>JAVIAB010000124.1:0-506885 GCA_032433765.1 Megaustenia siamemsis | reverse complement strand
ACACTCTACCAGAGAAGAAAGAACAGGAGCCTTGTGTGTGTCCCCTTCAACACTCTACCAGAGAAGAAAGAACAGGAGCCTTGTGTGTGTCTCCTTCAACACTCTACCAGAGAAGAAAGAACAGGAGCCTTGTGTGTGTCCCCTTCAACACTCTACCAGAGAAGAAAGAACAGGAGCCTTGTGTGTCTCCTTCAACACTCTACCAGAGAAGAAAGAACAGGAGCCTTGTGTGTGTCCCCTTCAACACTCTACCAGAGAAGAAAGAACAGGAGCCTTGTGTCCCCCTTCAACACTCTACCAGAGAAGAAAGAACAGGAGCCTTGTGTCCCCTTCAACACTCTACCAGAGAAGAAAGAACAGGAGCCGTGTGTCCCCTTCAACACTCTACCAGAGAAGAAAGAACAGGAGCCGTGTGTCCCCTTCAACACTCTACCAGAGAAGAAAGAACAGGAGCCTTGTGTGTCTCCTTCAACACTCTACCAGAGAAGAAAGAACAGGAGCCTTGTGTGTGTCCCCTTCAACACTCTACCAGAGAAGAAAGAACAGGAGCCTGTGTGTGTCCCTTCAACACTCTACCAGAGAAAAGAACAGGAGCCTTGTGTGTGTCCCCTTCAACACTCTACCAGAGAAGAAAGAACAGGAGCCTTGTGTGTCCCCTTCAACACTCTACCAGAGAAGAAAGAACAGGAGCCTTGTGTGTGTCCCCTTCAACACTCTACCAGAGAAGAAAGAACAGGAGCCTTGTGTCCCCTTCAACACTCTACCAGAGAAGAAAGAACAGGAGCCTTTGTGTGTCCCCTTCAACACTCTACCAGAGAAGAAAGAACAGGAGCCTTGTGTCCCCTTCAACACTCTACCAGAGAAGAAAGAACAGGAGCCTTGTGTCCCCTTCAACACTCTACCAGAGAAGAAAACAGGAGCCTTGTGTGTGTCCCCTTCAACACTCTACAGAGAAGAAAGAACAGGAGCCTTGTGTCCCCTTCAACACTCTACCAGAGAAGAAAGAACAGGAGCCTTGTGTCCCCTTCAACACTCTACCAGAGAAGAAAGAACAGGAGCCTTGTGTCCCCTTCAACACTCTACCAGAGAAGAAAGACAGGAGCCTTGTGTGTGTGTCCTTCAACACTCTACCAGAGAAGAAAGAACAGGAGCCTTGTGTGTCCCCTTCAACACTCTACCAGAGAAGAAAGAACAGGAGCCTTGTGTGTGTCTCCTTCAACACTCTACCAGAGAGAAAGAACAGGAGCCTGTGTGTGTCCCCTTCAACACTCTACCAGAGAAGAAAGAACAGGAGCCTTGTGTGTGTCCCCTTCAACACTCTACCAGAGAAAAAGAACAGGAGCCTTGTGTGTGTCCCCTTCAACACTCTACCAGAGAAGAAAGAACAGGAGCCTTGTGTCCCCTTCAACACTCTACCAGAGAAGAAAGAACAGGAGCCTTGTGTCCCCTTCAACACTCTACCAGAGAAGAAAGAACAGGAGCCTTGTGTTCTCCTTCAACACTCTACCAGAGAAGAAAGAACAGGAGCCTTGTGTCCCCTTCAACACTCTACCAGAGAAGAAAGAACAGGAGCCTTGTGTCCCCCTTCAACACTCTACCAGAGAAGAAAGAACAGGAGCCTTGTGTCCCCTTCAACACTCTACCAGAGAAGAAAGAACAGGAGCCTTGTGTGTGTGTCCTTCAACACTCTACCAGAGAAGAAAGAACAGGAGCCTTGTGTGTGTCCCCTTCAACACTCTACCAGAGAAGAAAGAACAGGAGCCTTGTGTGTGTCCCCTTCAACACTCTACCAGAGAAAAAGAACAGGACCTTGTGTGTGTCCCCTTCAACACTCTACCAGAGAAAAACAGGCCTTGTGTCCCCTTCCTTCAACACTCTACCAGAGAAGAAAGAACAGGAGCCTTGTGTGTCCCTTCAACACTCTACCAGAGAAGAAAGAACAGGAGCCTTGTGTCCCCTTCAACACTCTACCAGAGAAGAAAGAACAGGAGCCTTGTGTCCCCTTCAACACTCTACCAGAGAAGAAAGAACAGGAGCCTTGTGTCCCCTTCAACACTCTACCAGAGAAGAAAGAACAGGAGCCGTGTGTGTGTCCTTCAACACTCTACCAGAGAAGAAAGAACAGGAGCCTGTGTGTGTCCCCTTCAACACTCTACCAGAGAAGAAAGAACAGGAGCCTTGTGTGTGTCCCTTCAACACTCTACCAGAGAAGAAAGAACAGGAGCCTTGTGTGTGTCCCTTCAACACTCTACCAGAGAAGAAAGAACAGGAGCCTTGTGTGTGTCCCTTCAACACTCTACCAGAGAAGAAAGAACAGGAGCCTTGTGTGTGTCCCCTTCAACACTCTACCAGAGAAGAAAGAACAGGAGCCTTGTGTGTCCCCTTCAACACTCTACCAGAGAGAAAGAACAGGAGCCTTGTGTGTGTCCCCTTCAACACTCTACCAGAGAAGAAAGAACAGGAGCCTTGTGTCCCCTTCAACACTCTACCAGAGAAGAAAGAACAGGAGCCTTGTGTCCCCTTCAACACTCTACCAGAGAAGAAAGAACAGGAGCCGTGTGTCCCCTTCAACACTCTACCAGAGAAGAAAGAACAGGAGCCTTGTGTCCCCTTCAAACACTCTACCAGAGAAGAAAGAACAGGAGCCTGTGTCCCCTTCAACACTCTACCAGAGAAGAAAGAACAGAGCCTTGTGTGTGTCCCCTTCAACACTCTACCAGAGAAGAAAGAACAGGAGCCTTGTGTGTGTCCCTTCAACACTCTACCAGAGAAGAAAGAACAGGAGCCTTGTGTGTGTCCCCTTCAACACTCTACCAGAGAAGAAAGAACAGGAGCCTTGTGTGTGTCCCTTCAACACTCTACCAGAGAAGAAAGAACAGGAGCCTTGTGTGTGTCCCCTTCAACACTCTACCAGAGAAGAAAGAACAGGAGCCTTGTGTCCCCTTCAACACTCTACCAGAGAAGAAAGACAGGAGCCTTGTGTCCCCTTCAACACTCTACCAGAGAAGAAAGAACAGGAGCCTGTGTGTGTCCCTTCAACACTCTACCAGAGAAGAAAGAACAGGAGCCTTGTGTGTCCCCTTCAACACTCTACCAGAGAAGAAAGAACAGGAGCCTTGTGTGTGTCCCCTTCAACACTCTACCAGAGAAGAAAGAACAGGAGCCTTGTGTGTGTCCCTTCAACACTCTACCAGAGAAGAAAGAACAGGAGCCTTGTGTGTGTCCCCTTCAACACTCTACCAGAGAAGAAAGAACAGGAGCCTTGTGTGCCCCTTCAACACTCTACCAGAGAAGAAAGAACAGGAGCCTTGTGTCCCCTTCAACACTCTACCAGAGAAGAAAGAACAGGAGCCTTGTGTCCCCTTCAACACTCTACCAGAGAAGAGAACAGGAGCCTTGTGTCCCTTCAACACTCTACCAGAGAAGAAAGAACAGGAGCCTTGTGTGTCCCCTTCAACACTCTACCAGAGAAGAAAGAACAGGAGCCTTGTGTCCCCTTCAACACTCTACCAGAGAAGAAAGAACAGGAGCCTTGTGTGTCCCCTTCAACACTCTACCAGAGAAGAAAGAACAGGAGCCTTGTGTGTGTCCCCTTCAACACTCTACCAGAGAAGAAAGAACAGGAGCCTTGTGTGTGTCCCCTTCAACACTCTACCAGAGAAGAAAGAACAGGAGCCTTGTGTGTGTCCCCTTCAACACTCTACCAGAGAAGAAAGAACAGGAGCCTTGTGTGTGTCCCTTCAACACTCTACCAGAGAAGAAAGAACAGGAGCCTTGTGTCCCCTTCAACACTCTACGAGAAGAAAGAACAGGAGCCTTGTGTCCCCTTCAACACTCTACCAGAGAAGAAAGAACAGGAGCCGTGTGTGTCCCCTTCAACACTCTACCAGAGAAGAAAGAACAGGAGCCGTGTGTCCCCTTCAACACTCTACCAGAGAAGAAAGAACAGGAGCCTTGTGTTCCCCTTCAACACTCTACCAGAGAAGAAAGAACAGGAGCCTTGTGTCCCCTTCAACACTCTACCAGAGAAGAAAGAACAGGAGCCTTGTGTGTCCCCTTCAACACTCTACCAGAGAAGAAAGAACAGGAGCCTTGTGTGTCCTTCAACACTCTACCAGAGAAGAAAGAACAGGAGCCTGTGTGTGTCCCCTTCAACACTCTACCAGAGAAGAAAGAACAGGAGCCTTGTGTGTCTCCTTCAACACTCTACCAGAGAAGAAGAACAGGAGCCTTGTGTGTGTCCCCTTCAACACTCTACCAGAGAAGAAAGAACAGGAGCCTTGTGTCCCCTTCAACACTCTACCAGAGAAGAAAGAACAGGAGCCTTGTGTCCCTTCAACACTCTACACAGAGAAGAAAGAACAGGAGCCGTGTGTCCCCTTCAACACTCTACCAGAGAAGAAAGAACAGGAGCCGTGTGTCCCCTTCAACACTCTACCAGAGAAGAAAGAACAGGAGCCGTGTGTCTCCTTCAACACTCTACCAGAGAAGAAAGAACAGGAGCCTTGTGTGTGTCCCTTCAACACTCTACCAGAGAAGAAAGAACAGGAGCCTTGTGTGTGTCCCCTTCAACACTCTACCAGAGAAGAAAGAACAGGAGCCTTGTGTGTGTCCCCTTCAACACTCTACCAGAGAAGAAAGAACAGGAGCCTTGTGTGTGTCCCCTTCAACACTCTACCAGAGAAGAAAGAACAGGAGCCTTGTGTGTGTCCCCTTCAACACTCTACCAGAGAAGAAAGAACAGGAGCCTTGTGTCCCCTTCAACACTCTACCAGAGAAGAAAGAACAGGAGCCTTGTGTGTGTCCCCTTCAACACTCTATACCAGAGAAGAAAGAACAGGAGCCTGTGTGTCCCTTCAACACTCTACCAGAGAAGAAAGAACAGGAGCCTTGTGTCCCCTTCAACACTCTACCAGAGAAGAAAGAACAGGAGCCTTGTGTGTGTCCCCTTCAACACTCTACCAGAGAAGAAAGAACAGGAGCCTTGTGTCCCCTTCAACACTCTACCAGAGAAGAAAGAACAGGAGCCTTGTGTCCCCTTCAACACTCTACCAGAGAAGAAAGAACAGGAGCCTTGTGTCCCCTTCAACACTCTACCAGAGAAGAAAGAACAGGAGCCTTGTGTGTGTCCCCTTCAACACTCTACCAGAGAAGAAAGAACAGGAGCCTTGTGTGTGTCCCCTTCAACACTCTACCAGAGAAGAAAGAACAGGAGCCTTGTGTGTGTCTCCTTCAACACTCTACCAGAGAAGAAAGAACAGGAGCCTGTGTGTGTCCCCTTCAACACTCTACCAGAGAAGAAAAACAGGAGCCTTGTGTCCCTTCAACACTCTACCAGAGAAGAAAGAACAGGAGCCTTGTGTGTCCCCTTCAACACTCTACCAGAGAAGAAAGAACAGGAGCCTTGTGTGTGTCCCCTTCAACACTCTACCAGAGAAGAAAGAACAGGAGCCTTGTGTCCCCTTCAACACTCTACCAGAGAAGAAAGAACAGGAGCCGTGTGTGTCCTTCAACACTCTACCAGAGAAGAAAGAACAGGAGCCTTGTGTGTGTCCCCTTCAACACTCTACCAGAGAAGAAAGAACAGGAGCCTTTGTGTGTCTCCTTCAACACTCTACCAGAGAAGAAAGAACAGGAGCCTTGTGTCCCCTTCAACACTCTACCAGAGAAGAAAGAACAGGAGCCTTGTGTGTCCCTTCAACACTCTACCAGAGAAGAAAGAACAGGAGCCTTGTGTGTCCCCTTCAACACTCTACCAGAGAAGAAAGAACAGGAGCCTTGTGTCCCCTTCAACACTCTACCAGAGAAGAAAGAACAGGAGCCTTGTGTGTGTCCCTTCAACACTCTACCAGAGAAGAAAGAACAGGAGCCTTGTGTGTGTCCCCTTCAACACTCTACCAGAGAAGAAAGAACAGGAGCCTTGTGTGTGTCCCCTTCAACACTCTACCAGAGAAAGAAAGAACAGGAGCCTTGTGTGTGTCCCCTTCAACACTCTACCAGAGAAGAAAGAACAGGAGCCTTGTGTCCCCTTCAACACTCTACCAGAGAAGAAAGAACAGGAGCCTTGTGTCCCCTTCAACACTCTACCAGAGAAGAAAGAACAGGAGCCGTGTGTCCCCTTCAACACTCTACCAGAGAAGAAAGAACAGGAGCCTGTGTGTGTCCCCTTCAACACTCTACCAGAGAAGAAAGAACAGGAGCCTGTGTGTGTCCCCTTCAACACTCTACCAGAGAAGAAAGAACAGGAGCCTTGTGTGTGTCCCCTTCAACACTCTACCAGAGAAGAAAGAACAGGAGCCTTGTGTGTCCCCTTCAACACTCTACCAGAGAAGAAAGAACAGGAGCCTTGTGTCCCCTTCAACACTCTACCAGAGAAGAAAGAACAGGAGCTTGTGTGTGTCCCCTTCAACACTCTACCAGAGAAGAAAGAACAGGAGCCTTGTGTCCCCTTCAACACTCTTCCAGAGAAAAGAACAGGAGCCTTGTGTCCCCTTCAACACTCTACCAGAGAAGAAAGAACAGGAGCCTTGTGTCCCCTTCAACACTCTACCAGAGAAGAAAGAACAGGAGCCTGTGTGTGTCCCTTCAACACTCTACCAGAAAGAAAGAACAGGTGTGTCCCCAAAAAACACTCTACCAAAAAAGAACAGAAGTGTGTGTGTCCCCTTCAACACTCTACCAGAGAAGAAAGAACAGGAGCCTTGTGTGTGTCCCTTCAACACTCTACCAGAGAAGAAAGAACAGGAGCCTTGTGTGTGTCCCCTTCAACACTCTACCAGAGAAGAAAGAACAGGAGCCTTGTGTGTCCCTTCAACACTCTACCAGAGAAGAAAGAACAGGAGCCTTGTGTGTGTCCCCTTCAACACTCTACCAGAGAAGAAAGAACAGGAGCCTTGTGTCCCCTTCAACACTCTACCAGAGAAGAAAGAACAGGAGCCTTGTGTCCCTTCAACACTCTACCAGAGAAGAAAGAACAGGAGCCTTGTGTCCCCTTCAACACTCTACCAGAGAAGAAAGAACAGGAGCCGTGTGTCCCCTTCAACACTCTACCAGAGAAGAAAGAACAGGAGCCGTGTGTCCCCTTCAACACTCTACCAGAGAAGAAAGAACAGGAGCCTGTGTCCCTTCAACACTCTACCAGAGAAGAAAGAACAGGAGCCTTGTGTCCCCTTCAACACTCTACCAGAGAAGAAAGAACAGGAGCCTTGTGTCCCTTCAACACTCTACCAGAGAAGAAAGAACAGGAGCCGCGTGTGTCCCCTTCAACACTCTACCAGAGAAGAAAGAACAGGAGCCTTGTGTGTCCCTTCAACACTCTACCAGAGAAAAAAGAACAGGAGCCTTGTGTGTCCCCTTCAACACTCTACCAGAGAAGAAAGAACAGGAGCCGTGTGTCCCCTTCAACACTCTACCAGAGAAGAAAGAACAGGAGCCTGTGTCCCCTTCAACACTCTACCAGAGAAGAAAGAACAGGAGCCTTGTGTCCCCTTCAACACTCTACCAGAGAAGAAAGAACAGGAGCCTTGTGTGTGTCCCCTTCAACACTCTACCAGAGAAGAAAGAACAGGAGCCTGTGTGTGTCCCCTTCAACACTCTACCAGAGAAGAAAGAACAGGAGCCCTTGTGTCCCTTCAACACTCTACCAGAGAAGAAAGAACAGGAGCCTGTGTGTGTCCCCTTCAACACTCTACCAGAGAAGAAAGAACAGGAGCCTTGTGTGTCCCCTTCAACACTCTACCAGAGAAGAAAGAACAGGAGCCTTGTGTCCCCTTCAACACTCTACCAGAGAAGAAAGAACAGGAGCCTTGTGTCCCCTTCAACACTCTACCAGAGAAGAAAGAACAGGAGCCTGTGTGTCTCCTTCAACACTCTACCAGAGAAGAAAGAACAGGAGCCTTGTGTGTGTCCCCTTCAACACTCTACCAGAGAAGAAAGAACAGGAGCCTTGTGTGTGTCCTTCAACACTCTACCAGAGAAGAAAGAACAGGAGCCTTGTGTGTGTCCCCTTCAACACTCTACCAGAGAAGAAAGAACAGGAGCCTTGTGTGTGTCTCCTTCAACACTCTACCAGAGAAGAAAGAACAGGAGCCTTGTGTGTGTCCCCTTCAACACTCTACCAGAGAAGAAAGAACAGGAGCCTTGTGTGTCTCCTTCAACACTCTACCAGAGAAGAAAGAACAGGAGCCTTGTGTGTGTCCCCTTCAACACTCTACCAGAGAAGAAAGAACAGGAGCCTTGTGTCCCCTTCAACACTCTACCAGAGAAGAAAGAACAGGAGCCTTGTGTCCCCTTCAACACTCTACCAGAGAAGAAAGAACAGGAGCCGTGTGTCCCCTTCAACACTCTACCAGAGAAGAAAGAACAGGAGCCGTGTGTGTGTCCCTTCAACACTCTACCAGAGAAGAAAGAACAGGAGCTTGTGTGTGTCCCCTTCAACACTCTACCAGAGAAGAAAGAACAGGAGCCTTGTGTGTGTCCCCTTCAACACTCTACCAGAGAAGAAAGAACAGGAGCCTTGTGTGTGTCCCTTCAACACTCTACCAGAGAAGAAAGAACAGGAGCCTTGTGTGTCCCCTTCAACACTCTACCAGAGAAGAAAGAACAGGAGCCTTGTGTGTGTCCCCTTCAACACTCTACCAGAGAAGAAAGAACAGGAGCCTTGTGTCCCCTTCAACACTCTACCAGAGAAGAAAGAACAGGAGCCTTGTGTCCCCTTCAACACTCTACCAGAGAAGAAAGAACAGGAGCCGTGTGTCCCCTTCAACACTCTACCAGAGAAGAAAGAACAGGAGCCGTGTGTCCCCTTCAACACTCTACCAGAGAAGAAAGAACAGGAGCCGTGTGTCCCCTTCAACACTCTACCAGAGAAGAAAGAACAGGAGCCTTGTGTGTGTCCCCTTCAACACTCTACCAGAGAAAAAAGAACAGGAGCCTTGTGTGTGTCCCCTTCAACACTCTACCAGAGAAGAAAGAACAGGAGCCTTGTGTGTGTCCCCTTCAACACTCTACCAGAGAAGAAAGAACAGGAGCCTTGTGTGTGTCCCCTTCAACACTCTACCAGAGAAGAAAGAACAGGAGCCTTGTGTGTGTCCCCTTCAACACTCTACCAGAGAAGAAAGAACAGGAGCCTTGTGTCCCCTTCAACACTCTACCAGAGAAGAAAGAACAGGAGCCTTGTGTGTGTCCCCTTCAACACTCTACCAGAGAAGAAAGAACAGGAGCCTTGTGTCCCCTTCAACACTCTACCAGAGAAGAAAGAACAGGAGCCTTGTGTGTGTCCCCTTCAACACTCTACCAGAGAAGAAAGAACAGGAGCCTTGTGTCCCCTTCAACACTCTACCAGAGAAGAAAGAACAGGAGCCTGTGTGTGTCCCCTTCAACACTCTACCAGAGAAGAAAGAACAGGAGCCTTGTGTCCCCTTCAACACTCTACCAGAGAAGAAAGAACAGGAGCCTTGTGTGTGTCCCTTCAACACTCTACCAGAGAAGAAAGAACAGGAGCCTTGTGTGTGTCTCCTTCAACACTCTACCAGAGAAGAAAGAACAGGAGCCTTGTGTGTGTCCCTTCAACACTCTACCAGAGAAGAAAGAACAGGAGCCTTGTGTGTCCCCTTCAACACTCTACCAGAGAAGAAAGAACAGGAGCCTTGTGTGTGTCCCCTTCAACACTCTACCAGAGAAGAAAGAACAGGAGCCTTGTGTCCCCTTCAACACTCTACCAGAGAAGAAAGAACAGGAGCCTTGTGTCCCCTTCAACACTCTACCAGAGAAGAAAGAACAGGAGCCGTGTGTCCCCTTCAACACTCTACCAGAGAAGAAAGAACAGGAGCCGTGTGTCCCCTTCAACACTCTACCAGAGAAGAAAGAACAGGAGCCTGTGTGTCCCCTTCAACACTCTACCAGAGAAGAAAGAACAGGAGCCTGTGTGTGTCCCCTTCAACACTCTACCAGAGAAGAAAGAACAGGAGCCTTGTGTGTGTCCCCTTCAACACTCTACCAGAGAAGAAAGAACAGGAGCCTTGTGTCCCCTTCAACACTCTACCAGAGAAGAAAGAACAGGAGCCTTGTGTGTGTCCCCTTCAACACTCTACCAGAGAAGAAAGAACAGGAGCTTGTGTGTGTCCCCTTCAACACTCTACCAGAGAAGAAAGAACAGGAGCCTTGTGTCCCCTTCAACACTCTACCAGAGAAGAAAGAACAGGAGCCTTGTGTCCCTTCAACACTCTACCAGAGAAGAAAGAACAGGAGCCTTGTGTCCCCTTCAACACTCTACCAGAGAAGAAAGAACAGGAGCCCGTGTGTGTCCCCTTCAACACTCTACCAGAGAAGAAAGAACAGGAGCCTTGTGTGTGTCCCCTTCAACACTCTACCAGAGAAGAAAGAACAGGAGCCTTGTGTCCCCTTCAACACTCTACCAGAGAAGAAAGAACAGGAGCCTGTGTGTGTCCCCTTCAACACTCTACCAGAGAAGAAAGAACAGGAGCCTTGTGTCCCCTTCAACACTCTACCAGAGAAGAAAGAACAGGAGCCTTGTGTCCCCTTCAACACTCTACCAGAGAAGAAAGAACAGGAGCCTGTGTCCCTTCAACACTCTACCAGAGAAGAAAGAACAGGAGCCGTGTGTCCCCTTCAACACTCTACCAGAGAAGAAAGAACAGGAGCCGTGTGTCCCCTTCAACACTCTACCAGAGAAGAAAGAACAGGAGCCTTTGTGTGTCCCCTTCAACACTCTACCAGAGAAGAAAGAACAGGAGCCTTGTGTGTCCCCTTCAACACTCTACCAGAGAAGAAAGAACAGGAGCCTTGTGTGTCCCCTTCAACACTCTACCAGAGAAGAAAGAACAGGAGCCTTGTGTCCCCTTCAACACTCTACCAGAGAAGAAAGAACAGGAGCCTTGTGTGTGTCCCCTTCAACACTCTACCAGAGAAGAAAGAACAGGAGCCTTGTGTCCCCTTCAACACTCTACCAGAGAAGAAAGAACAGGAGCCTTGTGTGTGTCCCCTTCAACACTCTACCAGAGAAGAAAGAACAGGAGCCTTGTGTCCCCTTCAACACTCTACCAGAGAAGAAAGAACAGGAGCCTTGTGTGTGTCCCCTTCAACACTCTACCAGAGAAGAAAGAACAGGAGCCTTGTGTCCCCTTCAACACTCTACCAGAGAAGAAAGAACAGGAGCCTTGTGTGTGTCCCCTTCAACACTCTACCAGAGAAGAAAGAACAGGAGCCTTGTGTGTGTCCCCTTCAACACTCTACCAGAGAAGAAAGAACAGGAGCCTGTGTGTGTCCCTTCAACACTCTACCAGAGAAGAAAGAACAGGAGCCTTGTGTGTCTCCTTCAACACTCTACCAGAGAAGAAAGAACAGGAGCCTTGTGTGTGTCCCCTTCAACACTCTACCAGAGAAGAAAGAACAGGAGCCTTGTGTCCCCTTCAACACTCTACCAGAGAAGAAAGAACAGGAGCCTTGTGTCCCCTTCAACACTCTACCAGAGAAGAAAGAACAGGAGCCTTGTGTCCCCTTCAACACTCTACCAGAGAAGAAAGAACAGGAGCCTTGTGTCCCCTTCAACACTCTACCAGAGAAGAAAGAACAGGAGCCTTGTGTCCCCTTCAACACTCTACCAGAGAAGAAAGAACAGGAGCCTTGTGTGTGTCCCTTCAACACTCTACCAGAGAAGAAAGAACAGGAGCCTTGTGTGTGTCCCCTTCAACACTCTACCAGAGAAGAAAGAACAGGAGCCTTGTGTGTGTCCCCTTCAACACTCTACCAGAGAAGAAAGAACAGGAGCCTTGTGTGTGTCCCCTTCAACACTCTACCAGAGAAGAAAGAACAGGAGCCTTGTGTGTCCCCTTCAACACTCTACCAGAGAAGAAAGAACAGGAGCCTTGTGTGTGTCCCCTTCAACACTCTACCAGAGAAGAAAGAACAGGAGCCTTGTGTCCCCTTCAACACTCTACCAGAGAAGAAAGAACAGGAGCCTTGTGTCCCCTTCCTCCTTCAACACTCTACCAGAGAAGAAAGAACAGGAGCCGTGTGTCCCCTTCAACACTCTACCAGAGAAGAAAGAACAGGAGCCGTGTGTCCCCTTCAACACTCTACCAGAGAAGAAAGAACAGGAGCCGTGTGTCCCCTTCAACACTCTACCAGAGAAGAAAGAACAGGAGCCTTGTGTCCCCTTCAACACTCTACCAGAGAAGAAAGAACAGGAGCCTTGTGTCCCCTTCAACACTCTACCAGAGAAGAAAGAACAGGAGCCTTGTGTGTCCCCTTCAACACTCTACCAGAGAAGAAAGAACAGGAGCCTTGTGTGTCCCCTTCAACACTCTACCAGAGAAGAAAGAACAGGAGCCTTGTGTGTGTCCCCTTCAACACTCTACCAGAGAAGAAAGAACAGGAGCCTTGTGTGTCCCCTTCAACACTCTACCAGAGAAGAAAGAACAGGAGCCTTGTGTCCCCTTCAACACTCTACCAGAGAAGAAAGAACAGGAGCCTTGTGTCCCCTTCAACACTCTACCAGAGAAGAAAGAACAGGAGCCTTGTGTCCCCTTCAACACTCTACCAGAGAAGAAAGAACAGGAGCCTTGTGTGTGTCCCCTTCAACACTCTACCAGAGAAGAAAGAACAGGAGCCTTGTGTGTGTCCCCTTCAACACTCTACCAGAGAAGAAAGAACAGGAGCCTTGTGTCCCCTTCAACACTCTACCAGAGAAGAAAGAACAGGAGCCTTGTGTGTGTCCCCTTCAACACTCTACCAGAGAAGAAAGAACAGGAGCCTTGTGTCCCCTTCAACACTCTACCAGAGAAGAAAGAACAGGAGCCTTGTGTCCCCTTCAACACTCTACCAGAGAAGAAAGAACAGGAGCCTTGTGTCCCCTTCAACACTCTACCAGAGAAGAAAGAACAGGAGCCTTGTGTGTGTCCTTCAACACTCTACCAGAGAAGAAAGAACAGGAGCCTTGTGTGTGTCCCCTTCAACACTCTACCAGAGAAGAAAGAACAAGAGCCGCGTGTGTGTGTCCTTCAACACTCTACCAGAGAAGAAAGAACAGGAGCCTTGTGTGTGTCCCCTTCAACACTCTACCAGAGAAGAAAGAACAGGAGCCTTGTGTGTGTCCCCTTCAACACTCTACCAGAGAAGAAAGAACAGGAGCCCTGTGTGTGTCCCTTCAACACTCTACCAGAGAAGAAAGAACAGGAGCCTTGTGTGTGTCCCCTTCAACACTCTACCAGAGAAGAAAGAACAGGAGCCTTGTGTGTGTCCCCTTCAACACTCTACCAGAGAAGAAAGAACAGGAGCCTTGTGTCCCCTTCAACACTCTACCAGAGAAGAAAGAACAGGAGCCTTGTGTCCCCTTCAACACTCTACCAGAGAAGAAAGAACAGGAGCCGTGTGTCCCCTTCAACACTCTACCAGAGAAGAAAGAACAGGAGCCGTGTGTGTGTCTCCTTCAACACTCTACCAGAGAAGAAAGAACAGGAGCCTTGTGTGTGTCCCCTTCAACACTCTACCAGAGAAGAAAGAACAGGAGCCTTGTGTGTGTCCCTTCAACACTCTACCAGAGAAGAAAGAACAGGAGCCTGTGTGTGTCCCCTTCAACACTCTCCAGAGAAGAAAGAACAGGAGCCTTGTGTGTCTCCTTCAACACTCTACCAGAGAAGAAAGAACAGGAGCCTTGTGTGTGTCCCCTTCAACACTCTACCAGAGAAGAAAGAACAGGAGCCTTGTGTCCCCTTCAACACTCTACCAGAGAAGAAAGAACAGGAGCCTTGTGTCCCCTTCAACACTCTACCAGAGAAGAAAGAACAGGAGCCGTGTGTCCCCTTCAACACTCTACCAGAGAAGAAAGAACAGGAGCCGTGTGTCCCCTTCAACACTCTACCAGAGAAGAAAGAACAGGAGCCGTGTGTCCCTTCAACACTCTACCAGAGAAGAAAGAACAGGAGCCTTGTGTGTGTCCCCTTCAACACTCTACCAGAGAAAAAAGAACAGGAGCCTTGTGTGTGTCCCCTTCAACACTCTACCAGAGAAGAAAGAACAGGAGCCTTGTGTGTGTCCCCTTCAACACTCTACCAGAGAAAAAGAACAGGAGCCTTGTGTGTGTCCCCTTCAACACTCTACCAGAGAAGAAAGAACAGGAGCCTTGTGTGTGTCCCCTTCAACACTCTACCAGAGAAGAAAGAACAGGAGCCTTGTGTCCCCTTCAACACTCTACCAGAGAAGAAAGAACAGGAGCTTGTGTGTGTCCCCTTCAACACTCTACCAGAGAAGAAAGAACAGGAGCCTTGTGTCCCCTTCAACACTCTACCAGAGAAGAAAGAACAGGAGCCTTGTGTGTGTCCCCTTCAACACTCTACCAGAGAAGAAAGAACAGGAGCCTTGTGTCCCCTTCAACACTCTACCAGAGAAGAAAGAACAGGAGCCTTGTTGTGTCCCCTTCAACACTCTACCAGAGAAGAAAGAACAGGAGCCTTGTGTCCCCTTCAACACTCTACCAGAGAAGAAAGAACAGGAGCCTTGTGTGTGTCCCCTTCAACACTCTACCAGAGAAGAAAGAACAGGAGCCTTGTGTGTGTCCCCTTCAACACTCTACCAGAGAAGAAAGAACAGGAGCCCTGTGTGTGTCCCCTTCAACACTCTACCAGAGAAGAAAGAACAGGAGCCTGTGTGTCTCCTTCAACACTCTACCAGAGAAGAAAGAACAGGAGCCTGTGTGTGTCCCCTTCAACACTCTACCAGAGAAGAAAGAACAGGAGCCTTGTGTCCCCTTCAACACTCTACCAGAGAAGAAAGAACAGGAGCCTTGTGTCCCCTTCAACACTCTACCAGAGAAGAAAGAACAGGAGCCGTGTGTCCCCTTCAACACTCTACCAGAGAAGAAAGAACAGGAGCCGTGTGTCCCCTTCAACACTCTACCAGAGAAGAAAGAACAGGAGCCTTGTGTGTCTCCTTCAACACTCTACCAGAGAAGAAAGAACAGGAGCCTTGTGTGTGTCCCTTCAACACTCTACCAGAGAAGAAAGAACAGGAGCCCTGTGTGTGTCCCCTTCAACACTCTTCCAGAGAAGAAAGAACAGGAGCCGTGTGTCCCCTTCAACACTCTACCAGAGAAGAAAGAACAGGAGCCTTGTGTGTGTCCCCTTCAACACTCTACCAGAGAAGAAAGAACAGGAGCCTTGTGTGTGTCCCCTTCAACACTCTACCAGAGAAGAAAGAACAGGAGCCTGTGTGTCCCCTTCAACACTCTACCAGAGAAGAAAGAACAGGAGCCTTGTGTCCCCTTCAACACTCTACCAGAGAAGAAAGAACAGGAGCCTTGTGTCCCCTTCAACACTCTACCAGAGAAGAAAGAACAGGAGCCGCGTGTGTGTCCTTCAACACTCTACCAGAGAAGAAAGAACAGGAGCCTTGTGTGTGTCTCCTTCAACACTCTACCAGAGAAGAAAGAACAGGAGCCTTGTGTCCCCTTCAACACTCTACCAGAGAAGAAAGAACAGGAGCCTTGTGTGTGTCCCCTTCAACACTCTACCAGAGAAGAAAGAACAGGAGCCTTGTGTCCCCTTCAACACTCTACCAGAGAAGAAAGAACAGGAGCCTTGTGTCCCTTCAACACTCTACCAGAGAAGAAAGAACAGGAGCCTTGTGTCCCCTTCAACACTCTACCAGAGAAGAAAGAACAGGAGCCGTGTGTCCCCTTCAACACTCTACCAGAGAAGAAAGAACAGGAGCCGTGTGTCCCCTTCAACACTCTACCAGAGAAGAAAGAACAGGAGCCTTGTGTGTGTCCCCTTCAACACTCTACCAGAGAAAAAAGAACAGGAGCCTTGTGTGTGTCCCCTTCAACACTCTACCAGAGAAGAAAGAACAGGAGCCTTGTGTGTGTCCCCTTCAACACTCTACCAGAGAAGAAAGAACAGGAGCCTTGTGTCCTCCTTCAACACTCTACCAGAGAAGAAAGAACAGGAGCCTTTGTGTGTCCCCTTCAACACTCTACCAGAGAAGAAAGAACAGGAGCCTTGTGTCCCCTTCAACACTCTACCAGAGAAGAAAGAACAGGAGCCTTGTGTGTGTCCCTTCAACACTCTACCAGAGAAGAAAGAACAGGAGCCTTGTGTCCCCTTCAACACTCTACCAGAGAAGAAAGAACAGGAGCCTGTGTGTGTCCCCTTCAACACTCTACCAGAGAAGAAAGAACAGGAGCCTTGTGTCCCCTTCAACACTCTACCAGAGAAGAAAGAACAGGAGCCTTGTGTGTGTCCCCTTCAACACTCTACCAGAGAAGAAAGAACAGGAGCCTTGTGTGTGTCTCCTTCAACACTCTACCAGAGAAGAAAGAACAGGAGCCTGTGTGTGTCCCTTCAACACTCTACCAGAGAAGAAAGAACAGGAGCCTTGTGTGTCTCCTTCAACACTCTACCAGAGAAGAAAGAACAGGAGCCTTGTGTGTGTCCCCTTCAACACTCTACCAGAGAAGAAAGAACAGGAGGTGTGTCCCCTTCAACACTCTTCCAGAGAAGAAAGAACAGGAGCCTTGTGTCCCCTTCAACACTCTACCAGAGAAGAAAGAACAGGAGCCGTGTGTCCCCTTCAACACTCTACCAGAGAAGAAAGAACAGGAGCCGTGTGTCCCCTTCAACACTCTACCAGAGAAGAAAGAACAGGAGCCTTGTGTGTCTCCTTCAACACTCTACCAGAGAAGAAAGAACAGGAGCCTTGTGTGTGTCCCCTTCAACACTCTACCAGAGAAGAAAGAACAGGAGCCCTGTGTGTGTCCCCTTCAACACTCTACCAGAGAAGAAAGAACAGGAGCCGTGTGTCCCCTTCAACACTCTACCAGAGAAGAAAGAACAGGAGCTTGTGTGTGTCCCCTTCAACACTCTACCAGAGAAGAAAGAACAGGAGCCTTGTGTGTGTCCCCTTCAACACTCTACCAGAGAAGAAAGAACAGGAGCCTTGTGTGTCCCCTTCAACACTCTACCAGAGAAGAAAGAACAGGAGCCTTGTGTCCCCTTCAACACTCTACCAGAGAAGAAAGAACAGGAGCCTTGTGTCCCCTTCAACACTCTACCAGAGAAGAAAGAACAGGAGCCGTGTGTGTGTCCTTCAACACTCTACCAGAGAAGAAAGAACAGGAGCCTTGTGTGTGTCCCCTTCAACACTCTACCAGAGAAGAAAGAACAGGAGCCCTGTGTGTGTCCCCTTCAACACTCTACCAGAGAAGAAAGAACAGGAGCCTTGTGTGTCTCCTTCAACACTCTACCAGAGAAGAAAGAACAGGAGCCTTGTGTGTGTCCCTTCAACACTCTACCAGAGAAGAAAGAACAGGAGCCTTGTGTCCCCTTCAACACTCTACCAGAGAAGAAAGAACAGGAGCCTTGTGTCCCCTTCAACACTCTACCAGAGAAGAAAGAACAGGAGCCGTGTGTCCCCTTCAACACTCTACCAGAGAAGAAAGAACAGGAGCCGTGTGTCCCCTTCAACACTCTACCAGAGAAGAAAGAACAGGAGCCGTGTGTCCCCTTCAACACTCTACCAGAGAAGAAAGAACAGGAGCCTTGTGTGTGTCCCCTTCAACACTCTACCAGAGAAGAAAGAACAGGAGCCTTGTGTGTGTCCCCTTCAACACTCTACCAGAGAAGAAAGAACAGGAGCCTTGTGTGTCCCCTTCAACACTCTACCAGAGAAAAAAGAACAGGAGCCTTGTGTGTGTCCCCTTCAACACTCTACCAGAGAAGAAAGAACAGGAGCCTTGTGTGTGTCCCCTTCAACACTCTACCAGAGAAGAAAGAACAGGAGCCTTGTGTCCCCTTCAACACTCTACCAGAGAAGAAAGAACAGGAGCCTGTGTGTGTCCCCTTCAACACTCTACCAGAGAAGAAAGAACAGGAGCCTTGTGTCCCCTTCAACACTCTACCAGAGAAGAAAGAACAGGAGCCTTGTGTCCCCTTCAACACTCTACCAGAGAAGAAAGAACAGGAGCCTTGTGTGTCCCCTTCAACACTCTACCAGAGAAGAAAGAACAGGAGCCTTGTGTCCCCTTCAACACTCTACCAGAGAAGAAAGAACAGGAGCCTTGTGTCCCCTTCAACACTCTACCAGAGAAGAAAGAACAGGAGCCTTGTGTCCCCTTCAACACTCTACCAGAGAAGAAAGAACAGGAGCCTGTGTGTGTCCCCTTCAACACTCTACCAGAGAAGAAAGAACAGGAGCCTTGTGTGTGTCCCCTTCAACACTCTACCAGAGAAGAAAGAACAGGAGCCTTGTGTGTGTCTCCTTCAACACTCTACCAGAGAAGAAAGAACAGGAGCCTGTGTGTGTCCCCTTCAACACTCTTCCAGAGAAGAAAGAACAGGAGCCTTGTGTCCCCTTCAACACTCTACCAGAGAAGAAAGAACAGGAGCCTTGTGTGTGTCCCCTTCAACACTCTACCAGAGAAGAAAGAACAGGAGCCTTGTGTGTGTCCCCTTCAACACTCTACCAGAGAAGAAAGAACAGGAGCCTTGTGTCCCCTTCAACACTCTACCAGAGAAGAAAGAACAAGAGCCGCGTGTGTGTGTCCTTCAACACTCTACCAGAGAAGAAAGAACAGGAGCCTTGTGTGTGTCCCCTTCAACACTCTACCAGAGAAGAAAGAACAGGAGCCTTGTGTGTGTCTCCTTCAACACTCTACCAGAGAAGAAAGAACAGGAGCCCTGTGTGTGTCCCCTTCAACACTCTACCAGAGAAGAAAGAACAGGAGCCTTGTGTGTCTCCTTCAACACTCTTCCAGAGAAGAAAGAACAGGAGCCTTGTGTGTGTCCCCTTCAACACTCTACCAGAGAAGAAAGAACAGGAGCCTTGTGTCCCCTTCAACACTCTTCCAGAGAAGAAAGAACAGGAGCCTTGTGTCCCCTTCAACACTCTACCAGAGAAGAAAGAACAGGAGCCGTGTGTCCCCTTCAACACTCTACCAGAGAAGAAAGAACAGGAGCCGTGTGTCCCCTTCAACACTCTACCAGAGAAGAAAGAACAGGAGCCGTGTGTCTCCTTCAACACTCTACCAGAGAAGAAAGAACAGGAGCCTTGTGTGTGTCCCCTTCAACACTCTACCAGAGAAGAAAGAACAGGAGCCTTGTGTGTGTCCCTTCAACACTCTACCAGAGAAGAAAGAACAGGAGCCTTGTGTGTGTCCCCTTCAACACTCTACCAGAGAAAAAGAACAGGAGCCTTGTGTGTGTCCCCTTCAACACTCTACCAGAGAAGAAAGAACAGGAGCCTTGTGTGTGTCCCCTTCAACACTCTACCAGAGAAGAAAGAACAGGAGCCTTGTGTCCCCTTCAACACTCTACCAGAGAAGAAAGAACAGGAGCCTTGTGTGTGTCCCCTTCAACACTCTACCAGAGAAGAAAGAACAGGAGCCTTGTGTCCCCTTCAACACTCTACCAGAGAAGAAAGAACAGGAGCCTTGTGTCCCCTTCAACACTCTACCAGAGAAGAAAGAACAGGAGCCTTGTGTGTCCCCTTCAACACTCTACCAGAGAAGAAAGAACAGGAGCCTTGTGTGTCCCCTTCAACACTCTACCAGAGAAGAAAGAACAGGAGCCTTGTGTCCCCTTCAACACTCTACCAGAGAAGAAAGAACAGGAGCCTTGTGTCCCCTTCAACACTCTACCAGAGAAGAAAGAACAGGAGCCTGTGTGTGTCTCCTTCAACACTCTACCAGAGAAGAAAGAACAGGAGCCTTGTGTGTGTCCCCTTCAACACTCTACCAGAGAAGAAAGAACAGGAGCCTTGTGTGTGTCTCCTTCAACACTCTACCAGAGAAGAAAGAACAGGAGCCCTGTGTGTGTCCCCTTCAACACTCTACCAGAGAAGAAAGAACAGGAGCCTTGTGTGTCCCCTTCAACACTCTTCCAGAGAAGAAAGAACAGGAGCCTTGTGTGTGTCCCCTTCAACACTCTACCAGAGAAGAAAGAACAGGAGCCTTGTGTCCCCTTCAACACTCTACCAGAGAAGAAAGAACAGGAGCCTTGTGTCCCTTCAACACTCTACCAGAGAAGAAAGAACAGGAGCCGTGTGTCCCTTCAACACTCTACCAGAGAAGAAAGAACAGGAGCCGTGTGTCCCCTTCAACACTCTACCAGAGAAGAAAGAACAGGAGCCGTGTGTCTCCTTCAACACTCTACCAGAGAAGAAAGAACAGGAGCCTTGTGTGTGTCCCCTTCAACACTCTACCAGAGAAGAAAGAACAGGAGCCTTGTGTCCCCTTCAACACTCTACCAGAGAAGAAAGAACAGGAGCCTTGTGTCCCCTTCAACACTCTACCAGAGAAGAAAGAACAGGAGCCTTGTGTGTGTCCTTCAACACTCTACCAGAGAAGAAAGAACAGGAGCCTTGTGTGTGTCCCCTTCAACACTCTACCAGAGAAGAAAGAACAGGAGCCTTGTGTGTGTCCCTTCAACACTCTACCAGAGAAGAAAGAACAGGAGCCTTGTGTGTGTCCCCTTCAACACTCTACCAGAGAAGAAAGAACAGGAGCCTTGTGTCCCTTCAACACTCTACCAGAGAAGAAAGAACAGGAGCCTTGTGTGTTCCCTTCAACACTCTACCAGAGAAGAAAGAACAGGAGCCTTGTGTCCCCTTCAACACTCTACCAGAGAAGAAAGAACAGGAGCCTTGTGTCCCCTTCAACACTCTACCAGAGAAGAAAGAACAGGAGCCTTGTGTCCCCTTCAACACTCTACCAGAGAAGAAAGAACAGGAGCGTGTGTGTCCCCTTCAACACTCTACCAGAGAAGAAAGAACAGGAGCCTTGTGTGTGTCCCCTTCAACACTCTACCAGAGAAAAAGAAAAAGAGCCGCGTGTGTGTGTCCTTCAACACTCTACCAGAGAAGAAAGAACAGGAGCCTTGTGTGTGTCCCCTTCAACACTCTACCAGAGAAGAAAGAACAGGAGCCTTGTGTGTGTCTCCTTCAACACTCTACCAGAGAAGAAAGAACAGGAGCCTGTGTGTGTCCCCTTCAACACTCTTCCAGAGAAGAAAGAACAGGAGCCTTGTGTGTCTCCTTCAACACTCTACCAGAGAAGAAAGAACAGGAGCCTTGTGTGTGTCCCTTCAACACTCTACCAGAGAAGAAAGAACAGGAGCCTTGTGTCCCCTTCAACACTCTTCCAGAGAAGAAAGAACAGGAGCCTTGTGTCCCCTTCAACACTCTACCAGAGAAGAAAGAACAGGAGCAGTGTGTCCCCTTCAACACTCTACCAGAGAAGAAAGAACAGGAGCTGTGTGTCCCCTTCAACACTCTACCAGAGAAGAAAGAACAGGAGCCGTGTGTCTCCTTCAACACTCTACCAGAGAAGAAAGAACAGGAGCCTTGTGTGTGTCCCCTTCAACACTCTACCAGAGAAAAAAGAACAGGAGCCTTGTGTGTGTCCCTTCAACACTCTACCAGAGAAGAAAGAACAGGAGCCTTGTGTGTGTCCCCTTCAACACTCTACCAGAGAAAAAAGAACAGGAGCCTTGTGTGTGTCCCCTTCAACACTCTACCAGAGAAGAAAGAACAGGAGCCTTGTGTGTGTCCCCTTCAACACTCTACCAGAGAAGAAAGAACAGGAGCCTTGTGTCCCCTTCAACACTCTACCAGAGAAGAAAGAACAGGAGCCTTGTGTCCCCTTCAACACTCTACCAGAGAAGAAAGAACAGGAGCCGTGTGTGTCTCCTTCAACACTCTACCAGAGAAGAAAGAACAGGAGCCTTGTGTGTCCCCTTCAACACTCTACCAGAGAAGAAAGAACAGGAGCCTTGTGTGTGTCTCCTTCAACACTCTACCAGAGAAGAAAGAACAGGAGCCTGTGTGTGTCCCCTTCAACACTCTACCAGAGAAGAAAGAACAGGAGCCTTGTGTCCCCTTCAACACTCTTCCAGAGAAGAAAGAACAGGAGCCTTGTGTCCCCTTCAACACTCTACCAGAGAAGAAAGAACAGGAGCCGTGTGTCCCCTTCAACACTCTACCAGAGAAGAAAGAACAGGAGCCGTGTGTCCCCTTCAACACTCTACCAGAGAAGAAAGAACAGGAGCCGTGTGTCCCTTCAACACTCTACCAGAGAAGAAAGAACAGGAGCCTTGTGTGTGTCCCCTTCAACACTCTACCAGAGAAAAAAGAACAGGAGCCTTGTGTGTGTCCCCTTCAACACTCTACCAGAGAAGAAAGAACAGGAGCCTTGTGTGTGTCCCCTTCAACACTCTACCAGAGAAAAAAGAACAGGAGCCTTGTGTGTGTCCCCTTCAACACTCTACCAGAGAAGAAAGAACAGGAGCCTTGTGTGTGTCCCCTTCAACACTCTACCAGAGAAGAAAGAACAGGAGCCTTGTGTCCCCTTCAACACTCTACCAGAGAAGAAAGAACAGGAGCCTTGTGTGTGTCCCCTTCAACACTCTACCAGAGAAGAAAGAACAGGAGCCTTGTGTCCCTTCAACACTCTACCAGAGAAGAAAGAACAGGAGCCTTGTGTGTGTCCCTTCAACACTCTACCAGAGAAGAAAGAACAGGAGCCTTGTGTCCCCTTCAACACTCTACCAGAGAAGAAAGAACAGGAGCCTTGTGTGTGTCCCCTTCAACACTCTACCAGAGAAGAAAGAACAGGAGCCTTGTGTCCCCTTCAACACTCTACCAGAGAAGAAAGAACAGGAGCCTTGTGTGTGTCCCCTTCAACACTCTACCAGAGAAGAAAGAACAGGAGCCTGTGTGTGTCCCCTTCAACACTCTACCAGAGAAGAAAGAACAGGAGCCCTGTGTGTGTCCCCTTCAACACTCTACCAGAGAAGAAAGAACAGGAGCCTTGTGTGTCTCCTTCAACACTCTACCAGAGAAGAAAGAACAGGAGCCTTGTGTGTGTCCCCTTCAACACTCTACCAGAGAAGAAAGAACAGGAGCCTTGTGTCCCCTTCAACACTCTACCAGAGAAGAAAGAACAGGAGCCTTGTGTCCCCTTCAACACTCTACCAGAGAAGAAAGAACAGGAGCCGTGTGTCCCCTTCAACACTCTACCAGAGAAGAAAGAACAGGAGCCGTGTGTCCCCTTCAACACTCTACCAGAGAAGAAAGAACAGGAGCCTTGTGTGTCTCCTTCAACACTCTACCAGAGAAGAAAGAACAGGAGCTTGTGTGTGTCCCCTTCAACACTCTACCAGAGAAGAAAGAACAGGAGCCTGTGTGTCCCCTTCAACACTCTACCAGAGAAGAAAGAACAGGAGCCGTGTGTCCCCTTCAACACTCTACCAGAGAAGAAAGAACAGGAGCCTTGTGTGTGTCCCCTTCAACACTCTACCAGAGAAGAAAGAACAGGAGCCTTGTGTGTGTCCCCTTCAACACTCTACCAGAGAAGAAAGAACAGGAGCCTTGTGTCCCCTTCAACACTCTACCAGAGAAGAAAGAACAGGAGCCTTGTGTCCCCTTCAACACTCTACCAGAGAAGAAAGAACAGGAGCCGCGTGTGTGTGTCCTTCAACACTCTACCAGAGAAGAAAGAACAGGAGCCTTGTGTGTGTCCCCTTCAACACTCTACCAGAGAAGAAAGAACAGGAGCCTGTGTGTGTCCCCTTCAACACTCTACCAGAGAAGAAAGAACAGGAGCCTTGTGTGTGTCCCCTTCAACACTCTTCCAGAGAAGAAAGAACAGGAGCCTTGTGTCCCCTTCAACACTCTACCAGAGAAGAAAGAACAGGAGCCTTGTGTCCCCTTCAACACTCTACCAGAGAAGAAAGAACAGGAGCCTTGTGTGTGTCCCTTCAACACTCTACCAGAGAAGAAAGAACAGGAGCCTTGTGTGTGTCCCCTTCAACACTCTACCAGAGAAGAAAGAACAGGAGCCTTGTGTCCCCTTCAACACTCTACCAGAGAAGAAAGAACAGGAGCCTTGTGTGTCCCCTTCAACACTCTACCAGAGAAGAAAGAACAGGAGCCTTGTGTCCCCTTCAACACTCTACCAGAGAAGAAAGAACAGGAGCCTTGTGTCCCCTTCAACACTCTACCAGAGAAGAAAGAACAGGAGCCTTGTGTCCCCTTCAACACTCTACCAGAGAAGAAAGAACAGGAGCCCTGTGTGTGTCCTTCAACACTCTACCAGAGAAGAAAGAACAGGAGCCTTGTGTGTGTCCCTTCAACACTCTACCAGAGAAGAAAGAACAGGAGCTTGTGTGTGTCCTTCAACACTCTACCAGAGAAGAAAGAACAGGAGCCTTGTGTGTGTCCCTTCAACACTCTACCAGAGAAGAAAGAACAGGAGCCTTGTGTGTGTCCCTTCAACACTCTACCAGAGAAGAAAGAACAGGAGCCTGTGTGTGTCCCCTTCAACACTCTACCAGAGAAGAAAGAACAGGAGCCTTGTGTGTCCCCTTCAACACTCTACCAGAGAAGAAAGAACAGGAGCCTTGTGTGTGTCCCCTTCAACACTCTACCAGAGAAGAAAGAACAGGAGCCTTGTGTCCCCTTCAACACTCTACCAGAGAAGAAAGAACAGGAGCCTTGTGTCCCCTTCAACACTCTACCAGAGAAGAAAGAACAGGAGCTGTGTGTCCCCTTCAACACTCTACCAGAGAAGAAAGAACAGGAGCCGTGTGTGTGTCTCCTTCAACACTCTACCAGAGAAGAAAGAACAGGAGCCTTGTGTGTGTCCCCTTCAACACTCTACCAGAGAAGAAAGAACAGGAGCCTTGTGTGTGTCTCCTTCAACACTCTACCAGAGAAGAAAGAACAGGAGCCCTGTGTGTGTCCCCTTCAACACTCTACCAGAGAAGAAAGAACAGGAGCCTTGTGTGTCTCCTTCAACACTCTACCAGAGAAGAAAGAACAGGAGCCTTGTGTGTGTCCCCTTCAACACTCTACCAGAGAAGAAAGAACAGGAGCCTTGTGTCCCCTTCAACACTCTACCAGAGAAGAAAGAACAGGAGCCTTGTGTCCCCTTCAACACTCTACCAGAGAAGAAAGAACAGGAGCCGTGTGTCCCCTTCAACACTCTACCAGAGAAGAAAGAACAGGAGCCGTGTGTCCCCTTCAACACTCTACCAGAGAAGAAAGAACAGGAGCCGTGTGTCTCCTTCAACACTCTACCAGAGAAGAAAGAACAGGAGCCTTGTGTGTGTCCCCTTCAACACTCTACCAGAGAAGAAAGAACAGGAGCCTTGTGTGTGTCCCCTTCAACACTCTACCAGAGAAGAAAGAACAGGAGCCTTGTGTGTGTCCCCTTCAACACTCTACCAGAGAAAAAAGAACAGGAGCCTTGTGTGTGTCCCCTTCAACACTCTACCAGAGAAGAAAGAACAGGAGCCTTGTGTGTGTCCCCTTCAACACTCTACCAGAGAAGAAAGAACAGGAGCCTTGTGTCCCCTTCAACACTCTACCAGAGAAGAAAGAACAGGAGCCTTGTGTGTCCCCTTCAACACTCTACCAGAGAAGAAAGAACAGGAGCCTTGTGTCCCCTTCAACACTCTACCAGAGAAGAAAGAACAGGAGCCTTGTGTGTGTCCCCTTCAACACTCTACCAGAGAAGAAAGAACAGGAGCCTTGTGTCCCCTTCAACACTCTACCAGAGAAGAAAGAACAGGAGCCTTGTGTGTGTCCCCTTCAACACTCTACCAGAGAAGAAAGAACAGGAGCCTTGTGTCCCCTTCAACACTCTACCAGAGAAGAAAGAACAGGAGCCTTGTGTGTGTCCCTTCAACACTCTACCAGAGAAGAAAGAACAGGAGCCTTGTGTGTGTCCCCTTCAACACTCTACCAGAGAAGAAAGAACAGGAGCCTTGTGTGTGTCCCCTTCAACACTCTACCAGAGAAGAAAGAACAGGAGCCTTGTGTCCCCTTCAACACTCTACCAGAGAAGAAAGAACAGGAGCCTTGTGTGTGTCCCCTTCAACACTCTACCAGAGAAGAAAGAACAGGAGCCTTGTGTGTGTCCCCTTCAACACTCTACCAGAGAAAAAGAACAGGAGCCTGTGTGTGTCCTTCAACACTCTACCAGAGAAGAAAGAACAGGAGCCTTGTGTGTGTCCCCTTCAACACTCTACCAGAGAAGAAAGAACAGGAGCCTTGTGTGTCCCCTTCAACACTCTACCAGAGAAGAAAGAACAGGAGCCTGTGTGTCCCCTTCAACACTCTTCCAGAGAAGAAAGAACAGGAGCCTTGTGTGTCTCCTTCAACACTCTACCAGAGAAGAAAGAACAGGAGCCTTGTGTGTGTCCCCTTCAACACTCTACCAGAGAAGAAAGAACAGGAGCCTTGTGTCCCCTTCAACACTCTTCCAGAGAAGAAAGAACAGGAGCCTTGTGTCCCCTTCAACACTCTACCAGAGAAGAAAGAACAGGAGCAGTGTGTCCCCTTCAACACTCTACCAGAGAAGAAAGAACAGGAGCCTGTGTGTCCCCTTCAACACTCTACCAGAGAAGAAAGAACAGGAGCCGTGTGTCTCCTTCAACACTCTACCAGAGAAGAAAGAACAGGAGCCTTGTGTGTGTCCCCTTCAACACTCTACCAGAGAAGAAAGAACAGGAGCCTTGTGTGTGTCCCTTCAACACTCTACCAGAGAAGAAAGAACAGGAGCCTTGTGTGTGTCCCTTCAACACTCTACCAGAGAAAAAAGAACAGGAGCCTTGTGTGTGTCCCCTTCAACACTCTACCAGAGAAGAAAGAACAGGAGCCTTGTGTGTGTCCCCTTCAACACTCTACCAGAGAAGAAAGAACAGGAGCCTTGTGTCCCCTTCAACACTCTACCAGAGAAGAAAGAACAGGAGCCTTGTGTCCCCTTCAACACTCTACCAGAGAAGAAAGAACAAGAGCCGTGTGTGTCTCCTTCAACACTCTACCAGAGAAGAAAGAACAGGAGCCTTGTGTGTGTCCCCTTCAACACTCTACCAGAGAAGAAAGAACAGGAGCCTTGTGTGTGTCCCCTTCAACACTCTACCAGAGAAGAAAGAACAGGAGCCCTGTGTGTGTCCCCTTCAACACTCTACCAGAGAAGAAAGAACAGGAGCCTTGTGTCCCCTTCAACACTCTTCCAGAGAAGAAAGAACAGGAGCCTTGTGTCCCCTTCAACACTCTACCAGAGAAGAAAGAACAGGAGCCGTGTGTCCCCTTCAACACTCTACCAGAGAAGAAAGAACAGGAGCCGTGTGTCCCCTTCAACACTCTACCAGAGAAGAAAGAACAGGAGCCGTGTGTCCCCTTCAACACTCTACCAGAGAAGAAAGAACAGGAGCCTTGTGTGTGTCCCCTTCAACACTCTACCAGAGAAGAAAGAACAGGAGCCTTGTGTGTGTCCCCTTCAACACTCTACCAGAGAAGAAAGAACAGGAGCCTGTGTGTGTCCCCTTCAACACTCTACCAGAGAAAAAAGAACAGGAGCCTTGTGTGTCCCCTTCAACACTCTACCAGAGAAGAAAGAACAGGAGCCTGTGTGTCCCCTTCAACACTCTACCAGAGAAGAAAGAACAGGAGCCTTGTGTCCCCTTCAACACTCTACCAGAGAAGAAAGAACAGGAGCCTTGTGTCCCCTTCAACACTCTACCAGAGAAGAAAGAACAGGAGCCTTGTGTCCCCTTCAACACTCTACCAGAGAAGAAAGAACAGGAGCCTTGTGTGTGTCCTTCAACACTCTACCAGAGAAGAAAGAACAGGAGCCTTGTGTGTCCCCTTCAACACTCTACCAGAGAAGAAAGAACAGGAGCCTTGTGTGTGTCCCTTCAACACTCTACCAGAGAAGAAAGAACAGGAGCCTTGTGTGTGTCCCCTTCAACACTCTACCAGAGAAGAAAGAACAGGAGCCTTGTGTGTGTCCCCTTCAACACTCTACCAGAGAAGAAAGAACAGGAGCCCTGTGTGTGTCCCTTCAACACTCTACCAGAGAAGAAAGAACAGGAGCCTTGTGTGTCCCCTTCAACACTCTACCAGAGAAGAAAGAACAGGAGCCTTGTGTGTGTCCTTCAACACTCTACCAGAGAAGAAAGAACAGGAGCCTTGTGTCCCCTTCAACACTCTTCAGAGAAGAAAGAACAGGAGCCTTGTGTCCCCTTCAACACTCTACCAGAGAAGAAAGAACAGGAGCCTTGTGTCCCCTTCAACACTCTACCAGAGAAGAAAGAACAAGAGCCCTGTGTGTGTCTCCTTCAACACTCTACCAGAGAAGAAAGAACAGGAGCTTGTGTGTGTCCCCTTCAACACTCTACCAGAGAAGAAAGAACAGGATCCTGTGTGTGTCTCCTTCAACACTCTACCAGAGAAGAAAGAACAGGAGCCTGTGTGTGTCCCCTTCAACACTCTACCAGAGAAGAAAGAACAGGAGCCTTGTGTGTCTCCTTCAACACTCTACCAGAGAAGAAAGAACAGGAGCCTTGTGTGTGTCCCCTTCAACACTCTACCAGAGAAGAAAGAACAGGAGCCTTGTGTGTCCCCTTCAACACTCTACCAGAGAAGAAAGAACAGGAGCCTTGTGTCCCCTTCAACACTCTACCAGAGAAGAAAGAACAGGAGCCGTGTGTCCCCTTCAACACTCTACCAGAGAAGAAAGAACAGGAGCCGTGTGTCCCTTCAACACTCTACCAGAGAAGAAAGAACAGGAGCCGTGTGTCCCCTTCAACACTCTACCAGAGAAGAAAGAACAGGAGCCTTGTGTGTGTCCCTTCAACACTCTACCAGAGAAAAAGAACAGGAGCCTTGTGTGTGTCCCCTTCAACACTCTACCAGAGAAGAAAGAACAGGAGCCTTGTGTGTGTCCCTTCAACACTCTACCAGAGAAAAAAGAACAGGAGCCTGTGTGTGTCCCCTTCAACACTCTACCAGAGAAGAAAGAACAGGAGCTTGTGTGTGTCCCCTTCAACACTCTACCAGAGAAGAAAGAACAGGAGCCTTGTGTCCCCTTCAACACTCTACCAGAGAAGAAAGAACAGGAGCCTTGTGTGTGTCCCCTTCAACACTCTACCAGAGAAGAAAGAACAGGAGCCTTGTGTCCCCTTCAACACTCTACCAGAGAAGAAAGAACAGGAGCTTGTGTGTGTCCCTTCAACACTCTACCAGAGAAGAAAGAACAGGAGCCTTGTGTCCCCTTCAACACTCTACCAGAGAAGAAAGAACAGGAGCCTTGTGTGTGTCCCTTCAACACTCTACCAGAGAAGAAAGAACAGGAGCCTTGTGTCCCCTTCAACACTCTACCAGAGAAGAAAGAACAGGAGCCTTGTGTGTGTCCCCTTCAACACTCTACCAGAGAAGAAAGAACAGGAGCCTTGTGTGTGTCCCCTTCAACACTCTACCAGAGAAGAAAGAACAGGAGCCTGTGTGTGTCCCCTTCAACACTCTACCAGAGAAGAAAGAACAGGAGCCTGTGTGTCTCCTTCAACACTCTACCAGAGAAGAAAGAACAGGAGCCTGTGTGTGTCCCCTTCAACACTCTACCAGAGAAGAAAGAACAGGAGCCTTGTGTCCCTTCAACACTCTACCAGAGAAGAAAGAACAGGAGCCTTGTGTCCCCTTCAACACTCTACCAGAGAAGAAAGAACAGGAGCCGTGTGTCCCCTTCAACACTCTACCAGAGAAGAAAGAACAGGAGCCGTGTGTCCCCTTCAACACTCTACCAGAGAAGAAAGAACAGGAGCCTGTGTGTCCCCTTCAACACTCTACCAGAGAAGAAAGAACAGGAGCCTTGTGTGTGTCCCCTTCAACACTCTACCAGAGAAGAAAGAACAGGAGCCTTGTGTGTGTCCCCTTCAACACTCTACCAGAGAAGAAAGAACAGGAGCCGTGTGTCCCCTTCAACACTCTACCAGAGAAGAAAGAACAGGAGCCTTGTGTGTCCCCTTCAACACTCTACCAGAGAAGAAAGAACAGGAGCCTTGTGTGTGTCCCCTTCAACACTCTACCAGAGAAGAAAGAACAGGAGCCTTGTGTGTCCCCTTCAACACTCTACCAGAGAAGAAAGAACAGGAGCCTTGTGTCCCTTCAACACTCTACCAGAGAAGAAAGAACAGGAGCCTTGTGTGTCCTTCAACACTCTACCAGAGAAGAAAGAACAGGAGCCTTGTGTGTCCCCTTCAACACTCTACCAGAGAAGAAAGAACAGGAGCCTTGTGTGTGTCCCCTTCAACACTCTACCAGAGAAGAAAGAACAGGAGCCTTGTGTCCCCTTCAACACTCTACCAGAGAAGAAAGAACAGGAGCCGTGTGTGTCCCCTTCAACACTCTACCAGAGAAGAAAGAACAGGAGCCTGTGTGTCCCTTCAACACTCTACCAGAGAAGAAAGAACAGGAGCCTTGTGTCCCCTTCAACACTCTACCAGAGAAGAAAGAACAGGAGCCCTGTGTGTCCCTTCAACACTCTACCAGAGAAGAAAGAACAGGAGCCGTGTGTCCCCTTCAACACTCTACCAGAGAAGAAAGAACAGGAGCCGTGTGTCCCTTCAACACTCTACCAGAGAAGAAAGAACAGGAGCCTTGTGTGTGTCCCCTTCAACACTCTACCAGAGAAGAAAGAACAGGAGCCTGTGTGTGTCCCTTCAACACTCTACCAGAGAAGAAAGAACAGGAGCCTTGTGTGTGTCCCCTTCAACACTCTACCAGAGAAGAAAGAACAGGAGCCTTGTGTCCCCTTCAACACTCTACCAGAGAAGAAAGAACAGGAGCCTTGTGTGTGTCCCCTTCAACACTCTACCAGAGAAGAAAGAACAGGAGCCTTGTGTCCCCTTCAACACTCTACCAGAGAAGAAAGAACAGGAGCCTTGTGTGTCCCCTTCAACACTCTACCAGAGAAGAAAGAACAGGAGCCTTGTGTGTGTCCCCTTCAACACTCTACCAGAGAAGAAAGAACAGGAGCCTTGTGTGTGTCCCCTTCAACACTCTACCAGAGAAGAAAGAACAGGAGCCGTGTGTCCCTTCAACACTCTACCAGAGAAGAAAGAACAGGAGCCTTGTGTGTGTCCCTTCAACACTCTACCAGAGAAGAAAGAACAGGAGCCTTGTGTGTGTCCCCTTCAACACTCTACCAGAGAAGAAAGAACAGGAGCCTGTGTGTGTCCCCTTCAACACTCTACCAGAGAAGAAAGAACAGGAGCCTTGTGTGTCTCCTTCAACACTCTACCAGAGAAGAAAGAACAGGAGCCTTGTGTGTGTCCCCTTCAACACTCTACCAGAGAAGAAAGAACAGGAGCCTTGTGTCCCCTTCAACACTCTACAGAGAAGAAAGAACAGGAGCCTTGTGTCCCCTTCAACACTCTACCAGAGAAGAAAGAACAGGAGCCGTGTGTCCCTTCAACACTCTACCAGAGAAGAAAGAACAGGAGCCGTGTGTCCCCTTCAACACTCTTCCAGAGAAGAAAGAACAGGAGCCTTGTGTGTCCCCTTCAACACTCTACCAGAGAAGAAAGAACAGGAGCCTTGTGTGTGTCCCCTTCAACACTCTACCAGAGAAGAAAGAAACAGGAGCCCTGTGTGTGTCCCCTTCAACACTTTCCAGAGAAGAAAGAACAGGAGCCGTGTGTCCCCTTCAACACTCTACCAGAGAAGAAAGAACAGGAGCCTTGTGTGGTCCCCTTCAACACTCTACCAGAGAAGAAAGAACAGGAGCCTGTGTGTGTCCCCTTCAACACTCTACCAGAGAAGAAAGAACAGGAGCCTTGTGTGTGTCCCCTTCAACACTCTACCAGAGAAGAAAGAACAGGAGCCTTGTGTCCCCTTCAACACTCTACCAGAGAAGAAAGAACAGGAGCCTTGTGTCCCCTTCAACACTCTACCAGAGAAGAAAGAACAAGAGCCGCTTGTGTGTCCCTTCAACACTCTACCAGAGAAGAAAGAACAGGAGCCTTGTGTGTGTCCCCTTCAACACTCTACCAGAGAAGAAAGAACAGGAGCCCTGTGTGTGTCCCCTTCAACACTCTACCAGAGAAGAAAGAACAGGAGCCTTGTGTGTCTCCTTCAACACTCTTCCAGAGAAGAAAGAACAGGAGCCTTGTGTGTGTCCCCTTCAACACTCTACCAGAGAAGAAAGAACAGGAGCCTTGTGTCCCCTTCAACACTCTACCAGAGAAGAAAGAACAGGAGCCTTGTGTGTCCCTTCAACACTCTACCAGAGAAGAAAGAACAGGAGCCGTGTGTCCCCTTCAACACTCTACCAGAGAAGAAAGAACAGGAGCCGTGTGTGTCCCCTTCAACACTCTACCAGAGAAGAAAGAACAGGAGCCGTGTGTCCCTTCAACACTCTACCAGAGAAGAAAGAACAGGAGCCTTGTGTGTGCCCTTCAACACTCTACCAGAGAAGAAAGAACAGGAGCCTTGTGTGTGTCCCTTCAACACTCTACCAGAGAAGAAAGAACAGGAGCCTTGTGTGTGTCCCTTCAACACTCTACCAGAGAAGAAAGAACAGGAGCCTTGTGTGTGTCCCCTTCAACACTCTACCAGAGAAGAAAGAACAGGAGCCTTGTGTGTGTCCCTTCAACACTCTACCAGAGAAGAAAGAACAGGAGCCTTGTGTCCCCTTCAACACTCTACCAGAGAAGAAAGAACAGGAGCCTTGTGTGTGTCCCCTTCAACACTCTACCAGAGAAGAAAGAACAGGAGCCTTGTGTCCCCTTCAACACTCTACCAGAGAAGAAAGAACAGGAGCCTTGTGTCCCCTTCAACACTCTACCAGAGAAGAAAGAACAGGAGCCTTGTGTGTCCCTTCAACACTCTACCAGAGAAGAAAGAACAGGAGCCTTGTGTCCCCTTCAACACTCTTCAGAGAAGAAAGAACAGGAGCCTTGTGTCCCCTTCAACACTCTACCAGAGAAGAAAGAACAGGAGCCTTGTGTCCCCTTCAACACTCTACCAGAGAAGAAAGAACAGGAGCCGTGTGTGTGTCCCTTCAACACTCTACCAGAGAAGAAAGAACAGGAGCCTTGTGTGTGTCCCTTCAACACTCTACCAGAGAAGAAAGAACAGGAGCCTTGTGTGTGTCCCCTTCAACACTCTACCAGAGAAGAAAGAACAGGAGCCCTGTGTGTGTCCCCTTCAACACTCTACCAGAGAAGAAAGAACAGGAGCCTGTTGTCCCCTTCAACACTCTACCAGAGAAGAAAGAACAGGAGCCTTGTGTGTGTCCCCTTCAACACTCTACCAGAGAAGAAAGAACAGGAGCCTTGTGTGTGTCCCCTTCAACACTCTACCAGAGAAGAAAGAACAGGAGCCTTGTGTCCCCTTCAACACTCTACCAGAGAAGAAAGAACAAGAGCCGCGTGTGTGTCCCCTTCAACACTCTACCAGAGAAGAAGAACAGGAGCTTGTGTGTGTCCCCTTCAACACTCTACCAGAGAAGAAAGAACAGGAGCCTTGTGTGTGTCCCCTTCAACACTCTACCAGAGAAGAAAGAACAGGAGCCCTGTGTGTGTCCCCTTCAACACTCTACCAGAGAAGAAAGAACAGGAGCCTTGTGTCCCCTTCAACACTCTACCAGAGAAGAAAGAACAGGAGCCTTGTGTGTGTCCCCTTCAACACTCTACCAGAGAAGAAAGAACAGGAGCCTTGTGTCCCCTTCAACACTCTACCAGAGAAGAAAGAACAGGAGCCTTGTGTCCCCTTCAACACTCTACCAGAGAAGAAAGAACAGGAGCCTTGTGTCCCCTTCAACACTCTACCAGAGAAGAAAGAACAGGAGCCGTGTGTGTCCCCTTCAACACTCTACCAGAGAAGAAAGAACAGGAGCCTTGTGTGTGTCCCCTTCAACACTCTACCAGAGAAGAAAGAACAGGAGCCTTGTGTGTGTCCCCTTCAACACTCTACCAGAGAAGAAAGAACAGGAGCCTTGTGTGTGTCCCTTCAACACTCTACCAGAGAAGAAAGAACAGGAGCCTTGTGTGTGTCCCTTCAACACTCTACCAGAGAAGAAAGAACAGGAGCCTGTGTGTGTCCCCTTCAACACTCTACCAGAGAAGAAAGAACAGGAGCCTTGTGTGTCCCCTTCAACACTCTACCAGAGAAGAAAGAACAGGAGCCTTGTGTGTCCCCTTCAACACTCTACCAGAGAAGAAAGAACAGGAGCTTGTGTGTCCCCTTCAACACTCTACCAGAGAAGAAAGAACAGGAGCCTTGTGTCCCCTTCAACACTCTACCAGAGAAGAAAGAACAGGAGCAGTGTGTCCCCTTCAACACTCTACCAGAGAAGAAAGAACAGGAGCCGTGTGTGTGTCTCCTTCAACACTCTACCAGAGAAGAAAGAACAGGAGCCTTGTGTGTGTCCCCTTCAACACTCTACCAGAGAAGAAAGAACAGGAGCCTTGTGTGTGTCTCCTTCAACACTCTACCAGAGAAGAAAGAACAGGAGCCTGTGTGTGTCCCTTCAACACTCTACCAGAGAAGAAAGAACAGGAGCCTTGTGTGTCTCCTTCAACACTCTACCAGAGAAGAAAGAACAGGAGCCTTGTGTGTGTCCCCTTCAACACTCTACCAGAGAAGAAAGAACAGGAGCCTTGTGTCCCCTTCAACACTCTACCAGAGAAGAAAGAACAGGAGCCTTGTGTCCCCTTCAACACTCTACCAGAGAAGAAAGAACAGGAGCCGTGTGTCCCTTCAACACTCTACCAGAGAAGAAAGAACAGGAGCCGTGTGTGTCCCCTTCAACACTCTACCAGAGAAGAAAGAACAGGAGCCGTGTGTCTCCTTCAACACTCTACCAGAGAAGAAAGAACAGGAGCCTTGTGTGTGTCCCCTTCAACACTCTACCAGAGAAAAAAGAACAGGAGCCTTGTGTGTGTCCCCTTCAACACTCTACCAGAGAAGAAAGAACAGGAGCCTTGTGTGTGTCCCCTTCAACACTCTACCAGAGAAAAAAGAACAGGAGCCTTGTGTGTGTCCCCTTCAACACTCTACCAGAGAAGAAAGAACAGGAGCCTTGTGTGTGTCCCCTTCAACACTCTACCAGAGAAGAAAGAACAGGAGCCTTGTGTCCCCTTCAACACTCTACCAGAGAAGAAAGAACAGGAGCCTTGTGTGTGTCCCCTTCAACACTCTACCAGAGAAGAAAGAACAGGAGCCTTGTGTCCCCTTCAACACTCTACCAGAGAAGAAAGAACAGGAGCCTTGTGTGTGTCCCCTTCAACACTCTACCAGAGAAGAAAGAACAGGAGCCTTGTGTCCCCTTCAACACTCTACCAGAGAAGAAAGAACAGGAGCCTTGTGTGTCCCCTTCAACACTCTACCAGAGAAGAAAGAACAGGAGCCTTGTGTCCCCTTCAACACTCTACCAGAGAAGAAAGAACAGGAGCCTTGTGTGTCCCCTTCAACACTCTACCAGAGAAGAAAGAACAGGAGCCTTGTGTGTGTCCCCTTCAACACTCTACCAGAGAAGAAAGAACAGGAGCTTGTGTGTGTCCCCTTCAACACTCTACCAGAGAAGAAAGAACAGGAGCCTTGTGTCCCCTTCAACACTCTACCAGAGAAGAAAGAACAGGAGCCGTGTGTGTCCCCTTCAACACTCTACCAGAGAAGAAAGAACAGGAGCCTTGTGTGTGTCCCCTTCAACACTCTACCAGAGAAAAAGAAAAGGAGCCGCGTGTGTGTGTCCTTCAACACTCTACCAGAGAAGAAAGAACAGGAGCCTTGTGTGTGTCCCCTTCAACACTCTACCAGAGAAGAAAGAACAGGAGCCTTGTGTGTGTCTCCTTCAACACTCTACCAGAGAAGAAAGAACAGGAGCCCTGTGTGTGTCCCTTCAACACTCTACCAGAGAAGAAAGAACAGGAGCCTTGTGTGTCTCCTTCAACACTCTTCCAGAGAAGAAAGAACAGGAGCCTTGTGTGTGTCCCCTTCAACACTCTACCAGAGAAGAAAGAACAGGAGCCTTGTGTCCCCTTCAACACTCTTCCAGAGAAGAAAGAACAGGAGCCTTGTGTCCCCTTCAACACTCTACCAGAGAAGAAAGAACAGGAGCAGTGTGTCCCCTTCAACACTCTACCAGAGAAGAAAGAACAGGAGCTGTGTGTCCCCTTCAACACTCTACCAGAGAAGAAAGAACAGGAGCCGTGTGTCTCCTTCAACACTCTACCAGAGAAGAAAGAACAGGAGCCTTGTGTGTGTCCCCTTCAACACTCTACCAGAGAAAAAAGAACAGGAGCCTTGTGTGTGTCCCCTTCAACACTCTACCAGAGAAGAAAGAACAGGAGCCTTGTGTGTGTCCCTTCAACACTCTACCAGAGAAAAAAGAACAGGAGCCTTGTGTGTGTCCCCTTCAACACTCTACCAGAGAAGAAAGAACAGGAGCCTTGTGTGTGTCCCCTTCAACACTCTACCAGAGAAGAAAGAACAGGAGCCTTGTGTCCCCTTCAACACTCTACCAGAGAAGAAAGAACAGGAGCCTTGTGTCCCCTTCAACACTCTACCAGAGAAGAAAGAACAGGAGCGTGTGTGTGTCTCCTTCAACACTCTACCAGAGAAGAAAGAACAGGAGCCTTGTGTGTGTCCCCTTCAACACTCTACCAGAGAAGAAAGAACAGGAGCCTTGTGTGTGTCTCCTTCAACACTCTACCAGAGAAGAAAGAACAGGAGCCCTGTGTGTGTCCCCTTCAACACTCTACCAGAGAAGAAAGAACAGGAGCCTTGTGTCCCCTTCAACACTCTACCAGAGAAGAAAGAACAGGAGCCTTGTGTCCCCTTCAACACTCTACCAGAGAAGAAAGAACAGGAGCCGTGTGTCCCCTTCAACACTCTACCAGAGAAGAAAGAACAGGAGCCGTGTGTCCCTTCAACACTCTACCAGAGAAGAAAGAACAGGAGCCGTGTGTCTCCTTCAACACTCTACCAGAGAAGAAAGAACAGGAGCCTTGTGTGTGTCCCTTCAACACTCTACCAGAGAAAAAGAACAGGAGCCTTGTGTGTGTCCCCTTCAACACTCTACCAGAGAAGAAAGAACAGGAGCCTTGTGTGTGTCCCCTTCAACACTCTACCAGAGAAAAAGAACAGGAGCCTTGTGTGTGTCCCCTTCAACACTCTACCAGAGAAGAAAGAACAGGAGCCTTGTGTGTGTCCCCTTCAACACTCTACCAGAGAAGAAAGAACAGGAGCCTTGTGTCCCCTTCAACACTCTACCAGAGAAGAAAGAACAGGAGCCTTGTGTGTCCCCTTCAACACTCTACCAGAGAAGAAAGAACAGGAGCCTTGTGTCCCCTTCAACACTCTACCAGAGAAGAAAGAACAGGAGCCTTGTGTGTGTCCCTTCAACACTCTACCAGAGAAGAAAGAACAGGAGCCTTGTGTCCCCTTCAACACTCTACCAGAGAAGAAAGAACAGGAGCCTGTGTGTGTCCCCTTCAACACTCTACCAGAGAAGAAAGAACAGGAGCCTTGTGTCCCCTTCAACACTCTACCAGAGAAGAAAGAACAGGAGCCTTGTGTGTCCCCTTCAACACTCTACCAGAGAAGAAAGAACAGGAGCCTTGTGTGTGTCCCTTCAACACTCTACCAGAGAAGAAAGAACAGGAGCCTGTGTGTGTCCCCTTCAACACTCTTCCAGAGAAGAAAGAACAGGAGCCTTGTGTGTCCCCTTCAACACTCTACCAGAGAAGAAAGAACAGGAGCCTTGTGTGTGTCCCCTTCAACACTCTACCAGAGAAGAAAGAACAGGAGCCTTGTGTCCCCTTCAACACTCTACCAGAGAAGAAAGAACAGGAGCCTTGTGTCCCCTTCAACACTCTACCAGAGAAGAAAGAACAGGAGCCGTGTGTCCCCTTCAACACTCTACCAGAGAAGAAAGAACAGGAGCCGTGTGTCCCTTCAACACTCTACCAGAGAAGAAAGAACAGGAGCCTTGTGTGTCCCTTCAACACTCTACCAGAGAAGAAAGAACAGGAGCCTTGTGTGTGTCCCCTTCAACACTCTACCAGAGAAGAAAGAACAGGAGCCTGTGTGTGTCCCCTTCAACACTCTACCAGAGAAGAAAGAACAGGAGCCGTGTGTCCCCTTCAACACTCTACCAGAGAAGAAAGAACAGGAGCCTTGTGTGTGTCCCCTTCAACACTCTACCAGAGAAGAAAGAACAGGAGCCTTGTGTGTGTCCCCTTCAACACTCTACCAGAGAAGAAAGAACAGGAGCCTTGTGTCCCCTTCAACACTCTACCAGAGAAGAAAGAACAGGAGCCTTGTGTCCCCTTCAACACTCTACCAGAGAAGAAAGAACAGGAGCCGCGTGTGTGTGTCCTTCAACACTCTACCAGAGAAGAAAGAACAGGAGCCTTGTGTGTGTCCCCTTCAACACTCTACCAGAGAAGAAAGAACAGGAGCCTTGTGTGTGTCCCCTTCAACACTCTACCAGAGAAGAAAGAACAGGAGCCTTGTGTCCCTTCAACACTCTACCAGAGAAGAAAGAACAGGAGCCTTGTGTCCCCTTCAACACTCTACCAGAGAAGAAAGAACAGGAGCCTTGTGTCCCCTTCAACACTCTACCAGAGAAGAAAGAACAGGAGCCTTGTGTGTGTCCCCTTCAACACTCTACCAGAGAAGAAAGAACAGGAGCCTTGTGTGTGTCCCCTTCAACACTCTACCAGAGAAGAAAGAACAGGAGCCTTGTGTCCCCTTCAACACTCTACCAGAGAAGAAAGAACAGGAGCCTTGTGTGTGTCCCTTCAACACTCTACCAGAGAAGAAAGAACAGGAGCCTTGTGTCCCCTTCAACACTCTACCAGAGAAGAAAGAACAGGAGCCTTGTGTCCCCTTCAACACTCTACCAGAGAAGAAAGAACAGGAGCCTTGTGTCCCCTTCAACACTCTACCAGAGAAGAAAGAACAGGAGCCGTGTGTGTGTCCTTCAACACTCTACCAGAGAAGAAAGAACAGGAGCCTTGTGTGTGTCCCCTTCAACACTCTACCAGAGAAAAAGAACAGGAGCCCGTGTGTGTGTCCTTCAACACTCTACCAGAGAAGAAAGAACAGGAGCCTTGTGTGTGTCCCCTTCAACACTCTACCAGAGAAGAAAGAACAGGAGCCTTGTGTGTGTCCCTTCAACACTCTACCAGAGAAGAAAGAACAGGAGCCCTGTGTGTGTCCCCTTCAACACTCTACCAGAGAAGAAAGAACAGGAGCCTTGTGTGTCCCCTTCAACACTCTTCCAGAGAAGAAAGAACAGGAGCCTTGTGTGTGTCCCCTTCAACACTCTACCAGAGAAGAAAGAACAGGAGCCTTGTGTCCCCTTCAACACTCTACCAGAGAAGAAAGAACAGGAGCCTTGTGTCCCCTTCAACACTCTACCAGAGAAGAAAGAACAGGAGCAGTGTGTCCCCTTCAACACTCTACCAGAGAAGAAAGAACAGGAGCCGTGTGTGTCCCTTCAACACTCTACCAGAGAAGAAAGAACAGGAGCCTTGTGTGTGTCCCCTTCAACACTCTACCAGAGAAGAAAGAACAGGAGCCTTGTGTGTGTCTCCTTCAACACTCTACCAGAGAAGAAAGAACAGGAGCCCTGTGTGTGTCCCTTCAACACTCTACCAGAGAAGAAAGAACAGGAGCCTTGTGTGTCCCTTCAACACTCTACCAGAGAAGAAAGAACAGGAGCCTTGTGTGTGTCCCCTTCAACACTCTACCAGAGAAGAAAGAACAGGAGCCTTGTGTCCCCTTCAACACTCTACCAGAGAAGAAAGAACAGGAGCCTTGTGTCCCCTTCAACACTCTACCAGAGAAGAAAGAACAGGAGCTTGTGTCCCCTTCAACACTCTACCAGAGAAGAAAGAACAGGAGCCGTGTGTCCCCTTCAACACTCTACCAGAGAAGAAAGAACAGGAGCCGTGTGTCTCCTTCAACACTCTACCAGAGAAGAAAGAACAGGAGCCTTGTGTGTGTCCCCTTCAACACTCTACCAGAGAAAAAAGAACAGGAGCCTTGTGTGTGTCCCCTTCAACACTCTACCAGAGAAGAAAGAACAGGAGCCTTGTGTGTGTCCCCTTCAACACTCTACCAGAGAAAAAAGAACAGGAGCCTTGTGTGTGTCCCTTCAACACTCTACCAGAGAAGAAAGAACAGGAGCCTTGTGTGTGTCCCCTTCAACACTCTACCAGAGAAGAAAGAACAGGAGCCTTGTGTCCCCTTCAACACTCTACCAGAGAAGAAAGAACAGGAGCCTTGTGTGTGTCCCCTTCAACACTCTACCAGAGAAGAAAGAACAGGAGCCTTGTGTCCCCTTCAACACTCTACCAGAGAAGAAAGAACAGGAGCCTTGTGTGTGTCCCCTTCAACACTCTACCAGAGAAGAAAGAACAGGAGCCTTGTGTCCCCTTCAACACTCTACCAGAGAAGAAAGAACAGGAGCCTTGTGTGTCCCCTTCAACACTCTACCAGAGAAGAAAGAACAGGAGCCTTGTGTCCCCTTCAACACTCTACCAGAGAAGAAAGAACAGGAGCCTTGTGTGTGTCCCCTTCAACACTCTACCAGAGAAGAAAGAACAGGAGCCTTGTGTGTGTCCCCTTCAACACTCTACCAGAGAAGAAAGAACAGGAGCCCTGTGTGTGTCCCCTTCAACACTCTACCAGAGAAGAAAGAACAGGAGCCTTGTGTGTCTCCTTCAACACTCTACCAGAGAAGAAAGAACAGGAGCCTTGTGTGTGTCCCCTTCAACACTCTACCAGAGAAGAAAGAACAGGAGCCTTGTGTCCCCTTCAACACTCTACCAGAGAAGAAAGAACAGGAGCCTTGTGTCCCCTTCAACACTCTACCAGAGAAGAAAGAACAGGAGCCGTGTGTCCCCTTCAACACTCTACCAGAGAAGAAAGAACAGGAGCCGTGTGTCCCCTTCAACACTCTACCAGAGAAGAAAGAACAGGAGCTTGTGTGTCCCCTTCAACACTCTACCAGAGAAGAAAGAACAGGAGCCTTGTGTGTGTCCCTTCAACACTCTACCAGAGAAGAAAGAACAGGAGCCTGTGTGTGTCCCCTTCAACACTCTACCAGAGAAGAAAGAACAGGAGCCGTGTGTCCCCTTCAACACTCTACCAGAGAAGAAAGAACAGGAGCCTTGTGTGTGTCCCCTTCAACACTCTACCAGAGAAGAAAGAACAGGAGCTTGTGTGTGTCCCCTTCAACACTCTACCAGAGAAGAAAGAACAGGAGCCTGTGTGTCCCCTTCAACACTCTACCAGAGAAGAAAGAACAGGAGCCTTGTGTCCCTTCAACACTCTACCAGAGAAGAAAGAACAGGAGCCTTGTGTCCCCTTCAACACTCTACCAGAGAAGAAAGAACAGGAGCCCGTGTGTGTGTCCTTCAACACTCTACCAGAGAAGAAAGAACAGGAGCCTTGTGTGTGTCCCCTTCAACACTCTACCAGAGAAGAAAGAACAGGAGCCTTGTGTCCCCTTCAACACTCTACCAGAGAAGAAAGAACAGGAGCCTTGTGTCCCTTCAACACTCTACCAGAGAAGAAAGAACAGGAGCCTTGTGTCCCTTCAACACTCTACCAGAGAAGAAAGAACAGGAGCCGTGTGTCCCCTTCAACACTCTACCAGAGAAGAAAGAACAGGAGCCGTGTGTCCCCTTCAACACTCTACCAGAGAAGAAAGAACAGGAGCCTTGTGTGTGTCCCCTTCAACACTCTACCAGAGAAGAAAGAACAGGAGCCTTGTGTGTGTCCCCTTCAACACTCTACCAGAGAAGAAAGAACAGGAGCCTTGTGTGTGTCCCCTTCAACACTCTACCAGAGAAGAAAGAACAGGAGCCTTGTGTCCCTTCAACACTCTACCAGAGAAGAAAGAACAGGAGCCTTGTGTGTGTCCCCTTCAACACTCTACCAGAGAAGAAAGAACAGGAGCCTTGTGTCCCCTTCAACACTCTACCAGAGAAGAAAGAACAGGAGCCTTGTGTGTGTCCCCTTCAACACTCTACCAGAGAAGAAAGAACAGGAGCCTTGTGTCCCCTTCAACACTCTACCAGAGAAGAAAGAACAGGAGCCTTGTGTGTGTCCCTTCAACACTCTACCAGAGAAGAAAGAACAGGAGCCTTGTGTCCCCTTCAACACTCTACCAGAGAAGAAAGAACAGGAGCCTTGTGTGTGTCCCCTTCAACACTCTACCAGAGAAGAAAGAACAGGAGCCTTGTGTGTGTCTCCTTCAACACTCTACCAGAGAAGAAAGAACAGGAGCCCTGTGTGTGTCCCCTTCAACACTCTACCAGAGAAGAAAGAACAGGAGCCTTGTGTGTCTCCTTCAACACTCTACCAGAGAAGAAAGAACAGGAGCCTTGTGTGTGTCCCCTTCAACACTCTACCAGAGAAGAAAGAACAGGAGCCTTGTGTCCCCTTCAACACTCTCCAGAGAAGAAAGAACAGGAGCCTTGTGTCCCCTTCAACACTCTACCAGAGAAGAAAGAACAGGAGCCGTGTGTCCCCTTCAACACTCTACCAGAGAAGAAAGAACAGGAGCCGTGTGTCCCCTTCAACACTCTACCAGAGAAGAAAGAACAGGAGCCGTGTGTGTGTCTCCTTCAACACTCTACCAGAGAAGAAAGAACAGGAGCCTTGTGTGTGTCCCCTTCAACACTCTACCAGAGAAGAAAGAACAGGAGCCTGTGTGTGTCCCCTTCAACACTCTACCAGAGAAGAAAGAACAGGAGCCGTGTGTCCCCTTCAACACTCTACCAGAGAAGAAAGAACAGGAGCCTTGTGTGTGTCCCTTCAACACTCTACCAGAGAAGAAAGAACAGGAGCCTTGTGTGTGTCCCTTCAACACTCTACCAGAGAAGAAAGAACAGGAGCCTTGTGTGTGTCCCCTTCAACACTCTACCAGAGAAGAAAGAACAGGAGCCTTGTGTCCCCTTCAACACTCTACCAGAGAAGAAAGAACAGGAGCCTTGTGTCCCCTTCAACACTCTACCAGAGAAGAAAGAACAGAGCCCGTGTGTGTGTCCTTCAACACTCTACCAGAGAAGAAAGAACAGGAGCCTGTGTGTGTCTCCTTCAACACTCTACCAGAGAAGAAAGAACAGGAGCCCTGTGTGTGTCCCCTTCAACACTCTACCAGAGAAGAAAGAACAGGAGCCTTGTGTGTCCCTTCAACACTCTTCCAGAGAAGAAAGAACAGGAGCCTTGTGTGTGTCCCCTTCAACACTCTACCAGAGAAGAAAGAACAGGAGCCTTGTGTCCCCTTCAACACTCTTCCAGAGAAGAAAGAACAGGAGCCTTGTGTCCCCTTCAACACTCTACCAGAGAAGAAAGAACAGGAGCCGTGTGTCCCCTTCAACACTCTACCAGAGAAGAAAGAACAGGAGCCGTGTGTCCCCTTCAACACTCTACCAGAGAAGAAAGAACAGGAGCCGTGTGTCCCTTCAACACTCTACCAGAGAAGAAAGAACAGGAGCCTTGTGTGTGTCCCTTCAACACTCTACCAGAGAAGAAAGAACAGGAGCCTTGTGTGTGTCCCTTCAACACTCTACCAGAGAAGAAAGAACAGGAGCCTTGTGTGTGTCCCCTTCAACACTCTACCAGAGAAAAAAGAACAGGAGCCTTGTGTGTGTCCCTTCAACACTCTACCAGAGAAGAAAGAACAGGAGCCTTGTGTGTGTCCCCTTCAACACTCTACCAGAGAAGAAAGAACAGGAGCCTTGTGTCCCCTTCAACACTCTACCAGAGAAGAAAGAACAGGAGCCTTGTGTGTGTCCCTTCAACACTCTACCAGAGAAGAAAGAACAGGAGCCTTGTGTCCCCTTCAACACTCTACCAGAGAAGAAAGAACAGGAGCCTTGTGTCCCCTTCAACACTCTACCAGAGAAGAAAGAACAGGAGCCTGTGTGTCCCCTTCAACACTCTACCAGAGAAGAAAGAACAGGAGCCTTGTGTCCCCTTCAACACTCTACCAGAGAAGAAAGAACAGGAGCCTTGTGTCCCCTTCAACACTCTACCAGAGAAGAAAGAACAGGAGCCTTGTGTCCCCTTCAACACTCTACCAGAGAAGAAAGAACAGGAGCCGTGTGTGTGTCTCCTTCAACACTCTACCAGAGAAGAAAGAACAGGAGCCTTGTGTGTGTCCCCTTCAACACTCTACCAGAGAAGAAAGAACAGGAGCCTTGTGTGTGTCTCCTTCAACACTCTACCAGAGAAGAAAGAACAGGAGCCGTGTGTGTCCCCTTCAACACTCTTCCAGAGAAGAAAGAACAGGAGTTGTGTCCCCTTCAACACTCTACCAGAGAAGAAAGAACAGGAGCCTTGTGTGTCCCCTTCAACACTCTACCAGAGAAGAAAGAACAGGAGCCTTGTGTGTCCCCTTCAACACTCTACCAGAGAAGAAAGAACAGGAGCCTTGTGTCCCCTTCAACACTCTACCAGAGAAGAAAGAACAGGAGCGCCTGTGTGTGTCCTTCAACACTCTACCAGAGAAGAAAGAACAGGAGCCTTGTGTGTGTCCCCTTCAACACTCTACCAGAGAAGAAAGAACAGGAGCCTTGTGTGTGTCCCCTTCAACACTCTACCAGAGAAGAAAGAACAGGAGCCTGTGTGTGTCCCCTTCAACACTCTACCAGAGAAGAAAGAACAGGAGCCTTGTGTGTCTCCTTCAACACTCTTCCAGAGAAGAAAGAACAGGAGCCTTGTGTGTGTCCCCTTCAACACTCTACCAGAGAAGAAAGAACAGGAGCCTTGTGTCCCCTTCAACACTCTACCAGAGAAGAAAGAACAGGAGCCTTGTGTCCCCTTCAACACTCTACCAGAGAAGAAAGAACAGGAGCCGTGTGTCCCCTTCAACACTCTACCAGAGAAGAAAGAACAGGAGCCGTGTGTCCCCTTCAACACTCTACCAGAGAAGAAAGAACAGGAGCCGTTGTGTCCCTTCAACACTCTACCAGAGAAGAAAGAACAGGAGCCTTGTGTGTGTCCCCTTCAACACTCTACCAGAGAAAAAAGAACAGGAGCCTTGTGTGTGTCCCCTTCAACACTCTACCAGAGAAGAAAGAACAGGAGCCTTGTGTGTGTCCCCTTCAACACTCTACCAGAGAAAAAAGAACAGGAGCCTTGTGTGTGTCCCCTTCAACACTCTACCAGAGAAGAAAGAACAGGAGCCTTGTGTGTGTCCCCTTCAACACTCTACCAGAGAAGAAAGAACAGGAGCCTTGTGTCCCTTCAACACTCTACCAGAGAAGAAAGAACAGGAGCCTTGTGTGTGTCCCCTTCAACACTCTACCAGAGAAGAAAGAACAGGAGCCTTGTGTCCCCTTCAACACTCTACCAGAGAAGAAAGAACAGGAGCCTTGTGTCCCCTTCAACACTCTACCAGAGAAGAAAGAACAGGAGCCTTGTGTGTGTCCCCTTCAACACTCTACCAGAGAAGAAAGAACAGGAGCCTTGTGTCCCCTTCAACACTCTACCAGAGAAGAAAGAACAGGAGCCTTGTGTCCCCTTCAACACTCTACCAGAGAAGAAAGAACAGGAGCCTTGTGTCCCCTTCAACACTCTACCAGAGAAGAAAGAACAGGAGCCTGTGTGTGTCTCCTTCAACACTCTACCAGAGAAGAAAGAACAGGAGCCTTGTGTGTGTCCCCTTCAACACTCTACCAGAGAAGAAAGAACAGGAGCTTGTGTGTGTCTCCTTCAACACTCTACCAGAGAAGAAAGAACAGGAGCCTGTGTGTGTCCCCTTCAACACTCTACCAGAGAAGAAAGAACAGGAGCCTTGTGTGTCCCCTTCAACACTCTACCAGAGAAGAAAGAACAGGAGCCTTGTGTGTGTCCCCTTCAACACTCTACCAGAGAAGAAAGAACAGGAGCCTTGTGTCCCCTTCAACACTCTACCAGAGAAGAAAGAACAGGAGCCTTGTGTCCCCTTCAACACTCTACCAGAGAAGAAAGAACAGGAGCCGTGTGTCCCCTTCAACACTCTACCAGAGAAGAAAGAACAGGAGCCGTGTGTCCCTTCAACACTCTACCAGAGAAGAAAGAACAGGAGCCGTGTGTCTCCTTCAACACTCTACCAGAGAAGAAAGAACAGGAGCCTTGTGTCCCCTTCAACACTCTACCAGAGAAGAAAGAACAGGAGCGTTGTGTCCCCTTCAACACTCTACCAGAGAAGAAAGAACAGGAGCCTTGTGTCCCCTTCAACACTCTACCAGAGAAGAAAGAACAGGAGCCCGTGTGTGTCCTTCAACACTCTACCAGAGAAGAAAGAACAGGAGCCTTGTGTGTGTCCCTTCAACACTCTACCAGAGAAAAAAGAACAGGAGCCTTGTGTGTGTCCCCTTCAACACTCTACCAGAGAAGAAAGAACAGGAGCCTTGTGTGTGTCCCCTTCAACACTCTACCAGAGAAGAAAGAACAGGAGCCTTGTGTGTGTCCCTTCAACACTCTACCAGAGAAAAAAGAACAGGAGCCTTGTGTGTCCCTTCAACACTCTACCAGAGAAGAAAGAACAGGAGCCTTGTGTGTGTCCCCTTCAACACTCTACCAGAGAAGAAAGAACAGGAGCCTTGTGTGTGTCCCCTTCAACACTCTACCAGAGAAGAAAGAACAGGAGCCTTGTGTGTCCCCTTCAACACTCTACCAGAGAAGAAAGAACAGGAGCCTTGTGTCCCCTTCAACACTCTACCAGAGAAGAAAGAACAGGAGCCTGTGTGTGTCCCTTCAACACTCTACCAGAGAAGAAAGAACAGGAGCCTTGTGTCCCCTTCAACACTCTACCAGAGAAGAAAGAACAGGAGCCTTGTGTCCCCTTCAACACTCTACCAGAGAAGAAAGAACAGGAGCCTTGTGTCCCCTTCAACACTCTACCAGAGAAGAAAGAACAGGAGCCGCGTGTGTGTCCCTTCAACACTCTACCAGAGAAGAAAGAACAGGAGCCTTGTGTGTGTCCCCTTCAACACTCTACCAGAGAAAAGAAAAAAGGCCGCGTGTGTGTGTCCTTCAACACTCTACCAGAGAAGAAAGAACAGGAGCTTGTGTGTGTCCCTTCAACACTCTACCAGAGAAGAAAGAACAGGAGCCTGTGTGTGTCTCCTTCAACACTCTACCAGAGAAGAAAGAACAGGAGCCTGTGTGTGTCCCCTTCAACACTCTACCAGAGAAGAAAGAACAGGAGCCTTGTGTGTCTCCTTCAACACTCTACCAGAGAAGAAAGAACAGGAGCCTTGTGTGTGTCCCCTTCAACACTCTACCAGAGAAGAAAGAACAGGAGCCTTGTGTCCCCTTCAACACTCTTCCAGAGAAGAAAGAACAGGAGCCTTGTGTCCCCTTCAACACTCTACCAGAGAAGAAAGAACAGGAGCTGTTGTGTCCCCTTCAACACTCTACCAGAGAAGAAAGAACAGGAGCTGTGTGTCCCCTTCAACACTCTACCAGAGAAGAAAGAACAGGAGCCGTGTGTCCCCTTCAACACTCTACCAGAGAAGAAAGAACAGGAGCCTTGTGTGTGTCCCCTTCAACACTCTACCAGAGAAAAAGAACAGGAGCCTTGTGTGTGTCCCCTTCAACACTCTACCAGAGAAGAAAGAACAGGAGCCTTGTGTGTGTCCCCTTCAACACTCTACCAGAGAAGAAAGAACAGGAGCCTTGTGTGTGTCCCCTTCAACACTCTACCAGAGAAGAAAGAACAGGAGCCTTGTGTGTCCCCTTCAACACTCTACCAGAGAAGAAAGAACAGGAGCCTTGTGTCCCCTTCAACACTCTACCAGAGAAGAAAGAACAGGAGCCTTGTGTCCCCTTCAACACTCTACCAGAGAAGAAAGAACAGGAGCGTGTGTGTGTCCCTTCAACACTCTACCAGAGAAGAAAGAACAGGAGCCTTGTGTGTGTCCCCTTCAACACTCTACCAGAGAAGAAAGAACAGGAGCCTGTGTGTGTCTCCTTCAACACTCTACCAGAGAAGAAAGAACAGGAGCCTGTGTGTGTCCCCTTCAACACTCTACCAGAGAAGAAAGAACAGGAGCCTTGTGTCCCCTTCAACACTCTACCAGAGAAGAAAGAACAGGAGCCTTGTGTCCCCTTCAACACTCTACCAGAGAAGAAAGAACAGGAGCCGTGTGTCCCCTTCAACACTCTACCAGAGAAGAAAGAACAGGAGCCGTGTGTCCCCTTCAACACTCTACCAGAGAAGAAAGAACAGGAGCCGTGTGTCTCCTTCAACACTCTACCAGAGAAGAAAGAACAGGAGCCTTGTGTGTGTCCCTTCAACACTCTACCAGAGAAAAAAGAACAGGAGCCTTGTGTGTGTCCCCTTCAACACTCTACCAGAGAAGAAAGAACAGGAGCCTTGTGTGTGTCCCCTTCAACACTCTACCAGAGAAAAAAGAACAGGAGCCTTGTGTGTGTCCCCTTCAACACTCTACCAGAGAAGAAAGAACAGGAGCCTTGTGTGTGTCCCCTTCAACACTCTACCAGAGAAGAAAGAACAGGAGCCTTGTGTCCCCTTCAACACTCTACCAGAGAAGAAAGAACAGGAGCCTTGTGTGTGTCCCCTTCAACACTCTACCAGAGAAGAAAGAACAGGAGCCTTGTGTCCCCTTCAACACTCTACCAGAGAAGAAAGAACAGGAGCCTTGTGTGTGTCCCCTTCAACACTCTACCAGAGAAGAAAGAACAGGAGCCTGTGTCCCCTTCAACACTCTACCAGAGAAGAAAGAACAGGAGCCTTGTGTGTCCCCTTCAACACTCTACCAGAGAAGAAAGAACAGGAGCCTTGTGTCCCCTTCAACACTCTACCAGAGAAGAAAGAACAGGAGCCTTGTGTGTGTCCCCTTCAACACTCTACCAGAGAAGAAAGAACAGGAGCCTTGTGTGTGTCTCCTTCAACACTCTACCAGAGAAGAAAGAACAGGAGCCCTGTGTGTGTCCCCTTCAACACTCTACCAGAGAAGAAAGAACAGGAGCCTTGTGTGTCTCCTTCAACACTCTTCCAGAGAAGAAAGAACAGGAGCCTTGTGTGTGTCCCCTTCAACACTCTACCAGAGAAGAAAGAACAGGAGCCTTGTGTGTCCCCTTCAACACTCTTCCAGAGAAGAAAGAACAGGAGCCTTGTGTCCCCTTCAACACTCTACCAGAGAAGAAAGAACAGGAGCCGTGTGTCCCTTCAACACTCTACCAGAGAAGAAAGAACAGGAGCCGTGTGTCCCCTTCAACACTCTACCAGAGAAGAAAGAACAGGAGCCTTGTGTGTCTCCTTCAACACTCTACCAGAGAAGAAAGAACAGGAGCCTTGTGTGTGTCCCCTTCAACACTCTACCAGAGAAGAAAGAACAGGAGCCCTGTGTGTGTCCCCTTCAACACTCTACCAGAGAAGAAAGAACAGGAGCCGTGTGTCCCCTTCAACACTCTACCAGAGAAGAAAGAACAGGAGCCTTGTGTGTGTCCCCTTCAACACTCTACCAGAGAAGAAAGAACAGGAGCCTTGTGTGTGTCCCCTTCAACACTCTACCAGAGAAGAAAGAACAGGAGCCTTGGTGTCCCCTTCAACACTCTACCAGAGAAGAAAGAACAGGAGCCTTGTGTGTGTCCCCTTCAACACTCTACCAGAGAAGAAAGAACAGGAGCCTTGTGTCCCCTTCAACACTCTACCAGAGAAGAAAGAACAGGAGCCGCGTGTGTGTGTCCTTCAACACTCTACCAGAGAAGAAAGAACAGGAGCCTGTGTGTCTCCTTCAACACTCTACCAGAGAAGAAAGAACAGGAGCCTGTGTGTGTCCCCTTCAACACTCTACCAGAGAAGAAAGAACAGGAGCCTTGTGTGTCTCCTTCAACACTCTACCAGAGAAGAAAGAACAGGAGCCTTGTGTGTGTCCCCTTCAACACTCTACCAGAGAAGAAAGAACAGGAGCCTTGTGTCCCCTTCAACACTCTTCCAGAGAAGAAAGAACAGGAGCCTTGTGTCCCCTTCAACACTCTACCAGAGAAGAAAGAACAGGAGCCGTGTGTCCCCTTCAACACTCTACCAGAGAAGAAAGAACAGGAGCCGTGTGTCCCCTTCAACACTCTACCAGAGAAGAAAGAACAGGAGCCGTTGTGTCTCCTTCAACACTCTACCAGAGAAGAAAGAACAGGAGCCTTGTGTGTGTCCCCTTCAACACTCTACCAGAGAAGAAAGAACAGGAGCCTTGTGTGTGTCCCCTTCAACACTCTACCAGAGAAGAAAGAACAGGAGCCTTGTGTGTGTCCCCTTCAACACTCTACCAGAGAAAAAGAACAGGAGCCTTGTGTGTGTCCCCTCAACACTCTACCAGAGAAGAAAGAACAGGAGCCTTGTGTGTGTCCCCTTCAACACTCTACCAGAGAAGAAAGAACAGGAGCCGTGTGTGTCCCCTTCAACACTCTACCAGAGAAGAAAGAACAGGAGCCTTGTGTGTGTCCCCTTCAACACTCTACCAGAGAAGAAAGAACAGGAGCCTTGTGTCCCCTTCAACACTCTACCAGAGAAGAAAGAACAGGAGCCTTGTGTCCCCTTCAACACTCTACCAGAGAAGAAAGAACAGGAGCCTTGTTTGTGTCCCCTTCAACACTCTACCAGAGAAGAAAGAACAGGAGCCTTGTGTCCCCTTCAACACTCTTCCAGAGAAGAAAGAACAGGAGCCTTGTGTCCCCTTCAACACTCTACCAGAGAAGAAAGAACAGGAGCCTTGTGTCCCCTTCAACACTCTACCAGAGAAGAAAGAAAAGAGCCTTGTGTGTGTGTCCTTCAACACTCTACCAGAGAAGAAAGAACAGGAGCCTTGTGTGTGTCCCCTTCAACACTCTACCAGAGAAGAAAGAACAGGATCCTTGTGTGTGTCCCTTCAACACTCTACCAGAGAAGAAAGAACAGGAGCCTGTGTGTGTCCCCTTCAACACTCTTCCAGAGAAGAAAGAACAGGAGCCTTGTGTGTCTCCTTCAACACTCTTCCAGAGAAGAAAGAACAGGAGCCTTGTGTGTCCCCTTCAACACTCTACCAGAGAAGAAAGAACAGGAGCCTTGTGTCCCCTTCAACACTCTTCCAGAGAAGAAAGAACAGGAGCCTTGTGTCCCCTTCAACACTCTACCAGAGAAGAAAGAACAGGAGCCGTGTGTCCCCTTCAACACTCTACCAGAGAAGAAAGAACAGGAGCTGTGTGTCCCTTCAACACTCTACCAGAGAAGAAAGAACAGGAGCCGTGTGTCTCCTTCAACACTCTACCAGAGAAGAAAGAACAGGAGCCTTGTGTGTGTCCCCTTCAACACTCTACCAGAGAAAAAAGAACAGGAGCCTTGTGTGTGTCCCCTTCAACACTCTACCAGAGAAGAAAGAACAGGAGCCTTGTGTGTGTCCCCTTCAACACTCTACCAGAGAAAAAGAACAGGAGCCTTGTGTGTGTCCCCTTCAACACTCTACCAGAGAAGAAAGAACAGGAGCCTTGTGTGTGTCCCCTTCAACACTCTACCAGAGAAGAAAGAACAGGAGCCTTGTGTCCCCTTCAACACTCTACCAGAGAAGAAAGAACAGGAGCCTTGTGTCCCCTTCAACACTCTACCAGAGAAGAAAGAACAGGAGCCGTGGTGTGTCTCCTTCAACACTCTACCAGAGAAGAAAGAACAGGAGCCTGTGTGTGTCCCCTTCAACACTCTACCAGAGAAGAAAGAACAGGAGCCTTGTGTGTGTCTCCTTCAACACTCTACCAGAGAAGAAAGAACAGGAGCCTGTGTGTGTCCCCTTCAACACTCTACCAGAGAAGAAAGAACAGGAGCCTTGTGTCCCCTTCAACACTCTACCAGAGAAGAAAGAACAGGAGCCTTGTGTCCCCTTCAACACTCTACCAGAGAAGAAAGAACAGGAGCCGTGTGTCCCCTTCAACACTCTACCAGAGAAGAAAGAACAGGAGCCGTGTGTCTCCTTCAACACTCTACCAGAGAAGAAAGAACAGGAGCCTTGTGTGTGTCCCCTTCAACACTCTACCAGAGAAGAAAGAACAGGAGCCTTGTGTGTGTCCCCTTCAACACTCTACCAGAGAAGAAAGAACAGGAGCCTTGTGTGTGTCCCCTTCAACACTCTACCAGAGAAAAAAGAACAGGAGCCTTGTGTGTCCCCTTCAACACTCTACCAGAGAAGAAAGAACAGGAGCCTTGTGTGTGTCCCTTCAACACTCTACCAGAGAAGAAAGAACAGGAGCCTTGTGTCCCCTTCAACACTCTACCAGAGAAGAAAGAACAGGAGCCTTGTGTGTGTCCCCTTCAACACTCTACCAGAGAAGAAAGAACAGGAGCCTTGTGTCCCCTTCAACACTCTACTAGAGAAGAAAGAACAGGAGCCTTGTGTGTGTACCCTTCAACACTCTACCAGAGAAGAAAGAACAGGAGCCTTGTGTCCCCTTCAACACTCTACCAGAGAAGAAAGAACAGGAGCCTTGTGTGTCCCCTTCAACACTCTACCAGAGAAGAAAGAACAGGAGCCTTGTGTCCCCTTCAACACTCTACCAGAGAAGAAAGAACAGGAGCCTTGTGTGTGTCCCTTCAACACTCTACCAGAGAAGAAAGAACAGGAGCCTTGTGTGTGTCCCCTTCAACACTCTACCAGAGAAGAAAGAACAGGAGCCCTGTGTGTGTCCCCTTCAACACTCTTCCAGAGAAGAAAGAACAGGAGCCTTGTGTGTCTCCTTCAACACTCTCCAGAGAAGAAAGAACAGGAGCCTTGTGTGTGTCCCCTTCAACACTCTACCAGAGAAGAAAGAACAGGAGCCTTGTGTCCCCTTCAACACTCTTCCAGAGAAGAAAGAACAGGAGCCTTGTGTCCCCTTCAACACTCTACCAGAGAAGAAAGAACAGGAGCCGTGTGTCCCCTTCAACACTCTACCAGAGAAGAAAGAACAGGAGCCGTGTGTCCCCTTCAACACTCTTCCAGAGAAGAAAGAACAGGAGCCTTGTGTGTCTCCTTCAACACTCTTCCAGAGAAGAAAGAACAGGAGCCTTGTGTGTGTCCCCTTCAACACTCTACCAGAGAAGAAAGAACAGGAGCCCTGTGTGTGTCCCCTTCAACACTCTTCCAGAGAAGAAAGAACAGGAGCCGTGTGTCCCCTTCAACACTCTACCAGAGAAGAAAGAACAGGAGCCTTGTGTGTGTCCCCTTCAACACTCTACCAGAGAAGAAAGAACAGGAGCCTTGTGTGTGTCCCCTTCAACACTCTACCAGAGAAGAAAGAACAGGAGCCTTGTGTCCCCTTCAACACTCTACCAGAGAAGAAAGAACAGGAGCCTTGTGTGTGTCCCCTTCAACACTCTACCAGAGAAGAAAGAACAGGAGCCTTGTGTCCCCTTCAACACTCTACCAGAGAAGAAAGAACAGGAGCCGTGTGTGTGTCCTTCAACACTCTACCAGAGAAGAAAGAACAGGAGCCTTGTGTGTGTCCCTTCAACACTCTACCAGAGAAGAAAGAACAGGAGCCCTGTGTGTCCCCTTCAACACTCTTCCAGAGAAGAAAGAACAGGAGCCTTGTGTCCCCTTCAACACTCTACCAGAGAAGAAAGAACAGGAGCCGTGTGTCCCCTTCAACACTCTACCAGAGAAGAAAGAACAGGAGCCGTGTGTCTCCTTCAACACTCTACCAGAGAAGAAAGAACAGGAGCCTTGTGTGTGTCCCCTTCAACACTCTACCAGAGAAGAAAGAACAGGAGCCTTGTGTGTGTCCCCTTCAACACTCTACCAGAGAAGAAAGAACAGGAGCCTTGTGTGTGTCCCCTTCAACACTCTACCAGAGAAAAAAGAACAGGAGCCTTGTGTGTGTCCCCTTCAACACTCTACCAGAGAAGAAAGAACAGGAGCCTTGTGTGTGTCCCCTTCAACACTCTACCAGAGAAGAAAGAACAGGAGCCTTGTGTCCCTTCAACACTCTACCAGAGAAGAAAGAACAGGAGCCTTGTGTGTGTCCCCTTCAACACTCTACCAGAGAAGAAAGAACAGGAGCCTTGTGTCCCCTTCAACACTCTACCAGAGAAGAAAGAACAGGAGCCTTGTGTCCCCTTCAACACTCTACCAGAGAAGAAAGAACAGGAGCCTTGTGTGTGTCCCCTTCAACACTCTACCAGAGAAGAAAGAACAGGAGCCTTGTGTCCCCTTCAACACTCTTCCAGAGAAGAAAGAACAGGAGCCTTGTGTCCCCTTCAACACTCTACCAGAGAAGAAAGAACAGGAGCCTTGTGTCCCTTCAACACTCTACCAGAGAAGAAAGAACAGGAGCCGTGTGTGTGTCTCCTTCAACACTCTACCAGAGAAGAAAGAACAGGAGCCTTGTGTGTGTCCCCTTCAACACTCTACCAGAGAAGAAAGAACAGGATCCTGTGTGTGTCTCCTTCAACACTCTACCAGAGAAGAAAGAACAGGAGCCCTGTGTGTGTCCCCTTCAACACTCTTCCAGAGAAGAAAGAACAGGAGTCTTGTGTCCCCTTCAACACTCTACCAGAGAAGAAAGAACAGGAGCCTGTGTGTGTCCCTTCAACACTCTACCAGAGAAGAAAGAACAGGAGCTTGTGTGTGTCCCCTTCAACACTCTACCAGAGAAAAAAGAACAGGAGCCTTGTGTGTGTCCCCTTCAACACTCTACCAGAGAAGAAAGAACAGGAGCCTTGTGTGTGTCCCTTCAACACTCTACCAGAGAAAAAGAACAGGAGCCTTGTGTGGTCCCCTTCAACACTCTACCAGAGAAGAAAGAACAGGAGCCTTGTGTGTGTCCCCTTCAACACTCTACCAGAGAAGAAAGAACAGGAGCCTTGTGTCCCCTTCAACACTCTACCAGAGAAGAAAGAACAGGAGCCTTGTGTGTGTCCCCTTCAACACTCTACCAGAGAAGAAAGAACAGGAGCCTTGTGTCCCCTTCAACACTCTACCAGAGAAGAAAGAACAGGAGCCTTGTGTCCCCTTCAACACTCTACCAGAGAAGAAAGAACAGGAGCCTTGTGTCCCCTTCAACACTCTACCAGAGAAGAAAGAACAAGAGCCGTGTGTGTGTCTCCTCAACACTCTACCAGAGAAGAAAGAACAGGAGCCTTGTGTGTGTCCCCTTCAACACTCTACCAGAGAAGAAAGAACAGGATCCTTGTGTGTGTCTCCTTCAACACTCTACCAGAGAAGAAAGAACAGGAGCCTGTGTGTGTCCCCTTCAACACTCTTCCAGAGAAGAAAGAACAGGAGCCTTGTGTGTCCCTTCAACACTCTTCCAGAGAAGAAAGAACAGGAGCCTTGGTGTGTCCCCTTCAACACTCTACCAGAGAAGAAAGAACAGGAGCCTTGTGTCCCTTCAACACTCTTCCAGAGAAGAAAGAACAGGAGCCTTGTTGTCCCCTTCAACACTCTACCAGAGAAGAAAGAACAGAGCCGTGTTTCCCCTTCAACACTCTACCAGCCGTGTGTCCCCTTCAACACTCTACCAGAGAAGAAAGAACAGGAGCCGTTGTGTCCCCTTCAACACTCTACCAGAGAAGAAAGAACAGGAGCCTGTGTGTGTCTCCTTCAACACTCTACCAGAGAAGAAAGAACAGGAGCCTTGTGTCCCCTTCAACACTCTTCCAGAGAAGAAAGAACAGGAGCCTTGTGTCCCCTTCAACACTCTACCAGAGAAGAAAGAACAGGAGCCTTGTGTCCCCTTCAACACTCTACCAGAGAAGAAAGAACAAGAGCCGCGTGTGTGTGTCCTTCAACACTCTACCAGAGAAGAAAGAACAGGAGCCTTGTGTGTGTCCCCTTCAACACTCTACCAGAGAAAAAAGAACAGGTGCCTTGTGTGTGTCCCTTCAACACTCTACCAGAGAAGAAAGAACAGGAGCCTGTGTGTGTCCCCTTCAACACTCTACCAGAGAAGAAAGAACAGGAGCCTGTGTCCCCTTCAACACTCTACCAGAGAAGAAAGAACAGGAGCCTTGTGTGTGTTCCCTTCAACACTCTACCAGAGAAGAAAGAACAGGAGCCTTGTGTCCCCTTCAACACTCTACCAGAGAAGAAAGAACAGGAGCCTTGTGTCCCTTCAACACTCTACCAGAGAAGAAAGAACAGGAGCCTTGTGTCCCCTTCAACACTCTACCAGAGAAGAAAGAACAGGAGCCTCAATATCAATAAAAAGAAGCAAATAAACAGAAAAGTTCACTGGAAAATCAGCACTTAACTGTGAGTTCTCTGAAGAAGACAGCGAACAGGGCGCCATATTCCCGGAAGCTCAACCCCCCCCCCCCAGTAGTGGGAAAATTCCGAAAGATAGTTTAGTGTTCCTTGTCTGTATCATAAAGCCAGGGCGTGCGAGAGAGAGATTCGACTTTGAATCATTTAAACTACATACATGGAAGAGAAAAGTGGAGACGCACAAGATGGGCGCACCAAGATGGAAGTTGTTTACGTTTGAACAAAGCCCAACGGCCAAGATCTGAATTTGCAGAATTTCGTTCATTCTCAACGGCGGCCGTTATAGTTTAGCTTTTACTAGCACAATGCCTGGAGTATAAGCTCAGAACACAATCTTGTCGTGCTTTCTTCCTGCATCGAAGGTTGGCGACAATGGAGATTCATTTCACTCTGACTCTTGTGGGCGCTGTCTTAAATGAAACAAATTAGTAAACAACCATGCGTCCACTAACGTTGGAGGAGATCAACACCTTCTTTGACAAACTGTCCAAATAGTAAATTACATGTTTCATTCATATATTCGTATATATCTGGTAGAACTTTAGTTTTAAATACTTGTCATAACATGATTGTCAGCATCGGTGACACTCCCGAAGTTCGTGATAGCTAGGAGGGTCTTATAGTCTGTTGTTTGAATGTGTGATGGTGATGGTCTAATCACCAACTAATTACTACATCAAGCTTGGCGGATGGTGCTCGTAAACCTGGGAGCCCGATCATCTATGGGCAGAATCCCCTACAGAAAAGACAATCTGCTGCCTTGCAGGAAGATTGGGGACAATCAAAGGTAAGGAAAGCAAACCTGAATAAAATGCTGCTGAAATCGTATGCACTGGGCCACTGGCGCAGAAACACAGTGCAACGTTTTAACAGTAATCAATCATACTGGATCTAACAGACTCTAATTATGATAGAAACTACCACTGACCGGAAAGGCTTCAAGAAACAGCTGATATAATACACTGGAATGTGGAGGGCATATACCACAAAAAAACAAGCTCTAACAATCAGACTAGCTGAGGAGGAGATAGACGTTGACTGCATCAGGAAAACTCATCTTAATCTCAGCACAGATTATGATCAGGGGCTACCAAACATTTAGACAAGACAGGAAGGTCACAAGGGTGGGAATTCTTATACTTATTAAAAATTCCATCCAGCAAAAACTAATAGGTGTAGTCACAAACAGAGAGCATTGGTACAGACCTATACATTAACTCCGCTAGTATAAGGATATTAATATATATGCTGTCCAAATGACAATTACTGAAGCTGGAGTCAATGGAAATAACACCATCAAAGTGTCTGGTAGTAGGAGACTTTAACAGCCACTCTGAAAGAGAGGGGATATAAGGAGCCCAATGTTCGAGGGAAGAAAGTGGAAGAATGGGAAATAGACAACAACCTATTCCTCATAAACTCTAGGGAGGACCCCCCAACCTTCTACTCAAGAAGATGGAAAACAACTTTCACTCCCGACCAAGCATTTGCGACTGGAGACATATCTATCAAATAACCAGAAAAGTGCTGAACCAACTTGGAGATAGTGACCATAGACCAGTCAAACTTTCAGTGGCTCTTGCTCACAAAACAGGAGTTGCAATACCTCTTCCCCACTGGAACTATAAGAGAACAGATTGGGCAAAGTTTGCAAGGCTCACTAATGCATATACTGCGCCTATCAACACCCACGAAAAGAAGGTCAATAATATGATAGGGCGGTAACAAATGGAATCCTGAGAGCTGCTACATAATCCATTCCTAGAGGAGCAAAAACAAACTACAAGCCATACTGGAGCAAGGAAATACAAAGACTAGAAGAGGAACTGGACTTTGCCAGAGAACTAGCTGAAACATCACACAGCACAGAGAGCAACATTGCCTACAAAGCAGCCTCGGCCAAATACAGACGTGAGGTCATGATATCAACAGTAGTGTTGGTGGGGGTCTACGTACTCTATTTGCATCCAAAATGTACTCGATTTGCACCGAAACCGCACGACATGCACCGTGCAAAAAAAAAAAAATTATTTTTTAAAATCTGCCAATTCGTCGAAAATGGAAATTGGGGGAAGGGGGGATTTTTTTTGGGGGGTCCGCCACTTTGTCGATATCTCAGGTAAGAAGGCGACAGGACAAATGAGGGATTATGTCAAGGGCTGACAAAGGGGGATTATGTCAAAGAGGGGATTATGGGTGGCTTGTGTGCCCGGCTGACGTGGACAGGGTGGACAGGTGAAAAAAGGATGAAAGATTGAAAGAGTAAAGATGTGAAAGATGTACATTTTAAAAATTCCGAATTATAAAAAATAAATAAATAAATAAATAAATAAATAAAGAAAAATAAATAAATAATTAAAAAAAAGTCTCCTACCGGGATTCGAACACCAGTCTCCACGTGACAAGTCATTATACTTACCACTATACTACAGACGACCAGAGAATTAGAGGCTAAATGCGCCAAGTGACTCGTGACGCTTGTTGGTGCTCGACAGCTATCTCTCGCGGACTAGGTAAATATTGTTTCCGATGAAAAAGCGAAGTAGAAATTTAAGAATGTGTTATTTACGTTTAAGAATATTAAAATGAACGATTCATTTATTTAAAATGAACGCGATTTTCGGAGGACCCCAGTTTTCTGGTTGTTAGCAGACTTTATAGTTGTAGTAAGGTGGCGTAGGTTGTTTTAATCAGGTTGTTAAGGACCACATGTCCACACTCATCGATAGTAGGTGTGAACTGGGTATGTGGTTTTTGGTCTCGACCAAACTAGCCGTGCGTGGTCTAAACCGATTGTTATGAAAAAAAAACGGACTTATTTTAAAAATGATAAAATCAATATTAAAAAAAACTTAAATGAAGGGAAATTAAAAAAAATATAGGTGGGCTCTCGCGGGTGGAGAGATTTATTGATTGAAGTGGTATCGCTGTTCACTTAACATCATCATGTGTCATGTAGTAAGATGTGCTAACATTAAATAGCGACTCTCTCTCTCTCTCTCTCTCTCTCTCTCTCTCTCTCTCTCTTCACATTCATGGTAAAGCAAATAATATCAGCAGGGCTGAAACTAAGAATTGCAAAATGTTACATCTTCTCAATATTCCTATATGGTGCAGAAACATGGACATTAGACAAGAAAACAGAACAGAAAATTGGAAGCCTTTGAAATGTGGATTTAAAGATAGGTAGAATTGGATGGAAACAAAAAGATAACAAACGATGAAGTTTTAAAACAACTGAAAATAAAAAGAGAAACTGCTGAACACAATTAAGACAAGACAAATTACATTTTTGGGGCATGTTAAAAGACTCAACAGCCTACTAAAAGTAATATTGGAAGGAAAAATACAAGGTACAAGAGGCAGAGGCAGACCAAGACTAACTTGAACGAGTAACATCAAAAGATGGACAAGTCAATCTATGTCAGCCTGCACCATCAAAGCAAGAAACAGAGTAGAATGGCGATCCATGGTAGCCAACCTTCGTTGCGGAGAGGGCACATGATGATGATTGTAAAGCAAATATAAAAACAAACTCGTTCTATATTTCACAACTTTATTAATACAACATATATATATATATATATATATATTACTGTCCGATTATATGTGGAGCGGCCACTCGACGGCTCGCGCGCGGGTGTGGGTAACGCTAAGAATAAATCAGGGCTCGCGGATATGCTGTCGGTGTTAATAGTGTCTACATTTTTAGTGACACATCATCATCATGTGCCACCCTCAACAGCATCGTAACATGTACCCTTATGTCCTATCATCATCATGCCACACAAAGTATCAAAACGGTTATTAGTGACACATCATCATCATGTGCCACCCTCAACAGCATCGTCATCATGTACCCTTCATGTCCTAGAAAGTCTCTCTCTCTCTCTCTCTCTCTCTCTCTCTCGCACAAAGTATCGGTGTTATTGTATGACGGTACTGAAAACAATGTAACTAAAGAGGGTGGTATTATAGATTTGGGTGAAGGGTCTGCTCGTTGTACTTGATGACGGGTTAGGGAAACCGGTGATAGGTTTCAACTCGGGCAAGCACGATATAAATTAATAAAGCCCTATTTAATAAATTACTTCTTTTCCACCTCCGACAGCGACCAGGAAGGCGAGAGCGAGGATGATGACGAGGAGGACGAGCGCGATTGGGAAGGTGAGAGAGAGGATGTTGAGGCGGGGAAGCGGATAGAAGAAGAAGAAGAAAACCGACTCGGCGAAAATACATTTTAAGTTAAGTTTTATAGGAAACAATAATATCATGTGTCTCACCCCAAGAGGCTAAAGTTCCTAGATATCATAAATTATCTAGCGCCAGGTTTCAGTTACAGCAAGTACTTGGCAGCTTACAAAGTAGAAGAGAGCAAGTGTGTTTCCTGTTACGAGTATGTAACCAATTTAAACAAGTTGAATGAGACTGTGTTTTCACTTTTGATTGTTCGTCACGGGGTGTGTACATATGTTGTTGGTGTTATTAGTGTCGAAGTTTTTAGTATCGCTGACATGGTGACTTAACGTCGTCGTCATCATCATCTTCATGTGGCACAGCGGTTGGCGTGTTTTGTAGTAAGGTGGGTAATGCGACCGGTTTGTAAATCAGCTAACTTGGAAATCTAAGAGTAACTTTAAATAGTGACGGTCTCAGAAAGTATGCCCAGTTAGGAAAGTTGGTAGATCAAGTTATATCTTTGTTGGTTCAGTGTCTGCGTACGCATTTGAACACCAACTTTTTCTGGAAAACGACAGTAAAGAAAGAATGCCAAGTTAAGAAAGTAAGGACCTCTGGTGAGTGCAAGAAGCCGAGTCACCAAGAAATCAAAAGGCACCCTATATACTCGTCATCGAGATCGATTTCACTCCTCGATCGTTCTCTAACATTGCCTTGATCGTTCTCTATCATTGCCTCGATCGTTCTCTAACATTGCCACGATCGTTCTCTAACATTGCCTTGATCATTCTCTAACATTGCCTTGATCGTTCTCTATCATTGCCTCGATCGTTCTCTAACATTGCCACGATCGTTCTCTAACATTGCCTTGATCATTCTCTAACATTGCCTTGATCGTTCTCTATCATTGCCTCGATCGTTCTCTAACATTGCCTCGATCGTTCTCTAACATTGCCTCGATCGTTCTCTAACATTGCCTTGCTCGTTCTCTATCATTGCCTCGATCTTGCCTCGAGCGTTCTCTATCATTGCTCGATCGTTCTCTAACATTGCCTTGCTCGTTCTCTAACATTGCCTTGCTCGTTCTCTAACATTGCCTTGCTCGTTCTCTATCATTGCCGTGCCCTCCTTTCAATCCTGCTCACTTAACCAAACTAGACAGGTGGTCTGTTACTAGAGGTACCGCAAAGAGATGTAAGCGCCTTGTTTCTCCTCAACTCTAAAGGTTCCACAAAAAAAAAAAAAAAAAAAAATCGTAACGGGGCGTAAACAATCATAAAAGTGATTTTTAAGTAAATTTTTGGTATGGGGATGTCTATGGTGCAAATCGTCCCAAACTGGAACATACCCAGTTCACACTTACTATCGATGAGTGTGGACATGTGGTCCTTTAACAACCTGAATAAAACAACCTACGCCACCTTACTACAACTATAAAGTCTGCTAACAACCAGAAAACTGGGGTCCTCCGAAAATCGCGTTCATTTTAAATAAATGAATCGTTCATTTTATATTCTTAAACGTAAATAACACATTCTTAAATTTCTACTTCGCTTTTCATCGGAAACAATATTTACCTAGTCCGCGAGAGATAGCTGTCGAGCACCAACAAAGCGTCACGAGTCACCTGGCGCATTTAGCCTCTAATTCTCTGGTCGTCTGTAGTATAGTGGTAAGTATACTGACTTATCACGTGGGAGAAGGTGTTCGAATCCCGGTGGGAGACTTTTTTTAAAATTATTTTTAATTTTTTAAAATATTTTTTAATAATTCGGAATTTTTAAAATGTACATCTTTCACATCTTTACTCTTTCAATCTTTCATCCTTTTTTCACCTGTCCACGTCAGCCGGGCACACAAGCCACCCATAATCCCCTCTTTGACATAATCCCCCTTTGTCAGCCCTTGACATAATCCCTCATTGTCCTGTCGCCTTCTTACCTGAGATATCGACAAAGTGGCGGACCCAAAAAAAAATTTCAAAAAAAAAATTTCCATTTTCGACGAATTGGCGGATAAAAAACAAAATAATTTTTTTTGCCACGGTGCATGTCGTGCGGTTTCGGTGCAAAATCGAGAACATTTTGGGTGCAAAAATGGGTACGGAAACCCCCACCAACAGTACTATCAGCAAGACAGAGCTGGATAGAAAAAAAACAGAGAGCCTTAATCTAGACAAAAATGGTCATAAACTATGGAAACTTGTGAAAGCTCTGAGCGACGAAAACAACTGAGCATCAGACAACCATCTTTACCCCAACTGAATTAGATGCTGCCCTCAAAGGATTGAAGCTCAAAAGTTCCCCTGGTAAAGATGGAATCTCCAACGAATTGCTCCTAAATATGGGACAGAAAGCCAAGAGCCAGCTTCTAAGGATAATAAATGCTAGCTGGAAGAGAGGTCATGTGCCGGCAATCTGGAAAGAAGCTATTATGGTGCCCATCCTCAAGCGTGGAAAAGACGCACCAGACCCAAGTAGCTATAGACCAATTAGCCTACTGAGCTGCCTGAGTAAACTCATGGAAAGGCTGGTTAACAGAAGACTTATGTGGCATTTGGAGACAAAACAACAAATCGTACCATAACAAAGTGGCTTTCGTCAGCACAGATCAACTGAAGACCTGGTCATTGCACAGGAAATAGAGGATGCTCTACAAGAAAAGAAAACAACACTGGCAGTGTGGTTCGACATGGAGAAGCTTTTGATAGGGTTTGGCGATAGGGTTTAAAGAACAAGCTTTTAGACTTGGCATCCAGGGTCGTTTATTCAATTGGGTCTCTCAATACCTTTAGGATGAACGGCCAGAGTACAAGTTCAAGGTCAACTAAGTAAAAAGGTCTCTATCGAACAAGGTGTCCCACAAGCGGAGTCTTGTCCCAACACTCTTTTTAATTTTCATAAATGACATCGTAATGGACATTCCACCCAGAATACACTCAGCAATATACGTTGATGATCTGGCGTTGTGGGCTCGCGAGGAAAGTATGTCGGTGGCTGGACCCATGATGCAAGATGCCATAGGTGAACTTCTTGAAAATGGACGAACACCTGGTTCTTACCAATCATCGAAAAAAAAACTACATATACAATTTTCAGCCTATCAAGAAACGCACTCTCTGCAAACTTGAAGATAAAAGACCATACACTCCCTATTGAGCAAAACCCAACATATCTTGGCTTTACCATGAATCGCAGAATGACTTAGAAAAATCAGATAGACAGAGCAAGGAAAAAAGCCAGAAAACGAACAAATATTGTGAAGAATTGGCAGGAACGGACTGGGGGCAGACATAAATATTTTGAAAAAGACTATACGTAGGAAGAGTCAGACCAGTTCTAGAGTATGGAGTCACAGTCTGGGCTATGGCTTCCAAATCACACCTTAGCAAAATTAACAGAACACAGAACTAGCTGCCCGTATCATCACTGGTTCTATGAAATCTACACCTATCAAGACTCTAGAAACAGTAACAGGTTTACAACCCTTAGATGACAGACGGGCCACTAAAGTATTGCAACAAGCGGAGAAATATGGAAGGCTCCTTAGCCACCCATGCACCAAAGAATAACTGGTTCCGGAATTGTACGACTAAAGAGGAGCAACTTCGCTGCAATTGCCAATGAACTAACTACTGGAGCCCAGTACTTTCCCAAACAATATCGAAACTCTTGGGCCCATCTGATATGTCTCCTCATAGAAAGCAGAAAATACCAGAACTTAAGGAAAATATAACAGGATCATTAAAAAAAGGCACCCAATCAGACACAGAAAGAAAACACGTAGCAGAAAAACACGATACATACCCACATGACTCTTGATTCCACATTACACAGATGGCTTTGCTACAAATGCCACCAGAAATGGAGGGGGAGGTGTGTTCTTGACGCTGAAAAATCAGGACGAGATCACCAAGTCAATAGCTACTGGAAAATCCTCAAACAACTTTAAAGCAAAACTGAGGCCATCAGAGATGCTGCAACACGGCTACTCAACACAAAAATAACATGCACAATAAATTGGGCTTCTGACTGATGCACTGTCAGTACTATCAGCTCTAAAAAGCCCAAAGAACAATGAACTAGATGACTTGAGAACAACCCTAGACCAACTATGCAATAACTTCCAGAGAGTAGTCATTCAGTGAGTACCATCACACTGTAATTTACACGGGAACGAGCGCGCAGACAAATTAGCTAAAGAGGGAGGCAGATTACCACAAGAGAACCATCCGCTCAGTTATGATGAAGCCAAATCCATCCCAAGGGTCAGTTCCATGAAAAATGGAAACGAGAACACCCAAAGCATAACGAGAGTGACGGATACCACCAACATCAAGGAGGGATCAAGTCATCATACTTCGCCTACGCATTGGCCACAATAGAATGAGAAATCACATGTTCACCAAATTCAAAATAGGTACAACCAGCCTATCCCACTGTACACTGGACAATATGACTATAAAACATGTTCTACAGGATTGCCCCCAGTACACAGACCTCAGAAGAGCAATGTGGTCCACGCCCACCTCTCTGGAAGAAAAACTATATGGGGCAATCGATTCACTTAAACAGACAGCTGACTTCATGAGAGAGTCTGGAATCCTACTCTGTTTGAGTCTTGATCGCAGAGAGAGAGAGAGAGAGAGAGAGAGAGAGAGAGAGAAACTACATACAGACACAACCAATGGTTTGCTCACGTGGAAAGAACGCCAAGAGATTCTAAACTACATACAGACACAACCAATGGTTTGCTCATGTGGAAAGAATGACAAGAGATCCTAAACTACATACAGACACAACCAATGATTTGCTCATGTGGAAAGAATGCCAAGAGATTCTAAACTAGATACAGACACAACCAATGGTTTGCTCACGTGGAAAGAATGCCAAGAGATTCTAAACTACATACAGACACAACCAATGGTTTGCTCATGTGGAAAGAATGCCAAGAGATTCTAAACTACATACAGACACAACAATGGTTTGCTCACGTGGAAAGAATGACAAGAGATTCTAAACTACATACAGACACAACCAATGGTTTGCTCATGTGGAAAGAATGCCAAGAGATTCTAAACTACATACAGACACAACCAATGGTTTGTTCATGTGGAAAGAATGACAAGAGATTCTAAACTACATACAGACACAACCAATGGTTTGTTCATGTGGAAAGAATGCCAAGAGATTCTAAACTACATACAGACACAACCAATGGTTTGCTCATGTGGAAAGAATGACAAGAGATTCTAAACTACATACAGACACAACCAATGGTTTGTTCATGTGGAAAGAATGCCAAGAGATTCTAAACTACATACAGACACAACCAATGGTTTGCTCATGTGGAAAGAATGCCAAGAGATTCTAAACTACATACAGACACAACCAATGGTTTGCTCACGTGGAAAGAATGACAAGAGATTCTAAACTACATACAGACACAAACCAATGGTTTGTTCATGTGGAAAGAATGACAAGAGATTCTAAACTACGTACAGACACAACCAATGGTTTGCTCACGTGAAAAGAATGACAAGAGATTCTAAACTACATACAGACACAAACCAATGGTTTGTTCATGTGGAAAGAATGACAAGAGATTCTAAACTACGTACAGACACAACCAATGGTTTGTTCATGTGGAAAGAATGACAAGAGATTCTAAACTACATACAGACACAAACCAATGGTTTGTTCATGTGGAAAGAATGACAAGAGATTCTAAACTACGTACAGACACAACCAATGGTTTGCTCACGTGGAAAGAATGACAAGAGATTCTAAACTACATACAGACACAACCAATGGTTTGCTCACGTGGAAAGAATGCCAAAGATCCTAAACTACATACAGACACAACCAATGGTTTGCTCATGTGGAAAGAATGCCAAGAGATTCTAAACTACATACAGACACAACCAATGGTTTGCTCATGTGGAAAGAATGCCAAGAGATTCTAAACTACATACAGCACTATATCTAAAGATGGATGTGAGTGCTATCTATGAAGTTCTATCTTTCTTGCTGACATCTCCCAAGCCATGAAGGCACTCCTGTGACTTCTCTCATTATTGCCCTCATATTTTCAAAAGTACAGTACTAGATATAAAAAAAGGGTCTGTTGTTTGATGTGACAGGGATAATTCGACGACTACCTGTGTGCTTATATGTTCGGTTGGTGTCAAGAACAATGTCCTAACATCATCAAGCGCTATACATTTTTTTTGGTTCTCAATATGACGATCATCATTTTCGGAGTACGTGAACTTCCAAGGTATATGGTGGATAGGCGGCAGGAACCATTGAAGGCTATGTCTGAAAAGTGTTCCTTCTTGCAGTTTCCTCATATTTCAAGTCCGGCTTGTTGCAGGAGCTACTGAGTTAAGTGCTCTGTGCACACCGTGAGCTGTGTGTCTCATCCGTTTTGATCCTGTTTCGATATCCCGATTGTTTACGATGAATGATGATATCGTATGACGGAACAGTTGGCTATGTTCACTTTTTGCGCGGTTTCGCCTTATGTCTTTGGGCGTGTGATGAGACTGCTACGTTGGGGACTACAGTTACCTTTCTTTGTTTGGGAGATGAGTTAGTAATTCGGATGATTCCTCTGGCACGGGCGGTTGAGCAATTATGGGTTTAATTCGTTTGCAGTGATACCGAGGCCTTCCATAACCAATAACCAATCATGTGGAAAGAATGCCAAGAGATTCTACACACACAAAACATGTACAGCAATACAATTAAAACAGGATATGGAAGAAGAGCCCACTGTATGTCCAGCATGATGTGGAGTGATACAATTCGAGAAACGCTACTACAAAATCAACTGACAATAATTGAGCTAGCCAAAAGGGCAAGAACTATTATAACTATAACTTTGTTTCTCCGACACCTAGGGGTATAGGAGAAAGTGAAGAGAGGGGGAGAGAGATAGAAAGCGATTGACAGGGAGAGAGAAACTGGAGAGAGACAGGAAGGGAAAGACCAGGAGAGAGGGAAAGACATGAAGAAAGAGAGACGGAGAAAGAGATACAGAGCGAGAGACGGGGAGAGCGAGCACAACGTCAGGGCAGAAGTTTTCTCTTCCGGTACAAGTTTTAACAAAACCAAAATGGAAGCCATGAGCTGAAGTTTGTGTGGCAATTGTGTATTATTGATATTGCCTGCCATGAGTTAATCCATTGCGGAACTTGTTCTGTTTACTACAAAAAATATATCTAGTCATGGAATTCTTCCGGCGTAAATTCATTCCTACTCCAATTGGAGTTCACATGCGCGAAAGCCAAGGGAGCTCCGTTGCTGACATGAAGGACATGCTGTACGGACAGCGACTAGCGGGCTCTCGGCGGAGCTTCTATAGGAGGGACCTGCGCGGACACTTCGGTTGTGTTAATGCCATTGAGTTTTCTACAGACGGAGAACTTATAGCTTCTGGTAGGACTGTCTCTCTGTATTATTGCTAAATAAATAATAATAAAACTATCTCATCTCTGACAGTGTATTGCCAAATAAATAATAATAAAAACTGGTAATTTCCTAGTTTGATTAGATATAATATGAGATTCCGGTGTGTGACTGTGCTGGCAACACGACACAATTTCGATGGGAGTCAAATTTAAGTTATAAGTGAATTTCAATGCCCGTAGAAACAGAAATTCAAGCGTTCTTGTGCTATTTCTAATGGATTTTATATGTGATTTATATAGTTTGTGCGAATAGTACCTTACATCATTGTGCTATTACGATATTACGATCACGAACGAAATGTCAAAAAGCGGGAAATCTACAACACAAAGAAAACAATCAGAACGTTTAATAGGCACTTGGAACATCTGCGGATTAGGGATAAAAGTACAGAAATAGTTGAATTTATGAAGAAAAGGAATATAAAAATCTTAGGATTAGCTGACAGAAGAAAGAGAGGTAAAATCATGAAAGAAATACACCAAAGCTACACACTCGTCACGAGCGGAATTAACAACATGGCGGAAGTAAACAAACACGGGTCGGTTTCATTATCGAAAGTAATACTGCCAAAAATATACTAGAAATAGATTACATCTCGGAAAGAATTATAAGTATCAAATTAGCAGAAAAAGGAGGAAATACCACTTATATTCAAACATATGCTCCATGCAACGACACATATAGTGAGGACAGCAAACAAGAATATTTTGATGAACTATCAGCCACAATAAATAAAGTCAAAGACACAGAGAAATTGTTTGTACTAGGAGATTTCAACGGTAGAGTAGGACAAAGGAGAACACCATGGGAATTATACCTAGGACCATTTAGTGACATTAGAACAGAGTGTAACAGTAATGGTGAACACCTACTAAATATTTGTGCAGAACATGATCTTTATATAACAAACACGTTTAATCAGCACAATCATAACCAAATACTCACTTGGTATAAATGGAATGACACGGCAAGGCCTCCCAAATCGATTTTATTTTGACTAGAAGACATCAAAGGAGGGACATAACAGACTCAAGATCTATACCAAATGCAATATTAGATACAGACCATAAGCCTGTTTTACTATGGCAGAAAAAATGGATTAGGAAACTACAGATGACAAGACCTCAAGCACAAAGAATCGATCTAAAAGCAATAAAGAATGTAAACATACAGAAAGAAATAGAAGAATCCGTAACCAACAAATACCTAACCGAATACAACCTACAAACATAGAAGAAGCATGGAAACAGTTTAAAGAAGGTTTAATAGAGTCAACACAAGAGAAATGCGGTCTGAAAAATATAGGAAAGAGCAGAAAGAAACTTACAAGATGGTGGAATGAAGTAGTAAAATCAGCAGTGAAACACAAGAAAGAAAAGTATAAAACGTGGCAGAAGACAAAACAACAGAAGACTACAATCACTATAGACAAGCCAGAAATGATAGCAAAAAGATCATAGAACAAACAAAAGCAGACTCATGGAAAGCATTTGGTGAAGAATTAGCAAAAACATGTAGAGAAGAACCCAGAGAATTTTTCAAAAGTGTAAAAGCAATGAGAGTAAGAAATAATGATTATAACCCAACCACTATAATAAACGACAAGAAAGGTAGACCAATCAGCAGCAGGAAAAACATAATAATCAGATGGAGAGAATACTTTAAGGAATTATTAAACCAGGGAAATACAAACGGAAATACAGAGTTTAAACATAGGCACTATGATGAACAGGAACCGAATATACTTAAAGCAGAAGTAGAATGGGCATTGAAACAGAATAAAAAGAACAAAGCAGCTGGTATAGATGGAATAACAACAGAAATGCTACTAGCTTGTAAGGAAACAGCTATAGATTGGCTTACTATCATATTCAATATGGCTTGGGAAGAAAGAAAAGTCCCAGACGATTGGCAAAAAGCTATCATTGTCCCATTTTGGAAGAATAAGGGAAGTAAAAGGGAGTGTGAAATGTACAGAGGAATATCCCTATTGAGTCAAGTTGGTAAAATGTTTGCTAAAATATTAGAGAGGAGAGTAAGATACATAATAGAACCTCAATTAAGTAATAATCAATTCGGATTCAGAAAAGGCAAAAGCTGCACTGATGCTATATTTACATTGAGACAACTATGTGAAAAAACAATAGAATATGACAGAAACCTAAATATAGTGTTTATAGATCAGGAAAAAGCGTTTGACCGTGTGGACAAGAACAAACTTTGGCAAACTTTAGAAACATACGGGGTAGCAGGACAACTACTAGAAAATATAATAGCACTATATAAAAACAGTCAAAGTGCCGTCAGAACATCGGAAGGTCTGTCAGAATGGTTTCAGGTTACAACAGGAGTAAGACAAGGATGTGTCCTCTCACCACTCCTCTTCATCATATATATGGACAAAATAAACAGGAAACAACCAACAATAAGGACAAATCAAATAATAATATAGAGGTAGAAAACTCCAACATCAACGAGCTACTCTTCGCAGATGACCAATGCCTAATATATGAGGATGAAAACCTGCTACAACAGCATTTAACATCTCTAGATAAAAGCTGCACAAACTACAGTATGAAAATTAACACAGCAAAAACAGAGGCTATAAGAATAAGCAAATTGAGACACCCATTAAACATCAAGATCAAAGACAAAGAAATAAAACAAGTAGAGGAATTCAAGTATTTAGGCGCAATGTTCACAGAAGATGGAAAACTAGACAGAGAAATTGACATGAGAATACAAAAAGCAAATGCTGTCACATACCAGCTTTCACCATTGTTAAGACATCCAAACATTTCTATGCCAGCTAAACAACAAATGATAAATAGCATCTTCATACCAACTTTGTGCTATGAAAGTCAAACATGGACCCTTTCTAAATCCATTTAAGAAAGATCAATACATGTGAGATGCGATGCTTGAGAAAAGTAACAAACAACACAAGAAGAGATAGAATACCAAATGAAACCATAAGAAAAATGGTAGGAACAAAACCCTGCCAAGAATATATAGAACAACAACAACTTAAATGGTTCGGCCACCTGGTCAGAATGAATCCTCACCAATCACCATCAAGGGCGTTCTTCTCGAGAATGTATGGGAAAAGACCAAGAGGAAGACCCAGAAGAAGATGGATAGATGCAGTGACAGAGACATGTAACAACAAAGGAAAATCACTAATTCAGACATTCGAGCAGCACAAGAACGACAAATGATATAAATCACGACACCTTTTAGGTATCAGTGAAAGAGAAAGAAGAAGAAGAAGAAGAAGAAGATTAGATATATTATTTCAGTTTGGAAGAGTGATGTCCCCTAAAATATGTCTGCCAAAATACAGTGGTTCTACGCATTCTTGGCGTTAGGGTCATTACGCTGGCATGTAATCATTCGGAGTATCTGTTGATTGGGCGTTGGGTCCAGGGGTTAGGTTTAGCTTTAGTGTTAAATGAAGAAAGGATAGGGGTTCAGCCAATTATTAATTAACATCTCGATTTGGACGCAGACGCTGACCCGAACGCCACACTGACCCAAACGCCAGTGTGAGTGACACATGCCAGCGTAATGACCCCAACGCCAAGAATGCGTAGAACCACTGTATTTTGGCAGACATATTTTAGGGGACATCACTCTTCCAAACTGAAATAATATATCTGATCAAACTAGGAAATTACCTAAAAACTTTCTCTGTAGATTATATTGCTAAAATAAATAATAAAAAAAAACAATTTTACAGTGTGTTCCCATTACTGGGGTCAGCTGGAAAAGGAGGGGGGAGAGGAATTGTAGGCTAAATATTGTTTGTTGTGTCAATTTTTAACAACTGCTACTCAGTGGTTGAGACTTACTCATCCACTCACACAGTGCTGCCAGTTATAAGATTACATTACACTTCACTAGTTAAAGGACATAAAGTAATTACACAAGACTACAGTAATATGCACTTCTACCTTTCCATGGTACAGTTCTCAACTTACATTTCCAAGCTGAAGCTGCCCTGTTTGGTGATATTCTCTACAAATCACTTCTCCGTCTATAATCTTCTTCTTCAACTCTGCTTCCACTACTACTACTTCCTCCACCTGTCTTCTTCAAATATATTTAGACCATTTCCTTTCTCTCATCCCCTGGAGATAAAAAACAAACAAAGGCCTGGCGTGTAATTTATAACTATGTGAAAATACCAGTCAAATACCAGCAAACAATTTAAAAGAGACAAATGATGGTTTTTGATAGTACACACTGTGGCAGCCAACTGAAAGTATTGCACAAGTGATTTTTTTTTATCCCCAGGGGAAAAGACAAAAGGGAAGGCTAAAATACACTTTGAGAAGGCAGGTGTAAGTAGAGATGAAGAGGATGGGAAAGACATGGAATGATTTTAGAGAAGAGAATGGCAAGAAACAGGATGGCTTGGAATGTGTTTGTTGAAGACCTATGCTCCTTGGGGAGTTGAGAGGAAGAAAATGTAATACCCTCATTTGACTTCCATGGTATGTCCTGGGACATCGTCTTTCTGTCCACTCGTATTTTTTGATAGATCTATGCTAATAATTTGTTTCTGCTATTTCCGTCTTTTTAGTCTGCAAACATCCATTAATGAAGGTCAAGTATCTTTGTGACTTGTTTTGCTGTTCTCCATGCTTCACAGCCATATAGTAGGACTGACATAACATCAGAGTTGAAAGTATTTATTATTGTATTTAAAATTAACGTCTGTAGCACCAACCTGAAACAAAACAAAGTCAAAATATAAGTATTGGGTCACAGAAATTACTGCACTGCATTGTTTGTGATTTGCCAGAAACAAAGTCTAGATACTGTTTTAGGCTGTATTTTTGGAGGCCATGTTTTCTTATACCAGGAATGTGTCAACCTATACACATTGTGATCTCTACTTGACAACCTGTACACATTGTGATCTCTACTTGACAACCTGTACACATTGTGATCTCTACTTGACAACCTATAAACATTGTGATCTCTACTTGACAACCTATAAACATTGTGATCTCTACTTGACAACCTGTACACATTGTGATCTCTACTTGACAACCTGTACACATTGTGATCTCTACTTGACAACCTGTACACATTGTGATCTCTACTTGACAACCTGTACACATTGTGATATCTACTTGACAACCTGTACGCATTGTGATCTCTACTTGACAACCTATACACATTGTGATCTCTACTTGACAACCTAAACACATTGTTATCTCTACTTGACAACCTGTACACATTGTGATCTCTACTTGACAACTATGCACATTGTGATCTCTACTTGACAACCTGTACACATTGTGATCTCTACTTGACAACCTGTACACATTGTGATCTCTACTTGACAACCTATACGCATTGTGACCTCTACTTGACAACCTGTACACATTGTGATCTCTACTTGACAACCTATACACATTGTGATCTCTACTTGACAACCTGTACACATAGTGATCTCTACTTGACAACCTGTACACATTGTGATCTCTACTTGACAACCTGTACACATTGTGATCTCTACTTGACAACCTGTACACATTGTGATCTCTACTTGACAACCTGTACACATTGTGATCTCTACTTGACAACCTGTACACATTGTGATCTCTACTTGACAACCTGTACACATTGTGATCTCTACTTGACAACCTGTACACATTGTGATCTCTACTTGACAACCTGTACACATTGTGATCTCTACTTGACAACCTGTACACATTGTGATCTCTACTTGACAACCTGTACACATAGTGATCTTTACTTGACAACCTGTACACATTGTGATCTCTACTTGACAACCTGTACACATTGTGATCTCTACTTGACAACCTGTACACATTATGATCTCTACTTGACAACCTGTACACATTGTGATCTCTACTTGACAACCTGTACACATAGTGATCTCTACTTGACAACCTGTACACATTGTGATCTCTACTTGACAACCTGTACACATTATGATCTCTACTTGACAACCTGTACACATTGTGATCTCTACTTGACAACCTGTACACATAGTGATCTCTACTTGACAACCTGTACACATTGTGATCTCTACTTGACAACCTGTACACATTGTGATCTCTACTTGACAACCTGTAACACATTGTGATCTCTACTTGACAACCTGTACACATTGTGATCTCTACTTGACAACCTGTACACATTGTGATCTCTACTTGACAACCTGTACACATTGTGATCTCTACTTGACAACATATACACACTGTGATCTCTACTTGACAACCTGTACACATTGTGATCTCTACTTGACAACCTGTACACATTGTGATCTCTACTTGACAACCTGTACACATTGTGATCTCTACTTGACAACCTGTACACATTGTGATCTCTACTTGACAACCTGTACACATTGTGATCTCTACTTGACAACCTGTACACATTGTGATCTCTACTTGACAACCTGTACACATAGTGATCTCTACTTGACAACCTGTACACATTGTGATCTCTACTTGACAACCTGTACACATTGTGATCTCTACTTGACAACCTGTACACATAGTGATCTCTACTTGACAACCTGTACACATTGTGATCTCTACTTGACAACCTGTAACACATTGTGATCTCTACTTGACAACCTGTACACATTGTGATCTCTACTTGACAACCTGTACACATTGTGATCTCTACTTGACAACATATACACACTGTGATCTCTACTTGACAACCTGTACACATTATGATCTCTACTTGACAACCTGTACACATTGTGATCTCTACTTGACAACCTGTACACATTGTGATCTCTACTTGACAACCTATACTCATTGTGATCTCTACTTGACAACCTGTACACATTGTGATCTCTACTTGACAACCTGTACACATTGTGATCTCTACTTGACAACCTGTACACATTGTGATCTCTACTTGACAACCTGTACGCATTGTGATCGGGATCATGTGATAACAAAATCCCACAAAGGATTAGTTGCCCTGAAGGTCATGGCACCTGCCAACATCGAGCAGAGGCTACTTACTCTTCTGTTCCAGGGATTAGTCCTCGCACCAATCGAGTATGCCCTGGCAAATCTTACTGTTAGTACGACTCAAATTGATAGGCTGGAGAAAATACAAAATGAAGCCATGCGCATTACCTTGGGGTGTACAAGGGACACTCCCTGTGTAGCAATGAGGTATCTTCTTGACTTTCCAACCATGGATGACAGAATCAAGATCTGGAGGGCACGAGCATACCTGAAGATTAGTGCAGATAAAGAGCATCCATTGCATGTTGCGCTCAACACAGGGAAAGGTGTCAGGCTAAAAAGAGGCAAATCATGGTTGGTGTGTGCAGAAGATGTCATCAAACAGGTCTGAGCTTACCAATATTGACGCTGGCAAGGAGTGGATACCAGTGCCTATGTCATTCAGGGGGACATTCTCATGTATTGTCACACTCAACAGGAAATGTTGGGAAGAGGACTCAGTTGTGGTCAATGCAGAGGTCAACGGTCTCATCTGGGATAACACCGATGAGAAAGATGCAGTCATCTATACAGACAGATCTGTAATACGACACCAAAGAAGTGCATGGGCATTTACAGCATGGTCGGCAGGCAGAATAGTCAAGGCAGACAGTGGTGTATATGTTATGACGATGGAGGTGATGGCAGTGATCAAGGCATTCATCTGGTTAGAGTCACAAGACTACACTCACACCTGTTTAACGAGTGATTCAATGAGCATGATAAGAAAAGTGGAGGCGGGATCTGCATATGTAGCAGGCTTTTAACCTATAATGTAACAGGTTTATGAACACAGGAAGGCGTGATCACACTAGTTGAACCGACTTCTCCCAGAAGCCTGCCCTGTACTGTATGCACTAGGACGACATGGTGACCACCACATCAACGCCCCCTATGCAACCCTACACGTGGTGGACGCAGGCCTTGCCTCGCCTGTGACGCTCCTTCACTGCCGATATGGACTGTCGGAAGTGTCGTAGGCAAGTCCCTCTTGCCCGCATTGACTTGACCGCTTCTCTGCTTTACTGGAGGAAGGACTTGCCACGCCTTGCCTCCGATAAGCCTTACACAGAAGATGCAGACAAACAGCTCACTCCATTTTGAGCCATCCCCTGCTTGACTTTAAGAACTCGTCTTACCGCTAAAGGCGGTCTGACTCTCCTTCGACCTTCCTCTGTGGATATCTGGACGGAAGCTCGTTGAGATCTGAGCCCTCGTGAATCCTACCGCTGCTAGAACACCAGCCGGTTGCACTGGCCAACGACTTGACCACCTGTTACGACTTGACCACCTATTGACCGTTAGCAGTACTTCGCGCTGTTCAATCTATGGTTCAGGACAACCTAATCCGTTCGTCGTCAGGACAAGACAACAAGAACACAGCTAGCATTTCCAACATGTTTCAACACCATTGGAGTTAACAGTTAAACGTTTATTAAACACTAACAAATCCATTCCCAGAAATTTACAAAATGTCCACTGTCACTCTCATAGTGACCTCTCATTCCGACCTGACTCTCGCACTGACAACATGTTCAATGCTCAATAATATTTGTCTCCTCAACATGAGTGAGACCTGCAATAATACAACAGTCTCTGCACTTGTTTAGTGCCAGTGACACTCACAGTTAAATTAACTCCACTGTCTCTGTTCTATGCTAAGTATACACTCACAATGATTCAAAGTCTCTGTTCTACGCTAAGTGGAACACTCATAATAATTCACATCTGTTCTAGGTGAAATTGAATACTCACAATGAGACAAAGTCTCTGAGTTATCAGAAGCTACCAGCTTCGTAGTCAATTCTCTCCATGACTATCTCTACTCTACTTCACTGAAGTTTCGGTGAGAACACTCACAATTAATATATATGTCTCTAGTATATGCTACTTGAACACTCACAATAATTCACAATCTGTCTAGGTGAACTTGAATACTCACAATGATTCAAAGTCTCTGAGTTATCAGAAGCTACCAGCTTCGTAGTCAATTCTCTCCATGACTATATCTATTCTAATTCACTGAAGTTGCGGTGAGAACACTCACAATTAATATATACGTCTCTACACATATGGTGAGCTCTCCACGCTCTGCTAATGTCTCGATGGAATGATTTATATTCAATCTTCCGATGTAGGCGATTACACACATCTCCTAATCTCATGATGCTGTACCCACCTGATTCACAATCAAGTCCTTGCGATAATTGTAACATGAACATTTATCTGTTATTCATAGTACAGCCCTACTGTGCCTAGCTTAATCTGGCCTCACAACTAATCACATCTAACTGTCCAGTGTCCAGGAAACTCACACAACTAACTTGAGGGGCTGTCGCCCTCCAACTAACATAGCTACTAACTTTCTCACCAACCTAACTAGTTCACGGTACCGACTGTATTTCTACAGACGTCCACATCTGAACACACTTCTGAATCGAATGAATTCAACCCTCCTCTCACCAACCTGACTTGCGCACACTGATCTCTTAACAGTAACGTCTCAATTTTCTCCTTTGTTCACTCACCTCTGGCTTTTTCCCTGCCCCCCGTGATTCTTGCTTACTCACACCCTTCTCGAGCCCTTGAACACCTATCAGCTCTCCTTCCTAATTATCCCCCCTTTGTTTACATTCTGCCCTTCACTCACTAATTTCCTATCGCTGCTATCTCCTGTTTCAAACTTACTATTGCTATAGCCTGTTTCCACCATACCCCTTCTATACCCTTTTTCACATATATGCAATGGGTAGAGTCATTGCAGAAGTCAATAATTCGTAAGGTCACCTTTGTCTATGTCCCAGGACATGCGGGAGTACAGGAAAATGAAAGAGCGGACAGGTTGGCTAGCTGCGCTATTGTTGAAGACGATTAACCAATGGATCGGGCGGACATCATCAATGCCCTCCTTGAAGTAGGAAGGACACAGGACTTAGACAACAATGAGTCCACGTCACTCCTTCGAATGAAAGAGATGGGATTTAAGATGGTCACAGCCAGAAACAAGAAACTTAGTGGGCATGTAAGAAGACTAATTAACCAACACAGAACTGGAGTTGTCAGTCGCTGGACACTGAGGGACTTGCTGAGGAGGGGATCTGAGCACCTATGGGCATGTTCGGAGTGCAATGATGATGACGGAGTAACTATACACATTGTGATCTCTAATAGACAACCTACACATATTGTGATCTCTACTTGACAACCTATGCACATTGTGATCTCTAATAGACAATCTATACACATTGTGATCTCTACTTGATAACCTTAAGAAAAATAGTAAAGAAGTTATGAATGCCTTCTGTCTTTGTTTCTATTTCTGCTGGTCATGGATTAGATTATGAGATTAACACCGAACAACAGAAATGGAATTCAGTAGTTTCTGACCAAGCAACTTCTTCTACCTTTTAGCTCCCAGTGGAGTATAGGTCTTCAACAAACACTTTCCAAGTCGTTCTGTCTTTTGCAATTCTTTTAAGATCATTCCATGTCTTCCCCATCATCTTCATCTCTGCTTCAATCTGTCTTCTCCAAGAATTCCTTGGTCTTCCTCTTTTGTCTTTTCCCCTGGGGATTCCAAAAAAGGGTCTGTTGTGTAATACTCTCAGTTGGTTTCCGTAGTGTGTGTCCTATCCATCGCCATCGTCTTCGCTGTATTTCTTTATCCACTGGTATTTGACCGGTACATTTCCATAATTCCACGTTTGTGACTTTGTCCTGCCATTTCCATCCTTTATTCTGCGCAAGCATCCATTAATGAAAGTCTGTACCTTCGTGATTGTCAATTTTGTTATTCTCCATGTTTCACAGCCATATAATAGAACCGACTTAACATTGGAGTTGAAAATTTGTATTTTTTGTATTTAGCCTAATTTCTTTGGATTTCCATATGTTTCCCAGTGCAATGAAAGCTCCTCTTGCTTTTGATATCCTTATTTTGGTATCGTTTTTCTGTTCCTCCCTCTTATCTATATTACTGCCCAGATATATATAAGATTGTACGTCTAGTAGAGGTATTTCTCCTAGTTTTATTTGGTTATTGCCAACTGCATTAATTCTCATAATGTTGGTCTTATCTCTATTAATCTTTAGTCCTAGCTGTTGTGATCTCTCATCTAATATACTCATTTTATCTTGCATCTGTTGGTGGCTGTGTGTGTTGCAGGGTTTCTTTCAAACTTCTTTCTGACCTTACTACTTGTACTTTCATTTGACACACATATATAACTCATCAATCTTTTTAGTACAAGTATAAACAAGGTCTTTATTGGTGTTACTTGACATAGCCTATCGGCGATGATGAATTGTCAAATAACGTTTGTGTGTGGCCGTTTCGTATTCATAAAGTTCTATCTGTGGTTATCTATCTATCTTGTTGACCGTATACTCCGTATAGTATTCTTAAGTACATCTGCCTGTCTCTTTCTGATAGTGCTGAGGAACTAGTATCTGAATGTGCTCAGTCTGGCCGAGTGTGGCCGAATTGTCTCGAGTCTGCTGAGTGTAGCTGAGTCTCACCGAGTGTAGCTAAATGTCTCTCTAGCTACTGCTCCTCGCCCCCAAAAGCATTCTGCGCCTCTCCTCTCCTAATCTCCCCAGTTCCCAGGGTCTCGGGGTTTAAGTCCCAGGTGACCACACCCCCCCGACCACTGATACGGCCTAACCTACGTCTCTTGACGTCACTATCTCTCTAGCTCCGCCTTTTTAATTATCTCCAAAGTCTTATTACTTTAGGAGTTCCTGTCGAACCTGTCCATCTTCCTAAGTCCGTCCCCTAACATCTAAAACTCCAGGCGATTTCCAATTCAGAGACTCAAAGAGTAATCACTGTTGAACGTAAAGATAACCTGGTCTTTTGATTACGCGGGGCAGTTTAGTTGTCCGCTTTTCATCTCAGGTCTTCACTGGACTTCAAGGCGTCTGCCGATATAAGAGTTTCCTAGGAACCAGCGGCCGTGTCGTTGCGTTACGCAACTTTGTCGACCAGAGCAAACATCTGTCTGGCTTTAGGCTGACCACCTGTACGCATTTCACTGGTAATCTTCAAGTTGGTTACGACTCAGCGACTGAGTTGGGTAGACTTAACGTCTCCTTCCTAATCCTCTGAAGAGTGTCTTTTCTACGCCGCCTAAAACTATCCTACTTCACATCGTCATCGCCTCATCTTTTATTCTTCTGTCTATCGTCATATTCTTCTATTCTTCCATTATCGCCCATGACTGAGTCACACTATAACATATATCTCCGTCAACATTTCAGTTGAATTGATATATTCATAGATCAATTTAACTCAAATAAAAACATAGTGTGACTGCTCTCTTTCTACTTCCTTAATGGGCTAACTAATTTCCTTTTTTCTCATTGTACATCAATTATTACAACAATTAGAAATACAAATTCAACATCTATAAACTGGAATCTCAAAAGAAAAATCCATCATGTATACAATCATCTTACAACATCGCTCTGCCATGCCACTTTGTTTTGCTTTGAAGCCTCTGACTAACGTGACGTCACTCTGGACCTAGCCTGAATGTAGGCCAGCTAAATTGAGGTCATCGTCTGTTTTTGTCTATGTCTAACCCACATTTCTTTCCGTCTATTAATTTAAACTGGTAGGTTCTGTAATTGGTGTTTACATATACAACATTCATAATTCTACAACAATATCATGACATTCAATAAACATCTTTGTGACACAATATGTGTCTCATGTATGCAAAACATTTTGTGGAAACATCAATTCTGAAATATTTAAGGCTCGATCGGCTTTCGCACTGTACTCTCTTAATTGCCTAATAAGACGTGTTTAGTCTTTCTTCGGCATCATATATGTGCCACTTCTGAAAAAGAACAAGACCCGTCTACTCTGTTCTCTTATTCTCCCTGAACACGTGCTCTTCTGGCACGGCTAATAAAGTTGTCTGCATAGCAATACGCTTTCTTACAGAATCTCTTAGCCCATAGGCTTAATTTACTGGTTAACTCATGTCGGGTCGGCAGTCTTCTTATGAGTTCTCTCTCACCACATATTCCTAAATTTTAGGCAATTCTCCCCGTCAACTATAATTACATTTTCATAAAATTTGTCTTTATAAAAATGTGCATTTCACAACATGTTTCTCCTCAAATCATACACACCACCGTCTTGGACAAACCGAACATTGAAGCATGGAGTAATCACAAACACATAGCAATCAAAACTATGACTTAAATTTGATACAGAATCTAGTCTGTCTAGACTTCCATTAAAATATCCACAACACACTTCATACACACATGTGTACATCTCACAATGCTGTTCCACACTTGGAATTCCTATATAACTCATAGAGTCTCTCCATTTCGGGTCACTGACTCTCTCGTCTCTTCTTAGTCTCCTAAGACTCTCTCCATGCATACTCTATTTCCTGTAAATTCTAAGTTCTCTTAACTCTACTCAAACTTTTAAACCGATGTAAACATGGTTACCATTTTGTTTGTTTACTTCAGGTGACTCACTAAACATCTTCATACATATAGTTCTGTCTCCTCATTAAGGCAACAGTACATTTACAGACTCCTACTCATCATTCAGTGCACACTGACATTATACATATAAAATTCGTCTCAAAGTTAGTAGACTCTTACACCTTATTAGTTACAACATCCACAAGTAAAATAATTACAATTCTTAATATGTATGTTTTTTCTTTTTGTATCTTTTATCTCTTCCATCACTAGTGGTTGTCAGGTCTCCTCTTTCTGACCTATGATCTTCTCTGAATCTGTTACCTTTATCTATTTCTTTCTGGTGGTCAAAAACTCTTGCCGTCGTCCCAATCGTATGGCAAAAGGCAGGTCTACTTTGACTCTTTCATCGTCTTTCTTCTTCTTTCAGCGATAATGGCATCACGTTCTGGTGTTCCCAATGGCCAAAATTTCACTTGCTCTGCCTTTTCTATTTGGGTCTTTTCAAACTCTTCATTTATGGCAGCAACCCTCCTTTCTCGTATTGTAGGCAATCTGTCAGTTTCAGGACGTTTCTTGCTATCTTTTACCCCATCTGCCATATCCTCTAATTCCTTGTCCATTTCACGCGCATATTTATCAGCTGCTTTCTCTAATGCATGAAACACTGCTAGTTCGTTAATTTTCTTCTCAGCACTTTTACTTACAACCTCTACACTATTTGTATCACTGTTGCGTTCTATCCTATCAAGTTTCCCTTTCTCGTTTTCCTTCTTCAAATTTTCTGTAGTAGATTTCTTTCGCCTTAGAGACGCTACCTCTTCCTCTAAGTCAGACTTCTCTCGTATTAGGTTCTTTACTTTGTCATCTACTTCTGATTTCTCTTTTCTTAAACTTACAACTAAATCCTTGGACACTTTAACTTCACCTAAAAGTTGGCTATTCTGTGCTTTCATCTCATCAACTTCTCGAATCATACATACACTGTGTCTGTCAGTCTCAGACTCTTGTTCTTCAAGCTCTTTAATTCTTGTCTCTAGACACTTGTTTTTGCACTCTAGCCTATCTACTGTGTCTTTCAGCTCTAGTAGCATCAACTCATCTCTTTCACTTCTCTTTTCCATAATTCTTATCTCGGCATCTTTTCTTGATATCACATCTTCTAGGATGTTTGTAGCCACACAGGCGTCTCTAACTTGTTTCTTCACCTCCCTCGTTTGTGTTATTTTATCATTAGGTTTAGTTTGTCCTCTAACCTCTACAGTCTGTGTTTGTGCACAGCTTACCTGTGTCACCAATACTTCTCTATCAGTACCTTCTGTTTGTGTAGCACTGTCGATCATTCTGTTCTCAGTCTCTTTAATTCTCACTAACATACATTCATTTTTATTGCTGATCGCATGACTCGACTTATCTTCTAAATTATGTTCCATTCCCTCTAATTCCTTCTCCTTTCTGATTAATTTGTTTTGTTTCAGGCTAGACAGTCTGTTTGTCTTGATGTTTGGGCCGTTTGATTTGGACCACTTGGTCGTTCTCGCATCCACGTGCTTGGTTGCGCGCTTCTCTTTGACTCCAGAGGGATCTTGCCGACCACGCCTGGGTGTTGGGTTAACATGATGTGTCCAAAAGTTTGATTTACCATTCACTTTATTCATTTCAATCCTGTCTACACTATTTATTTCATAGCTCTTACGTCCAGCAGTTTGTCTTTTGTCATTCCATCTCCACCTAGATTCCTGGGGTGCTAATCTTCTTCCGTGAACATGCCTTGTTTCCCTTCTCACTGCATATACTTCTTTACTCAATTCACTTAGTCCTCCCTTATTTCTCCATCTAATACTCGCTTGATTAACTTCCCTAGGCTTTTCTACTATTTTTCTTTTATTAAACCATTCACTGATGGTTGGGCTTTCTTTAGGTAGGTTTAAATTCAATTTCTTCATGAACCCGATTTCTTTAATAGAGATATTAATCGCTTCATCTAGCGTCTCAGGGTTCAGCCTCGCTAAGTGTAGTTTTAGATCTGTGGATATTAGTCCATCTATAAAAGTCTCTATTAATTGTCTACCAAAACTGTCAGTATCTAAACCAGATTCCTCTGCTAGCTCTAAAAGTCTATTACTGTAAGCAGTTATTGTCTCTCCTCTTTCTTGTTTAAACTTCCTCAAAAGTATGAAAGCAGTGTAGGCATCTCCTACAGCAGCATACCTAGTTTTTAAATCTATCTGGAGGGACTTCCATGTGCTTGAAGGTTCATTCTTTAGCCTTCTCTGGATGAAGTCAGATACTTCGCCTCTACTTGTTTTAAAAGCTATTAATTTCTTGTCTTCCTCATTTATAGGAAAAATGAGAGCATACTTTTCAATTTCTGCCATCCATTGTCTGAACTTGGATGGATCGCCAGAGTAATTTGAGATACTGGCACTCACTTCTTGCTGTCTAAAACTATTTTCTAAACCGGTGATGACTCTACTAATTTCTTGCAGGGTCTGCAAAGTGGGAGTCATGCCTCTCTTCATCTTGATAACTATTTAATTAAAAATAAAACTGATTCGCAAGCAACATACACACGCACACACGTTTAGATCGGTCAAAGAATTTCTACCTTCTTCCACTAACACTCAAGAAAAAAAACTTATTTACTTCACACAACCTTGTTACAACATATCATATGCATCTCTAAAATATATAAGAAAAATCCAACTTACATGCTTCTGAAGTCCATGGAATACCTAACACACCTTTATAACATCCTAACAACTACACAATAATATACTAATTTAAAACAATAATTAACTACTTAGTCTTCTTTCAGGTTCTCAATGTGGACATCATTTTCACATTTTGTTCTCTCTGTCTATTTCACTTTTACTTCTTTCCTTACAGGAAGTTCTACTTTATGAATATGAATGTTCACTTCTACTTTGATATAGCTCGGGGAAAGATCACTGCGGGTTGGCACTTCTAGTCGCTTCTTCGGGATTTTAAGATAAACAGGGTGTAGTCTCACAAACAGGCAGCCATTCTTACACTGGACTTCGATGTACTATTTTGGACACAGATGGCTAGGCTTGATTAACTTCTGTAGACAAGGTTCGCTGGTGTGTTGTACACAAACACATTACTAGGCTCAACTTCATGGGTACTTGCAAATTATGAGGACGGCACTCGTTGCTGTAAGTATGTAGGTTTACGCTGGAAGTGCGTAGGTTTACGCTGGAAGTGCGTAGATGGACGTCAGAGTTGGTTAAGAGAAAATTCTTACTTTTTTTTTTTTTTTCTTCCAGGTCCTTCTTTAAAAGAATAAAATCCTGCGTCACGGCAACAGAAAGTAATGTGATGTTGCAGGGTCTCTATCTGATAGTTCAGAAAGGAATATAATGTTGTTGCAGTTTCGTATTCATAAAGTTCTATCTGTGGTTATCTATCTATCTTGTTGACCGTATACTCCGTATAGTATTCTTAAGTACATCTGCCTGTCTCTTTCTGATAGTGCTGAGGAACTAGTATCTGAATGTGCTCAGTCTGGCCGAGTGTGGCCGAATTGTCTCGAGTCTGCTGAGTGTAGCTGAGTCTCACCGAGTGTAGCTAAATGTCTCTCTAGCTACTGCTCCTCGCCCCCAAAAGCATTCTGCGCCTCTCCTCTCCTAATCTCCCCAGTTCCCAGGGTCTCGGGTTTAAGTCCCAGGTGACCACACCCCCCCGACCACTGATACGGCCTAACCTACGTCTCTTGACCGTCACTATCTCTCTAGCTCCGCCTTTTTAATTATCTCCAAAGTCTTATTACTTTAGGAGTCCTGTCGAACCTGTCCATCTTCCTAAGTCCGTCCCCTAACATCTAAAACTCCAGGCGATTTCCAATTCAGAGACTCAAAGAGTAATCACTGTTGAACGTAAAGATAACCTGGTCTTTTGATTACGCGGGGCAGTTTAGTTGTCCGCTTTCATCTCAGGTCTTCACTGGACTTCAAGGCGTCTGCCGATATAAGAGTTTCCTAGGAACCAGCGGCCGTGTCGTTGCGTTACGCAACTTTGTCGACCAGAGCAAACATCTGTCTGGCTTTAGGCTGACCACCTGTACGCATTTCACTGGTAATCTTCAAGTTGGTTACGACTCAGCGACTGAGTTGGGTAGACTTAACGTCTCCTTCCTAATCCTCTGAAGAGTGTCTTTTCTACGCCGCCTAAAACTATCCTACTTCACATCGTCATCGCCTCATTCTTTTATTCTTCTGTCTATCGTCATATTCTTCTATTCTTCCATTATCGCCCATGACTGAGTCACACTATAACATGTGATAGGAGAGCTATGTCATCAGCAAAGTCTAAATCATCAAATTGTTTTGGTCAGTGACCACTGGATCCCATTTCTGTTGTTTTGAGTTATTTTCATAATCCAATCTATGGCCAGTAGAAAGAGAAATGGAGACAGAAGGCATCCTTGCCTTACTCCTGTTCTTATTTCAAATGCTTCTGTAAGCTGTCCTTCATGCACCACACTACATTTTGTTCCTTCATACATTGTTTTTATCAGGTTAATAAACTTTATGGGGATTCCATAATGACTCAGCAACTTCCAAAGCATTCTTCTGTCTAAACTATCAAATGCCTTTTCGTAATCTATGAATCCAATATAAAGTGGGGATTTTAGTTCTAAACTTTGTTCAACTATTATACGTAGAGTAGTTATTTGATCAGCACATGATCTGTTCTTCCTAAAACCTGCTTGTTCATCTCTCAAGTGTTTCTCTATAGCCTCTTTTAGTCTCTCCAGAATGATTCTGCCTAATATTTTTCCTGGCACTGATAGTAGCATAATTCCCCTATAATTTGTGCACTCCTGTAAACTTCCTTTCTTTGGTAGTTTGATCATATAACCTTCTCTCCAGTCTTTAGGTATTTCTTCCCTTTCCCAAATTTTATCCAATAGATTATGTAACATCTTGGTAGAGGTGATAATATCTGCTTTGATGGCTTCCGAAGGAATTTCATCTGGTCCTGTGGCTTTACCATCTTTTAACAGTTTGATGGCTTTCATTATTTCTTCTTTGCTTGGTTTTCCGCAGTTAACGTGTAATTCTTCTTCTGCTGGTAGTATATCTGGAGGATTATTTGAGCCAGGTCTGTTCAAAAGTTCTTCAAAGTGCTCCTTCCATCTCTCCATTTGTTCCTTTATATTACTAAGCAGATTTCCTTTCTTATCTTTGATAAAGGCGTTGATCTGTTTGTATTTTCCACCTAATTTCTTTGTGCTGTTGTACAGTTCTTTCATATTCCCTTTATTTGCTGCTTCTTCTGCCTCTTTAGCTAATTCATCTATATATTTCCTCTTATCCCTTTTAATGCATCTTCTCACTTCTTTGTTCACCTCTGTGTAAGCTTCCTGTGTCTTGGCTTTATTACTTCTTGTTTTGCTTTTATTTATGTCTGCTTTCTTGTTCTTTCTTTCTTTAATTTTATCCAGGGTCTCTGCTGTCATCCATGCCTTATTCTGGCGTTCTCTTTTTCCCAGTGTTTCTTCGCATGTCTCTTTCCATATATTTTTTACCTGTTTCCAATGATCTTCTATATTTATTGTATTTTCTAGTTGTTGGAGGACTTGGTATTTGTTTGATATTGTGACTGCGAATTTATCTTTAATTCCTATTCTGGATGATTTCCTGGTAGACAAAGGGTGAGTCGGCAACCCGGACTCCTTATGGCTTTCTCCGGATTGCGTCATACGTCTCTTAGACAGAGAGCCCTTCTCTTTCCTGGTTGACGGATTTACTTTATCTTTCTTTGACTTGTTCATGTTTGTGAAGTTTTTTTCGGCTTATTTTTTTACAGTATGGGATAGCCAGTCCCATGCCTAACCCTCCTTTCTCGCCTCTTACGAACATGCCTGGTAGGGTACAGCGCCGCTATTCTTTACTTCCCTTTCGGGCCCCGGCAGCGCACGGGCGCCGGCAGCGCACGGGAGAACACTCACAATAATTCACAATCTGTCTAGGTGAACTTGAATACTCACAATGATTCAAAGTCTCTGAGTTATCAGAAGCTACCAGCTTCGTAGTCAATTCTCTCCATGACTATATCTATTCTAATTCACTGAAGTTGCGGTGAGAACACTCACAATTAATATATACGTCTCTACACATATGGTGAGCTCTCCACGCTCTGCTAATGTCTCGATGGAATGATTTATATTCAATCTTCCGATGTAGGCGATTACACACATCTCCTAATCTCATGATGCTGTACCCACCTGATTCACAATCAAGTCCTTGCGATAATTGTAACATGAACATTTATCTGTTATTCATAGTACAGCCCTACTGTGCCTAGCTTAATCTGGCCTCACAACTAATCACATCTAACTGTCCAGTGTCCAGGAAACTCACACAACTAACTTGAGGGGCTGTCGCCCTCCAACTAACATAGCTACTAACTTTCTCACCAACCTAACTAGTTCACGGTACCGACTGTATTTCTACAGACGTCCGCATCTGAACACACTTCTGAATCGAATGAATTCAACCCTCCTCTCACCAACCTGACTTGCGCACACTGATCTCTTAACAGTAACGTCTCAATTTTCTCCTTTGTTCACTCACCTCTGGCTTTTCCCTGCCCCCCGTGATTCTTGCTTACTCACACCCTTCTCGAGCCCTTGAACACCTATCAGCTCTCCTTCCTAATTATCCCCCCTTTGTTTACATTCTGCCCTTCACTCACTAATTTCCTATCGCTGCTATCTCCTGTTTCAAACTTACTATTGCTATAGCCTGTTTCCACCATACCCCTTCTATACCCTTTTTCACATATATGCAATGGGTAGAGTCATTGCAGAAGTCAATAATTCGTAAGGTCACCTTTGTCTATGTCCCAGGACATGCGGGAGTACAGGAAAATGAAAGAGCGGACAGGTTGGCTAGCTGCGCTATTGTTGAAGACGATTAACCAATGGATCGGGCGGACATCATCAATGCCCTCCTTGAAGTAGGAAGGACACAGGACTTAGACAACAATGAGTCCACGTCACTCCTTCGAATGAAAGAGATGGGATTTAAGATGGTCACAGCCAGAAACAAGAAACTTAGTGGGCATGTAAGAAGACTAATTAACCAACACAGAACTGGAGTTGTCAGTCGCTGGACACTGAGGGACTTGGTGAGGAGGGGATCTGAGCACCTATGGGCATGTTCGGAGTGCAATGATGATGACGGAGTAACTATACACATTGTGATCTCTAATAGACAACCTACACATATTGTGATCTCTACTTGACAACCTATGCACATTGTGATCTCTAATAGACAATCTATACACATTGTGATCTCTACTTGATAACCTTAAGAAAAATAGTAAAGAAGTTATGAATGCCTTCTGTCTTTGTTTCTATTTCTGCTGGTCATGGATTAGATTATGAGATTAACACCGAACAACAGAAATGGAATTCAGTAGTTTCTGACCAAGCAACTTCTTCTACCTTTTAGCTCCCAGTGGAGTATAGGTCTTCAACAAACACTTTCCAAGTCGTTCTGTTTTTTGCAATTCTTTTAAGATCATTCCATGTCTTCCCCATCATCTTCATCTCTGCTTCAATCTGTCTTCTCCAAGAATTCCTTGGTCTTCCTCTTTGTCTTTTCCCCTGGGGATTCCAAAAAAGGGCCTGTTGTGTAATACTCTCAGTTGGTTTCCGTAGTGTGTGTCCTATCCATCGCCATCGTCTTCGCTGTATTTCTTTATCCACTGGTATTTGACCGGTACATTTCCATAATTCCACGTTTGTGACTTTGTCCTGCCATTTCCATCCCTTTATTCTGCGCAAGCATCCATTAATGAAAGTCTGTACCTTCGTGATTGTCAATTTTGTTATTCTCCATGTTTCACAGCCATATAATAGAACCGACTTAACATTGGAGTTGAAAATTTTTATTTTTGTATTTAGCCTAATTTCTTTGGATTTCCATATGTTTCCCAGTGCAATGAAAGCTCCTCTTGCTTTTGATATCCTTATTTTGGTATCGTTTTCTGTTCCTCCCTCTTTATCTATATTACTGCCCAGATATATATAAGATTGTACGTCTAGTAGAGGTATTTCTCCTAGTTTTATTTGGTTATTGCCAACTGCATTAATTCTCATAATGTTGGTCTTATCTCTATTAATCTTTAGTCCTAGCTGTTGTGATCTCTCATCTAATATACTCATTTTATCTTGCATCTGTTGGTGGCTGTGTGATAGGAGAGCTATGTCATCAGCAAAGTCTAAATCATCAAGTTGTTTGGTCAGTGACCACTGGATCCCATTTCTGTTGTTTTGAGTTATTTTCATAATCCAATCTATGGCCAGTAGAAAGAGAAATGGAGACAGAAGGCATCCTTGCCTTACTCCTGTTCTTATTTCAAATGCTTCTGTAAGCTGTCCTTCATGCACCACACTACATTTTGTTCCTTCATACATTGTTTTTATCAGGTTAATAAACTTTATGGGGATTCCATAATGACTCAGCAACTTCCAAAGCATTCTTCTGTCTAAACTATCAAATGCCTTTTCGTAATCTATGAATCCAATATAAGTGGGGATTTTAGTTCTAAACTTTGTTCAACTATTATACGTAGAGTAGTTATTTGATCAGCACATGATCTGTTCTTCCTAAAACCTGCTTGTTCATCTCTCAAGTGTTTCTCTATAGCCTCTTTTAGTCTCTCCAGAATGATTCTGCCTAATATTTTTCCTGGCACTGATAGTAGCATAATTCCCCTATAATTTGTGCACTCCTGTAAACTTCCTTTCTTTGGTAGTTTGATCATATAACCTTCTCTCCAGTCTTTAGGTATTTCTTCCCTTTCCCAAATTTTATCCAATAGATTATGTAACATCTTGGTAGAGGTGATAATATCTGCTTTGATGGCTTCCGAAGGAATTTCATCTGGTCCTGTGGCTTTACCATCTTTTAACAGTTTGATGGCTTTCATTATTTCTTCTTTGCTTGGTTTTCCGCAGTTAACGTGTAATTCTTCTTCTGCTGGTAGTATATCTGGAGGATTATTTGAGCCAGGTCTGTTCAAAAGTTCTTCAAAGTGCTCCTTCCATCTCTCCATTTGTTCCTTTATATTACTAAGCAGATTTCCTTTCTTATCTTTGATAAAGGCGTTGATCTGTTTGTATTTTCCACCTAATTTCTTTGTGCTGTTGTACAGTTCTTTCATATTCCCTTTATTTGCTGCTTCTTCTGCCTCTTTAGCTAATTCATCTATATATTTCCTCTTATCCCTTTTAATGCATCTTCTCACTTCTTTGTTCACCTCTGTGTAAGCTTCCTGTGTCTTGGCTTTATTACTTCTTGTTTTGCTTTTATTTATGTCTGCTTTCTTGTTCTTTCTTTCTTTAATTTTATCCAGGGTCTCTGCTGTCATCCATGCCTTATTCTGGCGTTCTCTTTTCCCCAGTGTTTCTTCGCATGTCTCTTTCCATATATTTTTTACCTGTTTCCAATGATCTTCTATATTTATTGTATTTTCTAGTTGTTGGAGGACTTGGTATTTGTTTGATATTGTGACTGCGAATTTATCTTTAATTCCTATTCTGGATGATTTCCTGGTAGACAAAGGGTGAGTCGGCAACCCGGACTCCTTATGGCTTTCTCCGGATTGCGTCATACGTCTCTTAGACAGAGAGCCCTTCTCTTTCCTGGTTGACGGATTTACTTTATCTTTCTTTGACTTGTTCATGTTTGTGAAGTTTTTTTCGGCTTATTTTTTACAGTATGGGATAGCCAGTCCCATGCCTAACCCTCCTTTCTCGCCTCTTACGAACATGCCTGGTAGGGTACAGCGCCGCTATTCTTTACTTCCCTTTCGGGCCCCGGCAGCGCACGGGCGCCGGCAGCGCACGGGAGAACACTCACAATAATTCACAATCTGTCTAGGTGAACTTGAATACTCACAATGATTCAAAGTCTCTGAGTTATCAGAAGCTACCAGCTTCGTAGTCAATTCTCTCCATGACTATATCTATTCTAATTCACTGAAGTTGCGGTGAGAACACTCACAATTAATATATACGTCTCTACACATATGGTGAGCTCTCCACGCTCTGCTAATGTCTCGATGGAATGATTTATATTCAATCTTCCGATGTAGGCGATTACACACATCTCCTAATCTCATGATGCTGTACCCACCTGATTCACAATCAAGTCCTTGCGATAATTGTAACATGAACATTTATCTGTTATTCATAGTACAGCCCTACTGTGCCTAGCTTAATCTGGCCTCACAACTAATCACATCTAACTGTCCAGTGTCCAGGAAACTCACACAACTAACTTGAGGGGCTGTCGCCCTCCAACTAACATAGCTACTAACTTTCTCACCAACCTAACTAGTTCACGGTACCGACTGTATTTCTACAGACGTCCGCATCTGAACACACTTCTGAATCGAATGAATTCAACCCTCCTCTCACCAACCTGACTTGCGCACACTGATCTCTTAACAGTAACGTCTCAATTTTCTCCTTTGTTCACTCACCTCTGGCTTTTTCCCTGCCCCCCGTGATTCTTGCTTACTCACACCCTTCTCGAGCCCTTGAACACCTATCAGCTCTCCTTCCTAATTATCCCCCCTTTGTTTACATTCTGCCCTTCACTCACTAATTTCCTATCGCTGCTATCTCCTGTTTCAAACTTACTATTGCTATAGCCTGTTTCCACCATACCCCTTCTATACCCTTTTTCACATATATGCAATGGGTAGAGTCATTGCAGAAGTCAATAATTCGTAAGGTCACCTTTGTCTATGTCCTAGGACATGCGGGAGTACAGGAAAATGAAAGAGCGGACAGGTTGGCTAGCTGCGCTATTGTTGAAGACGATTAACCAATGGATCGGGCGGACATCATCAATGCCCTCCTTGAAGTAGGAAGGACACAGGACTTAGACAACAATGAGTCCACGTCACTCCTTCGAATGAAAGAGATGGGATTTAAGATGGTCACAGCCAGAAACAAGAAACTTAGTGGGCATGTAAGAAGACTAATTAACCAACACAGAACTGGAGTTGTCAGTCGCTGGACACTGAGGGACTTGCTGAGGAGGGGATCTGAGCACCTATGGGCATGTTCGGAGTGCAATGATGATGACGGAGTAACTATACACATTGTGATCTCTAATAGACAACCTACACATATTGTGATCTCTACTTGACAACCTATGCACATTGTGATCTCTAATAGACAATCTATACACATTGTGATCTCTACTTGATAACCTTAAGAAAAATAGTAAAGAAGTTATGAATGCCTTCTATCTTTGTTTCTATTTCTGCTGGTCATGGATTAGATTATGAGATTAACACCGAACAACAGAAATGGAATTCAGTAGTTTCTGACCAAGCAACTTGATGATTTAGAATTTGCTGATGACATAGCTATCCTATCACATAATCATCAACAGATTGGTTTCCAATTGAAACAGGAGACAAACAAGGATGTATATTGTCACCATTACAATAATTACCATAATGAGTAAATGTTGCAAAGGCAATAATGGGATGACAAGAATTACTTGGAAGATATAGATTTTGCAGATGATATAGTGCTTCTAAGTGACAATATCAACAAGATGTAAAATATCACAGGTACCTTATTGTCCATAGCAGAAAAAATAGGACTTGAAATCAACAGGGATAAAACAAAAATAATGGAAAATAACAATACCTCAGAGGGCAATATATATCTCAATCGCTAGGCATTGGAAAGAGTAGACCACTATACATATATATATCTTAGTAGTAATATAAGTAGTACTAAAACTAAGAATAGCAAAATATTATATCTTCTTAACATTCCTAAATGGTGCAGAAACATGGACATTAGACAAGAAAACAGAACAGACAATTGAAGCCTTTGAAATGTGGATATATGGAAGAATAGGTAGAATTGGATGGAAAGAAAAGAAACAATGAAGTCTTAAAACAACTAAAAATGAAAAGAGAACTACTAAACACAATTCAAACAAGACAAATGTGATTTTTGGGCCATGTTAAAAGACACAACAGCCTACTAAAAGTAATCTTGGAGGGGAAAATAAAAGGTAAAAGAGGCAAACCAAGACTAATATGGAGGAGTAACATCAAAAGATTAACAAGTCAGCCTATGACAACCTGCACCATCAAAGCAAGGGACAGAGCAGAATGACGCTCCATGGTAGCCAACCTTCGTTGAGGAGGCGGCACTCGATGATAATGAGTAGTAATATAGATCAAGAAGGTCAAACAAAGAAAGAGATCAGAAGCAGAATAGCAAAAGTGGCAACAAATGTTAAAAACCTGACAAAAAATGGAAATCAAAAATACTAAACAAGAAAACCAAACTTAGAATCTTCAACTCAAACTTATTATCAACACTTACCTATTGCATGTGAAAGTTGGAAAATATCAAAAGAGATTGAGAAAAAAAACTAAACGTTTTTGAAGACAAATCAGCATCATCATCGAGTGCCGTCTCCTCAATGAAGGTTGGCTACCATGGAGCGCCATTCTGCTCTGTCTCTTACTTTCATGGTGCAGGTTGCCATAGGCTGATTTGTCCATCTTTTGATGTTACTCGTCCATGTTATTCTTGGTCTGCCTCTGCCTCTTTTACCTTGTATTTTCCCCTCCAGGATTACTTTTAGTAGGCTGTTGTGTCTTTTAACATGGCCCAAAAATTGCATTTGTCTTGTTTGAATTGTGCTTAGTAGTTCTCTTCTCATTTTTAGTTGTTTTAAGACTTCATTATTTGTTTTCTTTTCCTTCCATCCAATTCTACCTATTCTTCTATATATCCACAGTTCAAAGGCTTCAATTCTCTGTTCTGTTTTCTTGTCTAATGTCCATGTTTCTGCACCATGTAGGAATATTGAGAAGATGTAACATTTTGCTATTCTTAGTTTTAGCCCTGGTGTTATTTGTTTTGATGTTAGTATGTTCTTCATGACATTAAAATTACTTTTTGTCATTCCTATTCTTTTGTTTATTTCAGATGTACATTTTCCATCACTGGTTATAGTATGTCCAAGGTAGTTGTAGTTCTGAACTGTCTCCAGGTCTATTCCTTCAATTTTGATATCCACTTGTGGGTTTTGAGTATTTTCTTTGTTTATGATCATAGTTTTAGTATTTTTGATATTCATATCTAGTCCATATTTTTTGCTTGTCATGTTTATTTCATTAAGTAATTGTTGTAGATCTTTAGGATTTTCTGTTAGTAGTCCAGTATCGTCAGCATATCTTAGGTTATTGATTATCTTTCCATTAATTTGTAGGCCTGGCATCTCTATGATATTTTTAAAGATTTGCTCAGTGTATAGAAGACAAATGCCTAAGAATAAAACCCTGTACAATGGAATGAATTCAGGACTAATATTGAAATAAGAGAAATGACCATGCAACCAAATATCTCATCTACAATTAGGGAAAAAAGGACATGTACTAAGAAGAGACAACAAGATAATTCCAAAACAGGCTTTTCTATTGAAAACATCATGATATAGAAAAAAAGGAAGATCTAAAGAGATACTAAAAAGAACACTTATAAGAGAAGCAAAGTTGACAGGCATAGACTCATTAGATAAGATCGAACATCTCACCCAGAATAGAGATGGATGACGAAAAACACTGCAAGTGGGAAGAGTCAAGAATCAAGAGTATAGACAAAGAAGGAGGAACCAAGAATGATACCAAAATAAGGATACAAAAAGTAAGTGGAGCCTTTGTTGCTCTAGGGAAGATATGGAAATCCAAAGAAATTAGGTTAAATACAAAAATAAAAATGTTCAACTCCAATGTTAAGTCAGTCTTATTATATAGCTGCGAAACATAAAGAACAACAAAAATGACAAGCATGATGATACAGACCTTCATTAATGGATGCTTGCGCAGAATAAAGGAATGGAAATGGCAGGACAAAAGCATTAATGTAGAATTATGGAAAAGTACCAGTCCAATACCAATGGACAAAGAGATACAACGAAGATGATGGCGCTGGATAGTACACATACTGTAGAAGTCAACTGAGGGTATTACACAGCAGGCCTTTTTTTTTTGGAATACCCAGGAGAAAAGGCAAAGAAGACCAAAATATTCTTGGAGTAGACAAATGTAAGCAGAGATAAAGATGTTGAGGAAGACATTAAACGATCTCAAAAGAATGGCAAATAACAGAATGGCTTAGAAAATGTTTGTTGAATATCTATGCTCCACAGGGAGTTGAAAGTGTTTGTTGAAGAACTATGTTTCACAGGGAGCTGAAAGTGTTTGTTAAAGACCTATGCTCTACAGGGAGCTGAAAGTGTTTCTTACAGACCTATGCTCCACCGGGAGCTGAAAGTGTTTATTAAAGACCAATGCTCCTCAGGGAGCTGAAAGTGTTTGTTGAAGACCTATGCTCTACAGGGATCTGAAAGTGTTTGTTAAAGACCTATTCTCTACAGGGATCTGAAAGTGTTTGTTAAAGACCTATGCTCTACAGAGAGCTGAAAGTGTTTGTTAAAGACCTATGCTCTACAGGGAGATGAAAGTGTTTGTTAAAGACCTATGCTCTACATGCAGCTGAAAGTGTTTGTTAAAGACCTATGCTCTACAGAGAGCTGAAAGTGTTTGTTAAAGACCTATGCTCTACATGCAGCTGAAAGTGTTTGTTAAAGACCTATGCTCTACAGGGAGATGAAAGTGTTTGTTAAAGACCTATGCTCTACATGCAGCTGAAAGTGTTTGTTAAAGACCTATGCTCTACAGGGAGATGAAAGTGTTTGTTAAAGACCTATTCTCTACAGGGATCTGAAAGTGTTTGTTAAAGACCTATGCTCTACAGAGAGCTGAAAGTGTTTGTTAAAGACCTATGCTCTACAGGGAGATGAAAGTGTTTGTTAAAGACCTATGCTCTACATGCAGCTGAAAGTGTTTGTTAAAGACCTATGCTCTACAGAGAGCTGAAAGTGTTTGTTAAAGACCTATGCTCTACATGCAGCTGAAAGTGTTTGTTAAAGACCTATGCTCTACAGGGAGATGAAAGTGTTTGTTAAAGACCTATGCTCTACATGCAGCTGAAAGTGTTTGTTAAAGACCTATGCTCTACAGGGAGCTGAAAGGAAGAAGAGAAGAGTGAGAGATAGTTTTCAGAGATGGTTGTGGTGTATGATGTTCCAACTATCATGTCACGTTCCACTATTATATCATGTTCCAACTATCATGTCACATTCCACTATTATATCATGTTCCAACTATCATGTCACGTTCCACTATTATATCATCTTCCAACTATCATGTCATGTTCCAACTATCATATTATATATATGGCCCTTTTCGTCTTGTCAGACGGTCTAGTGGAGGCTATTGCGTATTTTTTTGAGGTATTGTTTTTGCCGAACAGCTTCTCTCGTGGCTAATTCTACCAATGTTTGACAAACACACGCGGTCACATAATGAACAGGTCAGGCTCGCTGATCCACAGGGTTTACCATCCTTTTTCATGAGTCTCTTCTCTTCTAAGTCCTGTCTTAGCACAGTCTCAAATGTTGTTATACCGTTCCTTATACATGCTCTCCATGATGTGCGATCACTTGCCAGATGTTGCCAGTCGTTTTCACAGATGGAGAAGTCTTTCAGAGATGATTTGCAGATATCTCTATATCGTAGTTTAGGTCTGCCGATTTGTCTTTTTCCGTGTTTTAGCTCACCATATAGTATTTGCCTAGGAATGCGTTTTTCTTCCATCCGTTGGACATGCCCCAGCCATCTTAGCCTTCGACTTCTGAGCATCGACATGATTGTTAGGGTCTTAGCACGTTGCAGGACAGTTAAGTTGGTTATTTTGTCTTGCCATTTGATGTGCATTATTTTGCGGAGACATCGCATGTGGAAGACATTTAGTCTTTTTTCCTGGTTTGAGTATGTTGTCCAGGTTTCGGATCCATATAGTAGTGTGCTAAGCACACATGTTTGATATATTAGGAGTTTAGTCTTTCGAGTTAGTTTCGTGTTGTTCCATAAACTATCATATCACGTTCCACTATTATATCATGTCATGTTCCACTATTATATCATGTCCAACTATCATGTCACGTTCCACTATTATATCATGTTCCAACTATCATGTCATGTTTCAACTATCTTGTCACATTCCACTATTATATCATGTTCAACTATCATGTCACGTTCCACTATTATATCATATTCCAACTATCATGTCACGTTCCACTATTATATCATGTTCCAACTATCATGTCATGTTTCAACTATCTTGTCACATTCCACTATTACATCATGTCACTTTCCACTATTATATCATGTTCAACTATCATGTCACGTTCCACTATTATATCATATTCCAACTATCATGTCACGTTCCACTATTATATCATGTTCCAACTATCATGTCACATTCAACTATTATATCATGTTCAAACTATCATGTTACGTTCCACTATTATATCATGTCCCAACTATCATGTCACATTCCTCTATTATATCATGTTCCAACTATCATGTCACGTTCCACTATTATATCATGTTCCAACTATCATGTCACGTTCCACTATTATATCATGTTCCAAATAGCATATCTTGTTCCAACTAACATATTATTTTACAACTATCATATCATGTTCCAACTATCATATTTTCCAACTATCATATCATGTTCCAACTATCATATCATGTTTTATCATGTCTTGTTCCAACTAACATATTGTTTTATAACTATCATATCATGTTCTAACTATCATATTTTCCAACTATCATATCATGTTCCAACTATCATATCATGTTTTATCATGTCTTGTTCCAACTAACATATTGTTTTACAATTATCATATCATGTTCTAACAGCTTACAGAAGCATTTGAAATAAGAGCAGGAGTAAGGCAGAAAGGCCTTCTGTCTCCATTTCTCTTTCTACTGGCCAAAGATTGGATTATGAAAATAACTCAAAACAACAGAAATGGAATCCAGTGGTCACTAACCAAGCAACTTGATGATTTAGACTTTGCTGATGACATAGCTCTCCTATCACACAGCCATCAACAGATGCAGGATAAAATGAGCATACTTGATAAGAGATCACAACAGCTAGGACTGAAGATTAATACAGATAAGACCAAGATTTTGAGAATTAATACAGTTGGCAATAACCAAATAAAACTAGGAGAAATACCTCTACTAGATGTACAATCTTACATATATCTGGGCAGTAATATAGATAAAAAGGGAGGAACTGAAAATGATACCAAAATAAGGATATCAAAAGTAAGAGGAGATTTCGCTGCACTGGGAAACATGGAAATCCAAAGAAATTAGGTTAAATACAAAAATACAAATTTTCAACTCAAATGTTAAGGCGGTCCTATTATATGGTTGTGAAACACGGAGAACAACAAATTGACAATCACGAAGGTACAGACTTTCATTAATGGGTGCTTACACAGAATAAAAGGATGGAAATGGCAGGACAAAATCACTAATATCTATCTATCTATTGACCTTTCGAGCCGTAACCGGCCCATAGGGCGTAGACCAAGATACACCTTCTCCTATATGGATTTTTTGTTCTAGCAGTTTTCTTTTAAAGATATTTTATCAAATCTCGCCATCTGTCTCTGTTCTGTGCAAGCAGTTCTATCTCATTGAGGGAGCCGACTCCTGCTGCTCTTGCCTCTCTCATCAATGTTCTTCTCAGTGTCTCCCTGGGTCTTCCTCTTTTTCTTTTACCTGTTGTTTCCCATATGAGGGCTTGCTTTGCTATTCGGTTATTATCTCTTCTCATCACATGTCCAACGTATGACCATCGTCTTTTCTTTATTACTGAAGATATTAGTGGTTGATTGGCGATTTCTCTAATTTCCTCATTTGTTTTGAATTCGTTCCATGCTATACCAAGTATTTTCCTTAGACATTTATTTTCGAATGCGTTCAACTTTGTTTCTATATCTCTTGTTGTTTTCCAGCTTTCACACGCATACGTAAGGGTTGATAGTACATTTGATTTGAATAGCCTAAGTTTTGTGTTTGTGCTGACAAGTTTTGATTTCCACAACTTTTCAAGGCTTCTGAAAGACATTGCTGCTTTAGCTATTCTGATTCTAATTTCTTTGCTCGTATCCCCTTCTCGATCAATGTGACTTCCAAGATAGATAAAGTGATCGATCTCTTCAACTGGTTTGTTTTCCATGTATATTTTGTCACCTGTTGGAATTAAACTAGTCATGACTTTAGTCTTTTCATGATTGATCTCAAGCCCAATTTTGCTGGCTATTAATGATAGTTCATTTGTGTTTTCCTGCATCGTTTTTATCTGACTGCTGATGAGAACTATGTCATCAGCAAAGTCGAGGTCTTCCAAATGGTCTCCTTGTATCCATTCGATGCCTTTATTACCAGTGCAGCATTTCTTCATTATGAAGTCCATAACAATTCCAAATAACAATCACTAATATAGAATTATGAAAATGTACCAGTCAAATACCAGTAAATAAAGAGATACAGTGAAGATGATGGCGCTGGATAGGACACACACTGCGGAAGCCAACTGAGAGTATTACACAACAGGCCCTTTTTTGAATCCTCAAGGGAAAAGACAAAGAGGAAGACCAAGGAATTCTTGGAGAAGACAGATAGAAGCAGAGATGAAAATGATGGGGAAGACATGGAATGATCTTAAAATAATGGCAAAAAACAGAACTACTTGGAACGTGTTTGTTGAAGACCTATGCTCCACAGGGAGTTGAAAGTGTTTGTTAAAGACCTATGCTCCACTGGCAGCTAAAAAGATAGAAGAAGAAAGAAGAGATATCATGTTCTAACTATCATATCATGTTCTAACTATCATATCAAGTTCTAACGATCACATCATGTTCCAACTATCATATCATGTTCCAACTATCATATCATGTTCCAACTATCATATCATGTTTCAACTATCATATCATGTTCCAACTATCATATCATGTTTCAACTATCATATCATGTTCCAACTATCATATCATGTTCTAACTATCATATCATGTTTCAACTATCATATCATGTTCCAACTATCATATCATGTTTCAACTATCATATCATGTTCCAACTATCATATCATGTTCCAACTATCATATCATGTTCTAACTATCATATCATGTTTCAACTATCATATCATGTTCCAACTAATATATCATGTTCTAACTATCATATCATGTTCTAACTATCATATCATGTTTCAACTATCATATCATGTTTCAACTATCATATCATGTTCTAACTATCATATCATGTTTCAACTATCATATCATGTTCCAACTAACATATTGTTATACAACTTTCATATCATGTTCCAACTATCATATCATGTTCCAACTATCATATCATGTTCCAACTATCATATCATGTTCCAACTATCATATCATGTTTCAACTATCATATCATGTTCCAACTATCATATCATGTTCCAACGTTCATATCATGTTCCAACTAACATTGTTATACAACTATCATATCATGTTTCAACTTTCATATCATGTTCCAACTATCATATCATGTTCCAACTAACATATTGTTATACAACTTTCATATCATGTTCCAACTATCATATCATGTTCTACCTATTCCCTTCTTATAAAAGGATATTTACTTCTCCTGATGTTGGTAATTTTTTGGTCATTATTGTTGAGATCATGTTTATTGTTGAGATCATGTTTATTGTTGAGATCATGTTTATTGGTGAGATCATGTTTATTGGTGGGGTCATGTTTATTGATGGGGTCATGTTTATTGGTGGGGTCATGTTTATTGATGAGATCATGTTTATTGATGGGGTCATGTTTATTGATGGGGTCATGTTTACTGATGAGGTCATGTTTACTGATGAGCTTATACTAACATGGTTTCTGCAGGTGGAGATGACCGGAGACTGCTGCTATGGAACATAGGTCAGACAATCTTTGATGATAAGATTCCTCATGTGATAGAGACCTTGCACATCAGCAATATAAACTCTTGCTGTTTTGATGCTGACAACAGGAAGGTATCTACAGGAGGTAATTGCTTTAGTTGAATAATATAGGGTAGATAATATAGTGAAGGTTATAGCTTTGTACAGATGATGTAGTGCAGATGAAAACATAACACATATGATATATTGGAGATGATAGCTTTACACATATCTAGTGGAGATGATCGCTTTATATAGATGATATAGAGGAGATAATATCTTTACACACATGATATAGTGGAGATGATAGCTTTATATAGATGATATAGTGGAGATAATATCTTTACACACATGATATAGTGGAGACAATCGCTTTATATAGATGATATAGTGGAGATGATAGCTTTATATAGATGATATAGTGGAGATGATAGCTTTATATAGATGATATAGTGGAGATGATAGCTTTATATAGATGATATAGTGGAGATGATCGCTTTATATAGATGATATAGAGGAGATAATATCTTTACACACATGATATAGTGGAGATGATAGCTTTATATAGATGATATAGTGGAGATGATAGCTTTATATAGATGATATAGTGGAGATGATCGCTTTATATAGATGATATAGAGGAAATAATATCTTTACACACATGATATAGTGGAGATGATAGCTTTATATAGATGATATAGTGGAGATGATAGCTTTATATAGATGATATAGTGGAGATGATCGCTTTATATAGATGATATAGAGGAGATAATATCTTTACACACATGATATAGTGGAGATGATAGCTTTATATAGATGATATAGAGGAGATGATAGCTTTACACAGATGATATAGTGGAGATGATAGCTTTACACAGATGATTTAGTAGAAATGATTGCTTTATACAGATGATAGCTTTACACATGTGATATAATGGAGATAACATAACAAATATGATAGAGTGAAGATGATAGCTTTACACAGATATAGTGGAAATGTTAGCTTTAAACTGATGATGTAGTGGAGATGATACAGTAGAGATGATAGCTTTACACATATTATAAAGTGATGATAACATCACATAGATGATATAATGGAGATAACATTACATGGCTGATAAAGTGTAGATGATAGTTTTACACAGATGATATAGTGGAGATGAAAGTTTTACACAGATGATTTAGTGCAGATGATAGCTGTACACATATTATAAAGTGATGATAACATTATATAGATGATATAGTGGAGATTATAGCTTTAGACTGATGATTGAGATGAAAGCTTTACATAGATGATATAGTGGAAATTAAAGCTTTACACATGTTATATAGTGGAGATGATAGCTTCACATTGGTGATATAGTGGAGATGATAGCTTTACACAAGTGGTATAATGGAGATTGCTTTAGAAGGATGATATAGTGGGAATAATCGCTTTCATCATCATCATGTGCCATACCGGTTGGCGTAGGCAATCATGTCCTTCCACAATCTTCTATCTACCATGCATCATATCAATTTTGTTGCTGGCTGTTTTTCATGCCAAGACATCAAGTATTTTCTCTCTTTGTCATCCGCAAGCTCTTCTTCCCTGTATTTTAACAGTTGTAACCAAGTATTCCAACTTTCCTCTTCTCATGATGTACCTGAAAAATGTTGATTGTTTCTTTCTGATGTTTTCTAGGAGCTCTCTTTTTGTGTTGGCCTCTTTGAGAATTTCTTCGTTGGTTTTTGTTTAGCTATCCAGGGAACTTTCAACATTTTTCTGAGAACTCTCATCTCTAAAATTATGTCCAAATACAATTTGATCATAGCTTTACATGATGGTATTGTAGAGATGATAACTTTACACTGACGATATATTAGAGATGATAGCTTTAAACTGATGATATAGTGGAGATGATAGCTTTAAACTGATGATATAGTGGAGATGATAGCTTTAAACTGATGATATAGTAGAGATGATAGCTTTAAACTGATGATATAGTGGAGATGATAGCTTTAAACTGATGATACAGTGGAGATGATAGCTTTAAACTGATGATATAGTGGAGATGATAGCTTTAAACTGATGATATAGTGGAGATGATAGCTTTACATGATGATATAGTGGAGATGATAACTTTACATGATGATATAGTGGAGATAACTTTACATGATGAAATAGTGGAGTTGATAGCTTTACATGATGATATAGTGCAGATGAAAACTTTACATGATGATATAGTGGAGATGATAACTTTACATGATGATATAGTGGAGATGATAACTTTACATGATGATATAGTAGAGATGATAGCTTTACATGATATAGTAGAGATGATAACATTACATTGATGATATAGTGGAGATGATAGCTTTACATGATGATATAGTGGAGAGGATAACTTTAAACTGATGATATAGTAGAGATGATAACTTTACATTGATGATATAATGGAGATGATAAGCTTTACATGATGATATAGTGGAGATGATAACTTTACATGATGATATAGTAGAGATGATAACTTTAAACTGATGATAACTTTAAACTGATGATAACTTTAAACTGATGATATAGTAGAGATGATAGCTTTAAACTGATGATATAGTAGAGATGATAGCTTTAAACTGATGATATAGTAGAGATGATAGCTTTAAACTGATGATATAGTAGAGATGATAGCTTTAAACTGATGATATAGTGGAGATGATAGCTTTAAACTGATGCTATAGTAGAGATGATAACTTTAAACTGATGATATAGTAGAGATGATATCTTTACATGATGATATAGTGGAGATGATAGCTTTAAACTGATGATATAGTGGAGATGATAGCTTTAAACTGATGATATAGTAGAGATGATAACTTTACATTGATGATATAATGGAGATGATAAGCGTTACATGATGATATAGTGGAGATGATAACTTTACATGATGATATAGTAGAGATGATAACTTTACATTGATGATATAGTGGAGATGATAGCTTTACATGATGATATAGTAGAGATGATAGCTTTAAACTAATGATATAGTGGAGATGATTACTTTACTTTGATGATATAGTTTTGATGATAGCTTTAAACTGATGGTATAGTGGAAATGATAGCTTCAAACTGATGATATAGTAGAGATGATAGCTTTACATGATGATATAATAGAGACGATAGCTTTACTTGATGATATAGTAGAGATGATAGCTTTAAACTGATGATATAGTAGAGATGATAGCTTTAAATTGATGATATAGTAGAGATGATAGCTTTACATGATGATATAATAGAGATGATAACTTTAAACTGATAATATAGTGGAGATTATAGCTTTAAACTGATGATATAGTAGAGCTGATAACTTTACATGATGATATAGTATAGATGATAGCTTTAAACTGATGATATAGTAGAGATGATAGCTTTAAACTGATGATAACTTTAAACTGATGATATAGTAGAGATGATAGCTTTAAACTGATGATATAGTAGAGATGATAGCTTTAAACTGATGATATAGTAGAGATGATAGCTTTAAACTGATGATATAGTAGAGATGATAGCTTTAAACTGATGATATAGTGGAGATGATAGCTTTAAACTGATGATATAGTAGAGATGATAACTTTAAACTGATGATATAGTAGAGATGATAGCTTTACATGATGATATAGTAGAGATGATAGCTTTAAACTGATGATGTAGTGGAGATGATAGCTTTAAACTGATGATATAGTGAAGATGATAGCTTTACACTGATGATATAGTATAGATGATAACTTTAAACTGATGATATAGTAGAGATGATAGCTTTAACTGATGATATAGTAGAGATGATAGCTTTAAACTGATGATATAGTGGAGATGATAGCTTTAAACTGATGATATAGTGAAGATGATAGCTTTACACTGATGATATAGTAGAGATGATAGCTTTACACTGATAATATAGTAGAGATAATTACTTTACTTTTATGATATAGTTTAGATGATAGCTTTAAACTGATGATATAGTAGAAATGATAACTTTAAACTGATGATATAGTAGAGATGATAACTTTAAACTGATGATATAGTAGAGATGATAACTTTAAACTGATGATATAGTAGAGATGATAGCTTTAAACTGATGATATAGTGGAGATGATAGCTTTAAACTGATGATATAGTAGAGATGATAACTTTGAACTGATGATATAGTAGAGATGATAACTTTAAACTGATGATATAGTAGAGATGATAGCTTTAAACTGATGATATAGTAGAGATGATAGCTTTAAACTGATGATATAGTGGAGATGATAGCTTTAAACTGATGATATAGTGGAGATGATAGCTTTAATCTGATGATATAGTGGAGATGATAGCTTTACATGATGATATAGTGGAGATGATAACTTTACATGATGATATAGTAGAGATGATAGCTTTAATCTGATGATATAGTAGAGATGATAGCTTTAAACTGATGATATAGTAGAGATGATAACCATAATCTGATGATATAGTAGAGATGATAGCTTTACACTGATGATATAGTAGAGCTGATAGCATTAATCTGGTGATATAGTGGAGATGATAGCTTTACAATGATGATATAGTAGAGATGATAACTTTGATGATATAATGGAGATGATAGCTTTACATGATGATATAGTGGAGATGATAACTTTACATGATGATATAGTAGAGATGATAACTTTACATTGATGATATAGTGGAGATGATAGCTTTACATGATGATATAGTGGAGATGATAGCTTTACATGATGATATAGTAGAGATGATAGCTTTACATTGATGATATAGTAGAGATGATAGCTTTACATGATGATATAGTAGAGATGATCACTTTACTTTGTTGATATAGTTTAGATGATAGCTCTGAACTGATGATATAGTGGAAATGATAGCTTTAAACTGATGATGTAATGGAGATGATAACATTACACTGATGATATCATGGAGATGATAACTTTATACAGGTGATATAATGAAGATAGGTGATACCGAGCGGTTGATATTAAGTAATGTTCTAGTTGACATGTGAAGTAGTAGTTCACTCTGTAAATCTCTGCCTTCATTGTTGTCAATCAGATTAACCGATAGATATTTTTGTTATCACCCTTGGCTGATATATGCTTGGTTTGGTTTTTGTATTCATCATCATCGAGTGCCATCTCTGCATCAAAGGTTGGCTAACATGGAGCACCATTCTGTTCTATCTCTTGCTTTGATGGTGCAGGTTGCCATAGGCTGACTTGTCCGTCTCTTGATGTTACTCGTCCATGTTAATCTTGGTCTGCCTCTCACACACATACGCGCACACATACGCGCACACACACGCACACATCCTTGAATATTTTGGCTGAAATGTGCTAGCCTAGCCATGCGTCAACATCTATTCATGCCTGTTGTGATTGTTGGGCTATTGATGTCTGTTGTGGTTGTTGATTTGCGTTGTGGATGTTGATCTGTTAATGTGTGTTGTGGTTGTTGTTCTGTTGATGTGCGTTGTGGATGTTGATCTGTTGATGTGTGTTGTGGTTGTTGTTCTGTTGATGTGTGTTGTGGTTGTTGATCTGTTGATGTGTGTTGTGGTTGTTGATGTGGTTGTTGTTCTGTTGATGTGTGTTGTGGTTGTTGATCTGTTGATGTGTGTTGTGGTTCTTGATGTGTGTTGTGGTTGTTGATCTGTTGATGTGTGTTGTGGTTGTTGTTCTGTTGATGTGTGTTGTGGATGTTGATCTGTTAATGTGTGTTGTGGTTGTTGATCTGTTGATGTGTGTTGTGGTTGTTGATGTGTGTTGTGGTTGTTGTTCTGTTGATGTGTGTTGTGGTTGTTGTTCTGTTGATGTATGTTGTGGTTGTTGTTCTGTTGATGTGTGTTGTGGTTGTTGATCTGTTGATGTATGTTGTGGTTGTTGTTCTGTTGATGTGTGTTGTGGTTGTTGATCTGTTGATGTGTGTTGTGGTTGTTGATGTGTGTTGTGGTTGTTGTTCTGTTGATGTGTGTTGTGGTTGTTGATCTATTGATGTGTCTTGTGGTTGTTGTTCTGTTGATGTGTGTTGTGGTTGTTGTTCTGTTGATGTGTGTTGTGGTTGTTGTTCTGTTGGTGTGTCTTGTGGTTGTTGTTCTGTTGATGTGTGTTGTGGTTGTTGTTCTGTTGTTGTGTGTTGTGGTTGTTGTTCTGTTGATGTGTCTTGTGGTTGTTGATCTGTTGATGTGTGTTGTGGTTGTTGTTCTGTTGATGTGTGTTGTGGTTGTTGTTCTGTTGATGTGTGTTGTGGTTGTTGTTCTGTTGATGTGTGTTGTGGTTGTTGATCTGTTGATGTGTGTTGTGGTTGTTGATCTGGTGATGTGTCTTGTGGTTGTTGTTCTGTTGATGTGTCTTGTGGTTGTTGATCTGGTGATGTGTGTTGTGGTTGTTGATCTGGTGATGTGTGTTGTGGTTGTTGTTCTGTTGATGTGTGTTGTGGTTGTTGTTCTGTTGTGGTTGTTGATCTGTTGATGTCTGTTGTGGTTGTTGATCTGTTGATGTGTGTTGTGGTTGTTGTTCTGTTGATGTGTTGTGGTTGTTGTTCTGTTGATGTATGTTGTGGTTGTTGTTCTGTTGATGTGTCTTGTGGTTGTTGTTCTGTTGATGTATGTTGTGGTTGTTGATCTGTTGATGTGTGTTGTGGTTGTTGATCTATTGATGTGTCTTGTGGTTGTTGATCTGTTGGCGTGTCTTGTGGTTGTTGTTCTGTTGATGTATGTTGTGGTTGTTGTTCTGTTGATGTGTCTTGTGGTTGTTGTTCTGTTGATGTATGTTGTGGTTGTTGTTCTGTTGATGTGTGTTGTGGTTGTTGTTCTGTTGATGTGTGTTGTGGTTGTTGATCTGTTGATGTGTGTTGTGGTTGTTGATCTGTTGATGTGTGTTGCGGTTGTTGTTCTGTTGATGTATGTTGTGGTTGTTGTTCTGTTGATGTGTGTTGTGGTTGTTGATCTGGTGATGTGTGTTGTGGTTGTTGATCTGTTGATGTATGTTGTGGTTGTTGTTCTGTTGATGTCTGTTGTGGTTGTTGATGTGTTGATGTCTGTTGTGTTGTTGTTCTGTTGATGTGTGTTGTGGTTGTTGATCTGTTGATGTGTGTTGTGGTTGTTGATCTGTTGATGTGTGTTGTGGTTGTTGATCTGTTGATGTGTGTTGTGGTTGTTGATCTGTTGATGTGTGTTGTGGTTGTTGATCTGGTGATGTGTGTTGTGGTTGTTGTTCTGTTTATGTGTCTTGTGGTTGTTGATCTGTTGATGTGTCTTGTGGTTGTTGATCTGTTGATATCTATTGTGGTTGTTGTTCTGTTGATGTATGTTGTGGTTGTTGATGTCTGTTGTGGTTGTTGATGTGTGTTGTGGTTGTTGTTCTGTTGATGTGTGTTGTGGTTGTTGTTCTGTTGATGTGTCTTGTGGTTGTTGTTCTGTTGATGTATGTTGTGGTTGTTGTTCTGTTGATGTGTCTTGTGGTTGTTGTTCTGTTGATGTGTCTTGTGGTTGTTGTTCTGTTGATGTGTCTTGTGGTTGTTGTTCTGTTGATGTGTGTTGTGGTTGTTGTTCTGTTGATGTGTGTTATGGTTGTTGATCTGTTGTGTGTTGTGGTTGTTGATCTGTTGATGTGTGTTGTGGTTGTTGTTCTGTTGATGTATGTTGTGGTTGTTGATCTGGTGATGTGTGTTGTGGTTGTTGATCTGTTGATGTATGTTGTGGTTGTTGATCTGGTGATGTGTGTTGTGGTTGTTGATCTGTTGATGTATGTTGTGGTTGTTAATCTGTTGATGTATGTTGTGGTTGTTGATCTATTGATGTGTCTTGTGGTTGTTGTTCTGTTGATGTGTGTTGTGGTTGTTGTTCTGTTGATGTGTGTTGTGGTTGTTCATCTGTTGATGTGTGTTGTGGTTGTTGATGTGTGTTGTGGTTGTTGTTCTGTTGATGTGTGTTGTGGTTGTTGTTCTGTTTATGTGTGTTGTGGTTGTTGTTCTGTTGATTTGTGTTGTGGTTGTTGATCTGTTGATGTATGTTGTGGTTGTTGATCTGTTGATGTATGTTGTGGTTGTTGATCTGTTGATGTGTGTTGTGGTTGTTGATCTGTTGTGGTTGTTGATGTGTGTTGTGGTTGTTGATCTGTTGATGTGTGTTGTGGTTGTTGTTCTGTTGATGTATGTGTGGTTTTTGTTCTGTTGATGTGTCTTGTGGTTGTTGTTCTGTTGATGTGTCGTTGTGGTTGTTGTTCTGTTGATGTGTGTTGTGGTTGTTGATCTGTTGATGTGTCTTGTGGTTGTTGATCTGTTGATGTGTGTTTGTAGGTTTTGTTCGTTTGATGTATGTTGTGGTTGTTGTTCTGTTGATGTGTGTTGTGGTTGTTGATCTGGTGATGTGTGTTGTGGTTGTTGATCTGTGATGTGTGTTGTGGTTGTTGATCTGTTGATGTTGTTGTGGTTGTTGTTCTGTTGATGTATGTTGTGGTTGTTGATCTGTTGATGTGTGTTGTGGTTGTTGATCTGGTGATGTGTGTTGTGGTTGTTGTTCTGTTTATGTGTGTTGTGGTGTTTGTTCTGTTGATGTGTCTTGTGGTTGTTGATCTGTTGATGTCTGTTGTGGTTGTTGATCTGTTGATGTGTGTTGTGGTTGTTGTTCTGTTGTGTGTTGTGGTTGTTGTTCTATTGATGTGTGTTGTGGTTCTTGATCTGTTGATGTCTGTTGTGGTTGTTGATGTGTTGATGTGTGTTGTGGTTGTTGATGTGTGTTGTGGTTGTTGATCTGTTGATGTGTGTTGTGGTTGTTGTTCTGTTGATGTGTGTTGTGGTTGTTGATCTGTTGATGTGTGTTGTGGTTGTTGTTCTGTTGATGTGTCTTGTGGTTGTTGTTCTGTTGATGTATGTTGTGGTTGTTGTTCTGTTGATGTGTGTTGTGGTTGTTGTTCTGTTGATGTGTGTTATGGTTGTTGATCTGTTGATGTGTGTTGTGGTTGTTGATGTGTGTTGTGGTTGTTGATCTGTTGATGTGTGTTGTGGTTGTTGTTCTGTTGATGTGTGTTGTGGTTGTTGATCTGGTGATGTATGTTGTGGTTGTTGTTCTGTTGATGTGTGTTGTGGTTGTTGATCTGGTGATGTGTGTTGTGGTTGTTGATCTGTTGATGTGTGTTGTGGTTGTTGTTCTGTTGATGTGTGTTGTGGTTGTTGATCTGGTGATGTGTGTTGTGGTTGTTGATCTGTTGATGTATGTTGTGGTTGTTGATCTGTTGATGTCTGTTGTGGTTGTTGATCTGTTGATGTGTGTTGTGGTTGTTGATCTATTGATGTGTCTTGTGGTTGTTATTCTGTTGATGTGTGTTGTGGTTGTTGTTCTGTTTATGTGTGTTGTGGTTGTTGTTCTGTTGATGTGTGTTGTGGTTGTTGATCTGTTGATGTGTGTTGTGGTTGTTGATCTGTTGATGTGTGTTGTGGTTGTTGATCTGTTGATGTATGTTGTGGTTGTTGTTCTGTTGATGTATGTTGTGGTTGTTGATTCTGTTGATGTGTGTTTGTGGTTGTTGATCTGTTGATGTGTGTTGTGGTTGTTGTTCTGTTGTGTGTTGTGGTTGTTGTTCTATTGATGTGTGTTGTGGTTCTTGATCTGTTGATGTCTGTTGTGGTTGTTGATGTGTTGATGTCTGTTGTGGTTGTTGATGTGTGTTGTGGTTGTTGATCTGTTGATGTGTGTTGTGGTTGTTGTTCTGTTGATGTGTGTTGTGGTTGTTGATCTGTTGATGTGTGTTGTGGTTGTTGTTCTGTTGATGTGTCTTGTGGTTGTTGTTCTGTTGATGTATGTTGTGTTGTTGTTTCTGTTGATGTGTGTTGTGGTTGTTGTTCTGTTGATGTGTGTTATGGTTGTTGATCTGTTGATGTGTGTTGTGGTTGTTGATGTGTGTTGTGGTTGTTGATCTGTTGATGTGTGTTGTGGTTGTTGTTCTGTTGATGTGTGTTGTGGTTGTTGATCTGGTGATGTATGTTGTGGTTGTTGTTCTGTTGATGTGTGTTGTGGTTGTTGTTCTGTTGATGTATGTTGTGGTTGTTGATCTGTTGATGTATGTTGTGGTTGTTGATCTGTTGATGTGTGTTGTGGTTGTTGTTCTGTTGATGTGTGTTGTGGTTGTTGTTCTGTTTTTGTGTGTTGTGGTTGTTGTTCTGTTGATTTGTGTTGTGGTTGTTGTTCTGTTTATGTATGTTGTGGTTGTTGATCTGTTGATGTGTGTTGTGGTTGTTGATCTATTGATGTGTCTTGTGGTTGTTTATTCTGTTGATGTGTGTTGTGGTTGTTGTTCTGTTTGATGTGTGTTGTGGTTGTTGTTCTGTTGATGTGTGTTGTGGTTGTTGATCTGTTGATGTATGTTGTGGTTGTTGATCTGTTGATGTGTGTTGTGGTTGTTGATCTGTTGATGTGTGTTGTGGTTGTTGTTCTGTTGATGTGTGTTGTGGTTGTTGTTCTGTTTATGTGTGTTGTGGTTGTTGTTCTGTTGATTTGTGTTGTGGTTGTTGTTCTGTTTATGTGTGTTGTGGTTGTTGTTCTGTTGATGTGTCTTGTGGTTGTTGATCTGTTGATGTATGTTGTGGTTGTTGATCTGTTGATGTATGTTGATCTGTTGATGTGTCTTGTGGTTGTTTGATCTGTTGATGTGTGTTGTGGTTGTTGTTCTGTTGATGTGTGTTGTGGTTGTTGATCTATTGATGTCTCTTGTGGTTGTTGTTCTGTTGATGTATGTTGTGGTTGTTGTTCCGTTGATGTATGTTGTGGTTGTTGATCTATTGATGTGTCTTGTGGTTGTTGTTCTGTTGATGTGTGTTGTGGTTGTTGTCCGTTGATGTATGTTGTGGTTGTTGATGTATGTTGTGGTTGTTGATCTATTGATGTGTCTTGTGGTTGTTGTTCTGTTGATGTGTGTTGTGGTTGTTGTTCTGTTTATGTTCATTGTGGTTCTTGATCTGTTGATGATGTGTTGTGGTTGTTGTTCTGTTGATGTGTGTTTGTGGTTGTTGTTCTGTTGATGTGTGTTGTGGTTGTTGATCTGTTGATGTCTGTTGTGGTTGTTGATCTGTTGATGTCTGTTGTGGTTGTTGTTCTGTTGATGTGTGTTGTGGTTGTTGTTCTGTTGATGTATGTTGTGGTTGTTGTTCTGTTGATGTGTCTTGTGGTTGTTGTTCTGTTGATGTGTGTTTGTGGTTGTTGTTCTGTTGATGTGTGTTGTGGTTGTTGTTCTGTTGATGTGTGTTGTGGTTGTTGATCTGGTGATGTGTGTTGTGGTTGTTGATCTGTTGATGTATGTTGTGGTTGTTGTTCTGTTGATGTATGTTGTGGTTGTTGATCTGTTGATGTATGTTTGTTGTTGATCTGTTGATGTATGTTGTGGTTGTTGATCTGTTGATGTGTGTTGTGGTTGTTGATCTGTTGATGTGTGTTGTGGTTGTTGATCTGTTGATGTGTGTTGTGGTTGTTGTTCTGTTGATGTATGTTGTGGTTGTTGTTCTGTTGATGTGTGTTGTGGTTGTTGATCTGGTGATGTGTGTTGTGGTTGTTGATCTGTTGATGTATGTTGTGGTTGTTGATCTGGTGATGTGTGTTGTGGTTGTTGATCTGTTGATGTATGTTGTGGTTGTTGTTCTGTTGATGTATGTTGTGGTTGTTGATCTGCTGATGTGTGATTTGGTTGTTAATCTGTTGATGTGTGTTGTGGTTGTTGATGTGTGTTGTGGTTGTTGATCTGTTGATGTGTGTTGTGGTTGTTGTTCTGTTGATGTGTGTTGTGGTTGTTGATCTGGTGATGTATGTTGTGGTTGTTGTTCTGTTGATGTGTGTTGTGGTTGTTGTTCTGTTGATGTATGTTGTGGTTGTTGATCTGTTGATGTATGTTGTGGTTGTTGATCTGTTGATGTGTGTTGTGGTTGTTGTTCTGTTGATGTGTGTTGTGGTTGTTGTTCTGTTTATGTGTGTTGTGGTTGTTGTTCTGTTGATTTGTGTTGTGGTTGTTGTTCTGTTTATGTATGTTGTGGTTGTTGATCTGTTGATGTGTGTTGTGGTTGTTGATCTATTGATGTGTCTTGTGGTTGTTATTCTGTTGATGTGTGTTGTGGTTGTTGTTCTGTTTATGTGTGTTGTGGTTGTTGTTCTGTTGATGTGTGTTGTGGTTGTTGATCTGTTGATGTATGTTGTGGTTGTTGATCTGTTGATGTGTGTTGTGGTTGTTGATCTGTTGATGTGTGTTGTGGTTGTTGTTCTGTTGATGTGTGTTGTGGTTGTTGTTCTGTTTATGTGTGTTGTGGTTGTTGTTCTGTTGATTTGTGTTGTGGTTGTTGTTCTGTTTATGTGTGTTGTGGTTGTTGTTCTGTTGATGTGTCTTGTGGTTGTTGATCTGTTGATGTATGTTGTGGTTGTTGATCTGTTGATGTATGTTGATCTGTTGATGTGTCTTGTGGTTGTTGATCTGTTTGATGTGTGTTGTGGTTGTTGTTCTGTTGATGTGTGTTGTGGTGTTGATCTATGATGTCTCTTGTGGTTGTTGTTCTGTTGATGTATGTTGTGGTTGTTGTTCCGTTGATGTATGTTGTGGTTGTTGATCTATTGATGTGTCTTGTGGTTGTTGTTCTGTTGATGTGTGTTGTGGTTGTTGTTCCGTTGATGTATGTTGTGGTTGTTGATGTATGTTGTGGTTGTTGATCTATTGATGTGTCTTGTGGTTGTTGTTCTGTTGATGTGTGTTGTGGTTGTTGTTCTGTTTATGTTCATTGTGGTTCTTGATCTGTTGATGTGTTGTGGTTGTTGTTCTGTTGATGTGTGTTGTGGTTGTTGTTCTGTTGATGTGTGTTTGTGGTTGTTGATCTGTTGATGTCTGTTGTGGTTGTTGATCTGTTGATGTCTGTTGTGGTTGTTGTTCTGTTGATGTGTGTTGTGGTTGTTGTTCTGTTGATGTATGTTGTGGTTGTTGTTCTGTTGATGTGTCTTGTGGTTGTTGTTCTGTTGATGTGTGTTGTGGTTGTTGTTCTGTTGATGTGTGTTGTGGTTGTTGTTCTGTGTGATGTGTGTTGTGGTTGTTGATCTGGTGATGTGTGTTGTGGTTGTTGATCTGTTGATGTATGTTGTGGTTGTTGTTCTGTTGATGTATGTTGTGGTTGTTGATCTGTTGATGTATGTTGTTGTTGATCTGTTGATGTATGTTGTGGTGTTGATCTGTTGATGTGTGTTGTGGTTGTTGATCTGTTGATGTGTGTTGTGGTTGTTGATCTGTTGATGTGTGTTGTGGTTGTTGTTCTGTTGATGTATGTTGTGGTTGTTGTTCTGTTGATGTGTGTTGTGGTTGTTGATCTGTGATGTGTGTTGTGGTTGTTGATCTGTTGATGTATGTTGTGGTTGTTGATCTGGTGATGTGTGTTGTGGTTGTTGATCTGTTGATGTATGTTGTGGTTGTTGTTCTGTTGATGTATGTTGTGGTTGTTGATCTGCTGATGTGTGATTTGGTTGTTAATTATGTTGATGTGTGTTTGGTGGTTGTTTGGTTTATTTCTGATGTTGATGTGTGTTGTGGTTGTTGATCTGTTGATGTGTGTTGTGGTTGTTGTTCTGTTGATGTGTTTTGTGGTTGTTGTTCTGTTGATGTGTCTTGTGGTTGTTGTTTCTGTTGATGTGTCTTGTGGTTGTTGTTCTGTTGATGTGTGTTGTGGTTGTTGATCTGTTGATGTGTCTTGTGGTTGTTGATCTGTTGATGTGTGTTGTAGGTTTTGTTCTGTTGATGTATGTTGTGGTTGTTTGTTCTGTTGATGTGTGTTGTGGTTGTTGATCTGGTGATGTGTGGTTGTGGTTGTTGATCTGGTGATGTGTGTTTGTGGTTGTTGATCTGTTGATGTATGTTGTGGTTGTTGTTCTGTTGATGTATGTTTGTGGTTGTTGTTGATCTGTTGTGTGTGTTGTGGTTGTTGATCTGGTGATTATGTGTGTTGTGTGTTGTTGTTCTGTTTATGTGTGTTGTGGTGTTTTGTTCTGTTGATGTGTCTTGTGGTTGTTGATCTGTTGATGTCTGTTGTGGTTGTTGATCTGTTGATGTGTGGTGTGGTTGTTGTTCTTTGTTGTGTGTTTGTGGTTGTTGTTCTATTGATGTGTGTTGTGGTTCTTGATCTGTTGATGTCTGTTGTGGTTGTTGATGTTGGATGTCTGTTGTGGTTGTTGATGTGTGTTGTGGTTGTTGATCTGTTGATGTGTGTTGTGTTGTTGTTCTGTTGATGTGTGTTGTGGTTGTTGATCTGTTGATGTGTGTTGTGGTTGTTGTTCTGTTGATGTGTCTTGTGGTTGTTGTTCTGTTGATGTATGTTGTGGTTGTTGTTCTGTTGATGTGTGTTGTGGTTGTTGTTCTGTTGATGTGTGTTATGGTTGTTGATCTGTTGATGTGTGTTGTGGTTGTTGATGTGTGTTGTGGTTGTTGATCTGTTGATGTGTGTTGTGGTTGTTGTTCTGTTGATGTGTGTTGTGGTTGTTGATCTGGTGATGTATGTTGTGGTTGTTGTTCTGTTGATGTGTGTTGTGGTGTTGATCTGGTGATGTGTGTTGTGGTTGTTGATCTGTTGATGTATGTTGTGGTTGTTGTTCTGTTGATGTGTGTTGTGGTTGTTGATCTGGTGATGTGTGTTGTGGTTGTTGATCTGTTGATGTATGTTGTGGTTGTTGATCTGTTGATGTCTGTTGTGGTTGTTGATCTGTTGATGTGTGTTGTGGTTGTTGATCTATTGATGTGTCTTGTGGTTGTTATTCTGTTGATGTGTGTTGTGGTTGTTGTTCTGTTTATGTGTGTTGTGGTTGTTGTTCTGTTGATGTGTGTTGTGGTTGTTGATCTGTTGATGTGTGTTGTGGTTGTTGATCTGTTGATGTGTGTTGTGGTTGTTGATCTGTTGATGTATGTTGTGGTTGTTGTTCTGTTGATGTATGTTGTGGTTGTTGATCTGTTGATGTGTGTTTGTGGTTGTTGATCTGTTGATGTGTGTTGTGGTTGTTGTTCTGTTGTGTGTTGTGGGTTGTTGTTCTATTGATGTGTGTTGTGGTTCTTGATCTGTTGATGTCTGTTGTGGTTGTTGATGTGTTGATGTCTGTTGTGGTTGTTGATGTGTGTTGTGGTTGTTGATCTGTTGATGTGTGTTGTGGTTGTTGTTCTGTTGATGTGTGTTGTGGTTGTTGATCTGTTGATGTGTGTTGTGGTTGTTGTTCTGTTGATGTGTCTTGTGGTTGTTGTTCTGTTGATGTATGTTGTGGTTGTTGTTCTGTTGATGTGTGTTGTGTTGTTGTTCTGTTGATGTGTGTTATGGTTGTTGATCTGTTGATGGTGTTGTGGTTGTTGATGTGTGTTGTGGTTGTTGATCTGTTGATGTGTGTTGTGGTTGTTGTTTCTGTTGATGTGTGTTGTGGTTGTTGATCTGGTGATGTATGTTGTGGTTGTTGTTCTGTTGATGTGTGTTGTGGTTGTTGTTCTGTTGATGTATGTTGTGGTTGTTGATCTGTTGATGTATGTTTGTGGTTGTTGATCTGTTGATGTGTGTTGTGGTTGTTGTTCTGTTGATGTGTGTTGTGGTTGTTGTTCTGTTTATGTGTGTTGTGGTTGTTGTCCTGTTGATTTGTGTTGTGGTTGTTGTTCTGTTTATGTATGTTGTGGTTGTTGATCTGTTGATGTGTGTTGTGGTTGTTGATCTATTGATGTGTCTTGTGGTTGTTATTCTGTTGATGTGTGTTGTGGTTGTTGTTCTGTTTATGTGTGTTGTGGTTGTTGTTCTGTTGATGTGTGTTGTGGTTGTTGATCTGTTGATGTATGTTGTGGTTGTTGATCTGTTGATGTGTGTTGTGGTTGTTGATCTGTTGATGTGTGTTGTGGTTGTTGTTCTGTTGATGTGTGTTGTGGTTGTTGTTCTGTTTATGTGTGTTGTGGTTGTTGTTCTGTTGATTTGTGTTGTGGTTGTTGTTCTGTTTATGTGTGTTGTGGTTGTTGTTCTGTTGATGTGTCTTGTGGTTGTTGATCTGTTGATGTATGTTGTGGTTGTTGATCTGTTGATGTATGTTGATCTGTTGATGTGTCTTGTGGTTGTTGATCTGTTGATGTGTGTTGTGGTTGTTGTTCTGTTGATGTGTGTTGTGGTTGTTGATCTATTGATGTCTCTTGTGGTTGTTGTTCTGTGATGTATGTTGTGGTTGTTGTTCCGTTGATGTATGTTGTGGTTGTTGATCTATTGATGTGTCTTGTGGTTGTTGTTCTGTTGATGTGTGTTGTGGTTGTTGTTCCGTTGATGTATGTTGTGGTTGTTGATGTATGTTGTGGTTGTTGATCTATTGATGTGTCTTGTGGTTGTTGTTCTGTTGATGTGTGTTGTGGTTTGTTGTTCTGTTTATGTTCATTGTGGTTCTTGATCTGTTGATGTGTTGTGGTTTGTTGTTCTGTTGATGTGTGTTGTGGTTGTTGTTCTGTTGATGTGTGTTGTGGTTGTTGATCTGTTGATGTCTGTTGTGGTTGTTGATCTGTTGATGTCTGTTGGTGTTGTTCTGTTGATGTGTGTTGTGGTTGTTGTTCTGTTGATGTATGTTGTGGTTGTTGTTCTGTTGATGTGTCTTGTGGTTGTTGTTCTGTTGATGTGTGTTGTGGTTGTTGTTCTGTTGATGTGTGTTGTGGTTGTTGTTTGTTGATGTGTGTTGTGGTTGTTGATCTGGTGATGTGTGTTGTGGTTGTTGATCTGTTGATGTATGTTGTGGTTGTTGTTCTGTTGATGTATGTTGTGGTTGTTGATCTGTTGATGTATGTTGTTGTTGATCTGTTGATGTATGTTGTGGTTGTTGATCTGTTGATGTGTGTTGTGGTTGTTGATCTGTTGATGTGTGTTGTGGTTGTTGATCTGTTGATGTGTGTTGTGGTTGTTGTTCTGTTGATGTATGTTGTGTTTGTTGTTCTGTTGATGTGTGTTTGTGGTTGTTGATCTGGTGATGTGTGTTGTGGTTGTTGATCTGTTGATGTATGTTGTGGTTGTTGATCTGGTGATGTGTGTTGTGGTTGTTGATCTGTTGATGTATGTTGTGGTTGTTGTTCTGTTGATGTATGTTGTGGTTGTTGATCTGCTGATGTGTGATTTGGTTGTTAATCTGTTGATGTGTGTTGTGGTTGTTGATCTGGTGATGTGTGTTGTGGTGTTTGATCTGGTGATGTGTGTTGTGTTGTTGCTCTGTTGATGTGTGTTGTGGTTGTTGATCTGTTGATGTCTGTTGTGGTTGTTGTTCTGTTGATGTATGTTGTGGTTGTTGATCTGGTGATGTGTGTGTGGTGGTTGTTGATCTGTTGATGTTTGTTGTGGTTGTTGATCTGTTGATGTGTGTTGTGGTTTGTTGATCTGGTGATGTGTGTTGTGGTTGTTGATCTGGTGATGTGTGTTGTGGTTGTTGCTCTGTTGATGTGTGTTGTGGTTGTTGATCTGTTGATGTGTCTTGTGGTTGTTGTTCTGTTGATGTGTGTTGTCATTTTTGAACTGTTGATGTCTGTTGTGTTGATGTTTGTTGTGGTTGTTGGACTGTTGTGGTTGTTGAACTGTTGATGTGTCTTGTGGTTGTTATTTTGTTGATGTGTCTTGTGGTTGTTGATCTAATGTTGTCTGTTGTCATTTTTGAACTGTTGATGTCTGTTGTGTTGATGTTTGTTGTGGTTGTTGGACTGTTGTGGTTGTTGAACTGTTGATGTGTCTTGTGGTTGTTGATCAGTTGATGTGTCTTGTGGTTGTTGATCTAATGTTGTCTGTTGTCATTTTTGAACTGTTGATGTCTGTTGTGTTGATGTGTGTTGTGGTTGTTGAACTGTTGTGGTTGTTGAACTGTTGTGGTTGTCAACATGTTGACCTGGACGGTGTACTTGTTATGTGTAATGTATATTAGTTTTACAATTGTAATTGACCTAAAGGTGATAGGACATTGATGCCATTGTTGGGCAGCAAATAACAGTTTCCAAAAGTGGCTCTCTTGTCCAGGTTACTTCCTTGTATGAGGGGTAACATGAGTTAGCCCTGACAAAAATCAGAAGTGGAAGGAGGGAGCCTAATTAAATAAGACAACTTTAGTTTGTGTGAAAGATCACCTACCTCAGCTCTCTAATCACAAGCATCATCTCTTTTTGTTGAAAAGATAATTACCAAAATCAGAAAGCTTCAACTAAACATGGAGCATATGCCAAAACAAACTAACACTCAGGATTTTAATTTACAAAAGTTGTGTGCTTAGTACACTTTTATATGGATCAGAAACTTGGACTACCTATACAGACATGAGAAAAGATTAAACAGCTTTCATGTGCATTGCCATTACAAGATAATGAACATCAAATGGCAGGACAAAGTAACCAACTCTAATGTCTTACAATGAGCCAAACTCCCATCGATCATGGCAACACTTAGGAGTCAGAGACTAAGGTGCCTGGGTACATGTAAGAAGAATGACAAACAATTGTATTCTCAAATAAATATTGTATGGAGAAATTTAGAAATGGAAAGAGACCAAAGGCAGATCAGTGCTGAGATAAAAGGATGTTTGCAGGGCTTCCATGAGGGAATTCTCTATCGGTGAAAGAGATTGCGAAATCTGACATCAGATATGGAGAACAGAAATAAACAATTGGACAGAAACATTCAAGGAAGTTATGGTGTTAAAATCAGAAGACAAAAGATGCAGAGAGAAAGGAGATAAGGCCTGGCACAACAAATGCATTTTGTTCATTCTGCGGACATAACTGTCTGTCCATTATTCCAATATTGGCAGATTATGTCATGAGAAAGCTGTTCAGTGAAACAACACCCAGTATATAACAATATTCTACTGACAAACCATGGTTGCTTGCTCGGTCAAACAAATATATACATAGAGCAACATTGACCTTGGTTGAACTTTGACCTTCCCAAAGTTGTCCCAATGTCAGACTGGCAAGAAGACCTCTCTATGTGAGTTGAGTCACAGAAGGAAATCTTTGAACTTTATTGTTTGTTCTCTTGCAGGCAATGATGGCCAAGTCATAGTCCATGATTTAAATGTGTGAGTCTGTTACTTTATTACCATTCTACTCATCTGATCCCTCCTTTGTTGTCACACTACTGGTCTAATCTAATTATCCTCTCTTTATTGTCACATTACTGATATAAATCCGATTCTCCTCTCTTTATTGTCACATTACTGATATAAATCCGATTCTCCTCTCTTTATTGTCACATTACTGATATAAATCCGATTCTCCTCTCTTTATTGTCACATTACTGATCTAATCTAATTATCCTCTCTTTATTGTCACATTACTGATCTAATCTAATTCTCCTCTCTTTATTGTCACATTACTGATCTAAAATATTCTCCTTTCTTTATTGTCACATTACTGATCTAAAATAATTCTCCTCTCTTAATTGCCACATTACTGATATAATACGATTCTCCTTTCTTTATTGTACCATTACTTATATAATCTTATTCTGCACACTTTATTGTCATATTACTTATATAATCTAGTTCTCCATAAGGTGACCATCTAGCCATATTACTGATCAGTTTCCATCTAGTCACATTACTGATCAATTTCCATCTAGTCACATTACTGATTAGTTTCCATCTAGTCACATTACTGATCAGCTTCCATCTAGTCACATTACTGATCAGTTTCCATCTAGCCACATTACTGATCAGTTTCCATCTACTCACATTGCTGATCAGTTTCCATCTAGCCACATTACTGATCAGTTTCCATCTAGCCACATTACTGATCAGTTTCCATCTAGCCACATTGCTGATAAGTTTCCATCTAGTCACATAGCTGATCAGTTTCCATCTAGCCACATTACTGATCAGTTCCCATCTAGCCACATAGCTGATCAGTTTCCATCTAGTCACATAGCTGATCAGTTTCCATCTAGCCACATTACTGATCAGTTTCCATCTAGTCACATTACTGATCAGTTTCCATCTACTCACATTACTGATCAGTTTCCATCTAGCCACATTACTGATCAGTTTCCATCTAGTCACATTACTGATCAGTTTCCATCTACTCACATTACTGATCAGTTTCCATCTAGCCACATTACTGATCAGTTTCCATCTAGCCACATTACTGATCAGTTCCCATCTAGCCACATAGCTGATCAGTTTCCATCTAGTCACATTGCTGATCAGTTTCTATCTAGCCACATTGCTGATCAGTTTCCATCTAGCCACATTACTGATCAGTTTCCATCTAGCCACATTGCTGATCAGTTTCCATCTAGTCACATTACTGATCAGTTTCCATCTAGTCACATTACTGATCAGTTCCCATCTAGTCACATTGCTGATCAGTTCCCATCTAGTCACATTACTGATCAGTTCCCATCTAGTCACATTGCTGATCAGTTCCCATCTAGTCACATAGCTATCACAGTCCTGGTCTGATATCAATCTCACAAGGATGTAGATCACTTACAGAGAATGTACTCGGTGACTGGACCATGAAAATAGAAAGAATTTGCCAAAACATGACATGGCATGTATGATAAGTAAGTCCAATCATGGAGCAACATTCTCAAAAATACAGACTTATGGTCAACACAAGCAGGCATCGTTTAGTCTAGATGGTAAATACAACAGCCACATTGATGACATCCTGATAAGATAAATTGGCTCCCTCAATGAGATAAAGCTGCTTGCACAGACAGAGACAAATGGCGAGATTTGATAAAATATCTTTAAAAGAATTGAAAACTGCTAAAACAAAAATTCAAATAAGAGAGGGAGTATCTTAGTCTACGCCCTATGGGCCGGCTATGGCTTGAAAGATCCATAGATAGATAAGATAAATTCAAACAGCAGCCACATTGATGACATCTCGATAAGATAATTCAAACAGCAGCCACATTGACGGATACCACCAACTGCTATCAAATCATCATACTTCTATGCACTGGCCACCATAGAATGAGAAATCACATGTTCACCAAATCCAAAATAGGTACAACCAGCCTATGCCACTGTACACTGGACAATATGACTACAAAACATGTTCTACAGGATTGCTCCCAGTACACAGTCTTGAGAAGAACAATGTGGTCCACACCCACCTCCCTGGAAGAGAAACTATATTGGGCAATAAATTCACTTAAACAGACAGCTGACTTCATAAGAGAGTCTGGAATCCTACTCTGATTGAGTCTTGATCGCATAGAGAGAGAGAGAGAAACAATAGTGACATTGATGACATCGATGACATCCTGATAAGATAGATTCAAACAACAGCTGCATTGATGACATCCTGATAAGATAGATTCAAACAACAGCTGCATTGATGACATCCTGATAAGATAGATTCAAAGAACAGCTGCATTGATGACATCGATGACATCCTGATAAGATAGATTCAAACAACAGCTACATTGATGACATCCTGATAAGATAGATTCAAACAACAGCTACATTGATGAATAACATCTTGATCAGAAAAGTTCAAACAGCAACCATATTGATGACATTCTGATAAGATAGATTCCAACAACAGCCCCATTGATGATATCCAAATCAGAAAGATTCCAGCAACTGCTACATTCTGTCTGTGTGAACTGAGGATGTTAGAATCCATTGAGTTAACTGAAGTTAGTCATCCAATCACAATGTGAGTGTGTTAACTGAAGTTAGTTATCCAATCACAATGTGAGTGTGTTAACTGAAGTTAGTCATCCAATCACAATGTGAGTGTGTTAACTGAAGTTAGTCATCCAATCACAATGTGAGTGTGTTAACTGAAGTTAGTCATCCATCAATAATGTGAGTGTGTTAACTGAAGTTAGTCATCCAGTAAGAATGTGAGTGTGTTAACTGAAGTTAGTCACCCAGTAAGAATGTGAGTGTGTTAACTGAAGTTAGTCATCCAGTAAGAATGTGAGTGTGTTAACTGAAGTTAGTCATCCAGTAAGAATGTGAGTGTGTTAACTGAAGTTAGTCATCCATCAATAATGTGAGTGTGTTAACTGAAGTTAGTCATCCAGTAAGAATGTGAGTGTGTTAACTGAAGTTAGTCATCCATCAATAATGTGAGTGTGTTAACTGAAGTTAGTCATCCATCAATAATGTGAGTGTGTTAACTGAAGTTAGTCATCCAGTAAGAATGTGAGTGTGTTAACTGAAGTTAGTCATCCATCAATAATGTGAGTGTGTTAACTGAAGTTAGTCATCCAGTAAGAATGTGAGTGTGTTAACTGAAGTTAGTCACCCAGTAAGAATGTGAGTGTGTTAACTGAAGTTAGTCACCAGTAAGAATGTGAGTGTGTTAACTGAAGTTAGTCATCCAGTAAGAATGTGAGTGTGTTAACTGAAGTTAGTCATCCATCAATAATGTGAGTGTGTTAACTGAAGTTAGTCACCCAGTAAGAATGTGAGTGTGTTAACTGAAGTTAGGCATCCAGTAAGAATGTGAGTGTGTTAACTGAAGTTAGTCATCCAGTACGAATGTGAGTGTGTTAACTGAAGTTAGTCATCTAGTAAGAATGTGTGTTAACTGAAGTTAGTCATCCAGTAAGAATGTGAGTGTGTTAACTGAAGTTAGCCATACCAGTAAGAATGTGAGTGTGTTAACTGAAGTTAGTCATCCAGTAAGAATGTGAGTGTGTTAACTGAAGTTAGTCATCCAGTAAGAATGTGAGTGTGTTAACTGAAGTTAGTCATCCAGTAAGAATGTGAGTGTGTGTTAACTGAAGATAGTCATCTAGTAAGAATGTGTGTTAACTGAAGTTAGTCATCCAGTAAGAATGTAAGTGTGTTAACTGAGCTTAGTTATCTACTTCCATGTTGGAGAGAGTACAGACTAATACAAGCTATAAATAAATGTGACAGACGTCAGTCTACAGCTGTCTATGGTCTGAGTGATGCTGTCTACTGCCTGTCTCCTGACCCAGTCAATGCAACCATCATTGCTGCAGCCACTGATGATGGGAAGGCCCAAATACTTGACCTCAGGATGTCCATTGATACAGGTTGGCATTGCTTACTTGTTTCAGCTTTCTCATCTGTTTGGATGTTAACTTGTTTTAATGTTTCTCATTCATGTGTTATGTTAACTTGTTTTAATGTTTCTCATTCGTGTGTTATGTTAACTTGTTTTAACATTCTTTTTGTTGTGTTATGTTAACCCGTTTTAACATTCTCTCTTGTGTGTTTTAATGTTAACTTGTTTTAGCGTTCTCATCCATGTGTTATTTAACTTTTTTTAACATTCTCATCCAAATGTTTTAATATTAATTTGTTTTAACACTCATCCAATGTTTTAATGTTAGGGGAAGAGGTATGTTTACAGCACAGCACTTGGGGGAAAAAATTACAAATAATCAACCGAAAAAAAAAAAACAAAGAACAATATATGGCCCGAAGCAGGATCGAACCCGTACTCAGTGATAACAGCTGTGATCGCAGCCCTATGCTATAGTCATGAGAACACCTGCGTGAAAAACATCGCCAATGATGGCTAATTTTTTAGTTAGCTGAGTTGGCAGCGTTCCCTAGCGTTTGGTTTGTCATGGCAAGGCGCTGTGCTAAGGAGTAAGGGTTCGATCCTGCTTTAGTCCATATATTGTTCTTTGTTTTTTTTTCTGTTGTTGATTATTTGTCACTTTTTCCAAGTGCTGTAAACATAGCTCTTCCTCTGAAATGATTCGTTGATTATCGCCTCGCAAGTTTCTAATAATATTCATTGATAATTATTATTTGTCTCCTGTTTTAATGTTAATTTGTTTAACATTCTGATCCATGTGATATGTTAACGTGTTTTAACATTCTCATCCATGTGTTATGTTAACTTGTTTTAACATTCTCATCCATGTGTTATGTTAACTTGTTTTACATTCTCATTATTATGTTATGTTAACTTGTTTTACATTTTCATTGTTGTGTTATGTTAACTTATTTAACATTCTCATTGTTGTGTTATATTAACTTGTTTTAACTCTTTCCGTACGGAAGCTTTTTTTCGACGCAACGAAGAGATTTTAGAGACAAAATTGTTCATGGTTTTAAGAATCAATCTATATATTTATATTTATATAACATATTATATATGAATGTTTAGATAATTGAACAAGGTATTAGATTTCACCAATATCAAGATGATACAAGATATGTAAAATGAATATGGTCTGATGGCATTCACACTAATAAAATTTAGCGTGGCGCACTATATGGCTGAATGTACGCAACCGAAATGGAAATGGCACACCATGCAGCGGAATGTACGGAAAGAGTTAATATTTTCATCGTTGTGTTATGTTAACTTGTTTTACATTTTTATTGTTGTGTTATGTTAACTTGTTTTACATTCTCATTGTTGCGTTATGTTAACTTGGTTTAATATTTTCATCCACCCATTTTATGTTGCTTTATTTCAATTGTTTCTGTTTCTCTCTATTTTATTTCTCCTGTTTTTATTTATCAATCATTTTCACTCTATCGCAGCCTGTCATGTTCTCTCACACTATCTCAGTATCACAGTATCTGAAGACTGTCACATTATCTCAGTATCTCAAGACTGTCACACTATCTCAGTATCACAGTATCTAAAGACTGCCACAGTATCTCAAGGCTGTCACACTATCTCAGTATCTCGAGACTGTCACACTATCTCAGTATCACAGTATCTCAAGGCTGTCACACTATCTCAGTATCACAGTATCTAAAGACTGCTACACTATCTCAGTATCACAGTATCTCAAGGCTGTCACACTATCTCAGTATCACAGTATCTAAAGACTGCCACAGTATCAGAGTATACAAAGGCTGTCACACTATCTCAGTATCTCAAGGCTGTCACACTATCTCAGTATCACAGTATCCCAAGACTGTCACACTATCTCAGTATCTCAAGGCTGTCACACTATCTCAGTATCTCAAGACTGTCACACTATCTCAGTATCAGAGTATCTCAAGGCTGTCACACTATCTCAGTATCTCAAGGCTGTCACACTATCTCAGTATCTCAAGGCTGTCACACTATCTCAGTATCACAGTATCTAAAGACTGCCACAGTATCACAGTATCTCAAGGCTGTCACACTATCTCAGTATCTCAAGGCTGTCACAGTATCTCAAGGCTGTCACGCTAACTCAGTATCACAGTATCTAAAGACTGCCACAGTATCTCAAGGCTGTCACAGTATCACAGTATCTAAAGACTGCCACAGTATCTCAGTATCTCAAGAATGTCACACTATCTCAGTTTCACATTATCTAAAGGCTGTCACACTATCTCAGTATCTAAAGACTGTCACACTATCTCAGTATCTCAAGACTGTCACACTATCTCAGTATCACATTATCTAAAGACTGTCACACTATCTCAGTATCACATTATCTAAAGACTATCTCAGTATCTCAAGACTGTCACACAATCTCATTATCTAAAGACTGTCACACTATCACAGTATCTCAAGGCTGTCACACTATCTCAGTATCACAGTATCTAAAGACTGCCACACTATCTCAGTATCACAGTATCTAAAGACTGCCACACTATCTCAGTATCACAGTATCTAAAGACTGCCACACTATCTCAGTATCACAGTATCTAAAGACTGCCACACTATCTCAGTATCTAAAGACTGCCACACTATCTCAGTATCACAGTATCTAAAGACTGTCACACTATCTCAGTATCACAGTATCTAAAGACTGCCACACTATCTCAGTATCACAGTATCTAAAGACTGTCACACTATCTCAGTATCTCAAGGATGTCACACTACCTCAGTATCACAGTATCTAAAGACTGTCACACTATCTCAGTATCTCAAGGATGTCACACTACCTCAGTATCACAGTATCTAAAGACTGCCACACTATCTCAGCATCACAGTATCTAAAGACTGCTACACTATCTCAGTATCACAGTATCTCAAGGCTGTCACACTATCTCAGTATCTCAAGGCTGTCACACTATCTCAGTATCTCAAGACTGTCACACTATCACATTATCTAAAGACTGCCACACTATCTCAGTATCACAGTATCTCAAGGCTGTCACACTATCTCAGTATCTCAAGGCTGTCACACTACCTCAGTATCACAGTATCTAAAGACTGCCACACTATCTCAGCATCACAGTATCTAAAGACTGCTACACTATCTCAGTATCACAGTATCTCAAGGCTGTCACACTATCTCATTATCACAGTATCTCAAGGCTGTCACACTATCTCAGTATCTCTAGGCTGTCACAGTATCTCAAGGCTGTCACAGTATCTTACGGCTGTCACACTATATCAGTATCTCAAGGCTGTCACAGTATCTCAAGGCTGTCACACTATCTCAGTATCACAGTATCTCAAAGCTGTCAATGTATCACAGTATCTCAAGGCCCTCACACTATCTCAATATCTTAAGGCTGTCACAGTATCTTAAGGCTGTCACACTATCTTAAAGTGTAACAATGTATCAGGGAAAGGAAATATTTTCTTGAACGGAAACATAGCAAATTATGAAAAGGTAATGATTCCTGAGATATTAATGTAATAGGTAATAATATCCTGAGATATTAATGAAATAGGTGATAATATCCTGAGATATTAATGAAATAGGTGATAATATCCTGAGATATTAATGAAATAGGTGATAATATCCTGAGATATTAATGAAATAGGTGATAATATCCTGAGATATTAATGAAATAGATGATAGTGTCCTGAGATGTTAATGTAATAGGTGATAATATCCTGAGATATTAATGTAATAGGTGATAATATAGGTATAATATATATATATATTGGATTATCAGTTCAAATACGGACAGAAGTGTAAGGAATAGTTGACAAAGAGGAGCAGAATAGTCTACAGCGAAAAACAATAACTCTCAGTTTCCTGGATGAAGAATACCCACAAGACCTATGGATCCGTGTGTACACAGATGGATCAGCACAGAATGCAGTAAAGAAAGGGGGAGCAGGTGCATATATAGAGTACCCAAATAACACTAGGGATATGAATAAAATAGCAACAGGGAAATATTGTCACAATTATGATGCAGAAATACAAGCAATAAAGTTGGCAATAGAAAAACTGCTGAACAGTAATCTTAGCCCACAGCCTGTAGTGTTTTTGACAGATGCAAGATCAGTACTCCAGGCACTACAATCCAGAAAATTACCGCATCTGCAGACCTTATTGACTGAACTCTGCAAGCACCACACGGTTGCCCTGCAGTGGATCCCGTCTCACTGTGGAATACCAGGAAATGAGAAAGCAGATCAGTTGGCAAAGGAAGGTTCAACAGGCACACAACTAGATACACCAGTTACATACCATCATAAGAAACAGATAATCAAATCAATCAGAGGACCACAAGCCCCAAATCAGGATGCCTTTCATAATATGAATAGATATGAACAAGTTATCATTATACGCCTAAGAACAGGACACAATCGACTCCATAGTCACATGTATACAAAATTCAAGATCGGCACATCAACTACTTGTACATGTGGACAGGCACCCCAGACTGCTGAACACATACTTCAAGACTGCACTGAATATAGTAGACTGAGGAAAATCCATTGGCCCATAGATACAACACTACAGACAAAACTATATAGGCCACTGCAAGAGTTACAAAAGACAGTAAAATTCATACAGGAAACGACATTGCTGATATAGACAATACTTCGAGCGAACGAAAGATAGATACATATATATATATGTGTGGACGTAATAGGTGGTAGTGTCCTGAGATGGGAACGTAATAGGTGGTAATGTCCTGAGATGAGAACGTAATAGGTGGTTGTGTCCTGAGATGGGAACGTAATAGGTGGTATTGTCCTGAGATGGGAACGTAATAGGTGGTAGTGACATGAGATGGGAACGTAATAACGTAATAGGTGGTATTGTCCTGAGATGGGAACGTAATAGGTGGTAGTGTCATGCGATGGGGACGTAATAGGTGGTAGTGTCCTGAGATGGGATCATAATAGGTGGTATTGTCCTGAGATGGGAACGTAATAGGTGGTAGTGTCATGAGATGGGAACGTAATAGGTGGTAGTGTCATGAGATGGAAACGTAATAGGTGGTAGTGTCTTGAGATGGGAACGTAATAGGTGATAGTGTCATGAGATGGGAATGTAATAGGTGGTAATGTCCTGAGATGAGAATGTAATTGGTGATAATGTCCTGAGGCATAGAACAAAGACTTCAAGAGGAAAGTCATCCTTATGATGTGTCCAACAAAGTCATCCTTGTGATGTGTCCAACAAAGTCATCCTTGTGATGTGTCCAACAAAGTCATCCTTGTGATGTGTCCAACAAAGTTATCCTTGTGATGTGTCCAACAAAGTTATCTTTGTGATGTGTCCAACAAAGTCATCTTTGTGATGTGTCCAACAAAGTCATCCTTGTGATGTGTCCAACAAAGTCATCCTTGTGATGTGTCCAACAAAGTCATCTTTGTGATGTGTCCAACAAAGTCATCTTTGTGATGTGTCCAACAAAGTCATCCTTGTGATGTGTCCAACAAAGTCATCCTTGTGATGTGTCCAACAAAGTCATCCTTGTAATGTGTCCAACAAAGTTATCCTTGTGATGTGTCCAACAAAGTCATCCTTGTGATGTGTCCAACATAGTTATCTTTGTGATGTGTCCAACAAAGTCATCCTTGTGATGTGTCCAACAAAGTCATCCTTGTGATGTGTCCAACAAAGTTATCCTTGTGATGTGTCCAACAAAGTTATCCTTGTGATGTGTCCAACAAAGTCATCCTTGTGATGTGTCCAACAAAGTTATCCTTGTGATGTGTCCAACAAAGTTATCTGCATGTCAGTGTCAGCTGGACTTCAAACCAGGACCAGTGAAGTTTGTCATGTTTTTTTGTGTGCCTAGACCTTCCATTACATCTCAAGAATACTGTGGCATTGTTTGTTATTTCTCTCATCAATAGGAATACTGTAGCATTGTTTGTTATTTCTCTCATCTTAAGAATACTGTAGCATTGTTTGTTATTTCTGTCATCTCAGGAACACTGTAGCATTGTTTGTTATTTCTCTCATCTCAGGAATACTGTAGTATTGTTTGTTATTTCTCTCATCTCAGGGATACTGTAGCTTTGTTTTTGTATTTCTTTCACCTAAGGAACACTGTAGCATTGTTTGTTATTTCTCTCATCTCAGGAATACTGTAGCATTGTTTGTTATTTCTCTCATCTCTGGAATACTGGTGCATTGTTTGTTATTTCTCTCATCTCAGGAACACTGTAGCATTGTTTGTTATTTCTCTCATCTCAGGAATACTGTAGCACAGTTTGTTATTTCTCTCATCTCAGGAATACTGTAGCATTGTTTATTTCTCTCATCTTAAGAATACTGGTGCATTGTTTGTTATTTCTCTCATCTCAGGAACACTGTAGCATTGTTTGTTATTTCTCTCATCTCAGGAATACTCTCTCTCTCTCTCTGCGATCAGGACCCAATCAGAGTAGGATTCCAGCTCCTCACATGAACTCATCTGTCAGGTTAGGTGTGTTACAAACAGAACATCACAATTAGAGTCTGCCAGATCCACTCTGATTGAACACCCGTTAAAAACGTTGCACTGTGTTCTGCGCCAGTGGCCCAGTGCATCCGATTTCAGCCAGCATTTTATTCAGGTTTGCTTTCCCTAGCCTTTGATTGTCCCCAATCTTCCTGCAAGGCAGCAGGTGATCTTTTCTGTATCTCAGGAATACTGTAGTATTGTTTGTTATTTATCTCATCTCAGGAATGCTGTAGCATTGTTTGTTATTTCTCTCATCTCAGTAATACTGCAGTATTATTTTCATCTCTTCTTCTCTCTATTACAGGATTTATGTCTGTTGCTGCTTTGTTTTCAGCTGTTCTTCCATCACAGAGGTTTTATCCTTCACAGCGATGTTCTTAGCTGGTATACTCTTCTTGCTACTATGTAACACAGAAATATTTGGTGAAGTAAAGTAGATATGTTGCTAAAACAGTTTCTGATACACTCTCCTCAGCTCCTTTTGTGCTGGCTGACTTAAACTCTGCCATGCATTCAATCATGTACAACCCTGCAGAGCCACGCCTCCTTGCAACTGCCAACTCTAAGCATGGCATTGGACTGTGGGACATTCGCAGACCTCTCAAGTAAGTCCTTGTACTCATTGAGCTCACAGTACCATTATTAATCTGTGGTTGCATCACAAAAATCTAATCTTTATCACCACAAAGGACAAGCAAATAGGACAGGGACAGAGTAACACACTCAGTAATAAACTACCAGATAGCAAATCATAACTGACTGCAAACAACAGTTGATCAAGATCCCTGCATTTGCTCTGATAACAGATAAACCAGCCTAGTCCAACAAGTTACTAATACTGTGTGCAGAAGATGGAGATATAGCCTGAGGTCAGTCACAATCAATCTGCTGTCACCAGAATGCTGAAGTGGGGTGGTGGAAGAAGGTAAGCCACTAAAGATTCTGCCAAAGTAGATGCTGGCATTCCATGGAATGAATAAATTGTGGAAGCCACCAAGTCAAGGGCTTGTAAAGCTCCATCTCATGACAGCTCGAATGCAGCAATATTCAGTGTAAACTTAACAGTCTTGGTGACTGCTGGCTCTTCCACTGTGACAACTGTTGTTTTGATCTTGGTGACTGCTGGCTCTTCCACTGTGACAACTGTTGTTTTGATCTTGGTGACTGCTGGCTCTTCCACTGTGACAACTGTTGTTTTGATCTTGGTGACTGCTGGCTCTTCCACTGTGACAACTGTTGTTTTGATCTTGGTGACTGCTGGCTCTTCCACTGTGACAACTGTTGTTTTGATCTTGGTGACTGCTGGCTCTTCCACTGTGACAACTGTTGTTTTGATCTTGGTGACTACTGGCTCTTCCACTGTGACAACTGTTGTTTTGATCTTGGTGACTGCTGGCTCTTCCACTGTGACAACTGTTGTTTTGATCTTGGTGAGTGCTGGCTCTTCCACTGTGACAACTGTTGTTTTGATCTTGGTGACTGCTGGCTCTTCCACTGTGACAACTGTTTTGATCTCGGTGACTGCTGGCTCTTCCACTGTGACAACTGTTGTTTTGATCTCGGTGACTGCTGGCTCTTCCACTGTGACAACTGTTTTGATCTTGGTGACTGCTGGCTCTTCAATTGTAATAACTGTTGTTTTGATCTTGGTGACTGCTGGCTCTTCCATTGTGACAACTGTTGTTTTGATCTTGGTGACTGCTGGCTCTTCCACTGTGACAACTGTTGTTTTGATCTTGGTGACTGCTGGCTCTTCCACTGTGACAACTGTTGTTTTGATCTTGGTGACTGCTGGCTCTTCCACTGTGACAACTGTTTTGATCTTGGTGACTGCTGGCTCTTCCACTGTGATAACTGTTGTTTTGATCTTGGTGAGTGCTGGCTCTTCAATTGTAATAACTGTTGTTTTGATCTTGGTGACTGCTGGCTCTTCCACTGTGATAACTGTTGTTTTGATCTTGGTGACTGTGAGTTCTTCCACTGTGACAACTGTTGTTTTGATCTTGGTGACTGCTGGCTCTTCCATTGTGACAACTGTTGTTTTGATCTTGGTGACTGCTGGCTCTTCCACTGTGATAACTGTTGTTTTGATCTTGGTGACTGCTGGCTCTTCAATTGTAATAACTGTTGTTTTGATCTTGGTGACTGCTGGCTCTTCCACTGTGACAACTGTTGTTTTGATCTTGGTGACTGCTGGCTCTTCCACTGTGACAACTGTGGTTTTGATCTTGGTGACTGCTGGCTCTTCCACTGTGACAACTGTTGTTTTGATCTTGGTGACTGCTGGCTCTTCCACTGTGACAACTGTTGTTTTGATCTTGGTGACTGCTGGCTCTTCCACTGTGACAACTGTTGTTTTGATCTTGGTGACTGCTGGCTCTTCCGCTGTGACAACTGTTTTGATCTTGGTGACTGCTGGCTCTTCCACTGTGATAACTGTTGTTTTGATCTTGGTGACTGCTGGCTCTTCCACTGTGACAACTGTTTTGATCTTGGTGACTGCTGGCTCTTCCACTGTGACAACTGTTGTTTTGATCTTGGTGACTGCTGGCTCTTCCACTGTGACAACTGTTGTTTTGATCTTGGTGACTGCTGGCTCTTCAATTGTAATAACTGTTGTTTTGATCTTGGTGAGTGCTGGCTCTTCCACTGTGATAACTGTTGTTTTGATCTTTGTGACTGCTGGCTCTTTCATTGTGACAACTGTTGTTTTAATCTTGGTGACTGCTGGCTCTTTCATTGTGACAACTGTTGTTTTGATCTTGGTGACTGAGTTCTTCCACTGTGACAACTGTTGTTTTGATCTTGGTGACTGCTGGCTCTTTCACTGTGACAACTGTTGTTTTAATCTTGGTGACTGCGTTCTTCCACTGTGACAACTGTTGTTTTGATCTTGGTGACTGCTGGCTCTTTCACTGTGACAACTGTTGTTTTAATCTTGGTGACTGAGTTCTTCCACTGTGACGACTGTTGTTTTGATCTTGGTGACTGCTGGCTCTTTCACTGTGACAACTGTTGTTTTGATCTTGGTGACTGAGTTCTTCCACTGTGACGACTGTTGTTTTGATCTTGGTGACTGCTGGCTCTTTCACTGTGACAACTGTTGTTTTGATCTTGGTGACTGAGTTCTTCCACTGTGACAGCTGTTGTTTTGATCTTGGTGACTGTGAGTTCTTCCACTGTGTCAACTGTTGTTTTGATCTTGGTGACTGCTGGCTCTTCCACTGTGACAACTGTTGTTTTGATCTTGGTGACTGTGAGTTCTTCCACTGTGACAGCTGTTGTTTTGATCTTGGTGACTGTGAGTTCTTCCACTGTGACAACTGTTGTTTTAATCTTGGTGACTGAGTTCTTCCACTGTGACAGCTGTTGTTTTGATCTTGGTGACTGTCAGCTCTTCCACTGTGACAACTGTTGTTTTGATCTTGGTGACTGCTGGCTCTTCCACTGTGACAACTGTTGTTTTGATCTTGGTGACTGCTGGCTCTTCCACTGTGACAGCTGTTGTTTTGATCTTGGTGACTGCGGCTCTTCCACTGTGACAACTGTTGTTTTGATCTTGGTGACTGTGAGTTCTTCCACTGTGACAGCTGTTGTTTTGATCTTGGTGACTGTGAGCTCTTCCACTGTGTCAGCTGTTGTTTTGATCTTGGTGACTGTCAGCTCTTCCACTGTGTCAGCTGTTGTTTTGATCTTGGTGACTGTGAGCTCTTCCACTGTGTCAGCTGTTGTTTTGATGTTGGTGACTGTGAGCTCTTCCACTGTGACAGCTGTTGTTTTGATCTTGGTGACTGTGAGCTCTTCCACTGTGACAACTGTTGTTTTGATCTTGGTGACTGTGAGTTCTTCCACTGTGTCAGCTGTTGTTTTGATCTTGGTGACTGTGAGTTCCTCCACTGTGACAACTGTTGTTTTGATCTTGGTTACTGTGAGCTCTTCCACTGTGCCGACTGTTGTTTTGATCTTGGTGACTGTGAGCTCTTCTACTGTGACAACTGTTGTTTTGATCTTCGTGACTCCGCCTCCACTTTTCTTATCATGCTCATCGAATCACTCAGTATACAGCTGTGAGTGTAGTCTTGTGACTCTAACCAGATGAACGCCTTGGTCACTGCCATCACCTCCGTCGTCATGCTACTTGTTGTCATAACGTATGCACCACTGTCTTCCTTGACTATTCTGCATGCCAAGCGTGCTGTGAATGGCCATGCATTCCTTTGGTGTCATATTTCAGATCCATCTGTACTTACTGTCATCATAATTGAGGTTGTTCTATGTTGATGTTTTTTGATGGAACTTTTTATTGAGGTTCTATGTTGTTTAGAGGAACTGTTTGTTGATGTTGTTCTATGTTGATGTTTAGAGGAATTGTTTGTTGATGTTGTTCTTTGTTGATGTTTGGAGGAACTGTTTGCTAAGGTTGTTCTATTTTGAAGTTTAGAGAAACTGTTTGTTGATGTTCTGTGTTGATGTTTAGAGGAACTGTTTGTTAAGGTTGTTCTGTGATGATGTTTAGAGAAACTGTTTGTTAATGTTGTTCTATGTTGATGTTTAGAGGAACTGTTTGTTAAGGTTGTTTTATGATGATGTTTAGAGAAACTGTGTTGATGTTTAGAGGAACTGTTATAGTCACAGAATATTTATTTATTTATTTATCTTTATATATTATTTTTGGAGCCACATCACATTGATTACAGCGTAGTCAACACAGACTTTCTCAGTCATTATAAATCGTAATCAGGTTTATTGATCTCTTACTTGGCACATGATACATAATGGTGGAAGCACTTCTCTTAGAATTACTGTTTTTTTAATAATACTGGACACACGGAGGTTACCACTGATGATTATGTGATGTCCATAAGTGCATATTGTAAACATTAATCTCTCTCACAACTTACTTATAACTTTGTTCTCTGAAGCACAACCTTGGAAACACTCTCAAAACACTTTCACAACTAAATGTTCATTAGGTTCTAATTCACTTGTTCTGGTTCTGTCTACTGCTCAACTAATTTCCTAAGTCACTGTTATCTCTTCCTATGTTCTCTACTCTAAGCTTGACTAGTCTACAATTATGATTCTATCTGCTTCTTACTACTCTCTAGTCTATTCTTGCATAACTTCTTAACTAGCTTAAAACTACTCTAAATTGCGTGGCTAACTACTTGGACATTCCTAACTTCTGACTAGCTCTGTCTTCCTCCTAACTACTCTTCTGACTTAAATTCCTAACTACTTGTCTGTTCTGAATTGTGGGCCTAACTACTTGGAGATTCCTAACTACTCTGTCCTGAATTTTGGGCCTAATTACTTGAAAACCTATTGTGTGGAAGCTTAAATAAAGCTTGCGTGTGGAATATCTGTAGCCAATGCAATTGTCGTGAAGTGACAATTTGCAACCCTACCTACCATTTAGAGTCTACAATCCTGAACCACATCTTTCCCAGAGCTGACTTATGCCTTAGACTTTACAATAACAGGCTGTTTTTGTGACTCTAATATAACCTCTGGTCAGTTTTACCTCTCCTGAGTTTCAAAATAATGTTTACTTCATGACTTTGACCTGTCCTGAAAGTTGTTTGTCAACCTATTTACCTGACGGTCAAGCCATGTGTTTATCCACACTTCCACAAGTGCTTGGAAAATTTCCATTCTCCAGAAGAAACTTGTTATGTCAGAGTACTATTCTGCTCCCTTCCTTCATCCCCACTTTAGTCCTCGACTTTGTCCACTACCCGCTATGAACTTCCATTGCCTTCGTACAACTTGTTATTCTGTCACTAACACTGATGACCGTTATTCTATGCCACTGTTGTAGTCTGTTAGGAAATGGGTACCGGCTGAGTTACTTGTCCCATACTTTCATTCGCCTGTACTATTACAGAACTGTTTGTTAAGGTTGTTCTATGATGATGTTTGGTGGGTCTATGATCTATTAGGTTGTTTTTGTGTGATGACTGAAAGGTTGAATCAATGTCAGTTAGGTTGTTGTGTGTTGAACTTTGAGAGAATTTGTGTTTGATTGCATCAGGTTGAAGCAGTGACCTGACTGGTAACTCTTGTTGTCTACTGTTTCCTACTTTCACCCCAGGTGTATGCACTACAAGAGCAATGTCCAGAACTGCATGAGTGTCCGGTTTAACAGCAGAGGAGACCGGCTGCTTGTGCTCCGTAGGCGTTCCTCTCCAGTCCTCTACGACATTGGCAAGATGCATCCCATCTATGAGTTTGATTACAAGACCTACTATAATGCCTGTACTCTCAAGAGCTGCAGCTTTGCTGGCCAAAGAGATGAGGTACTTGTCTATGTTTTATTGACTTTCTCCTGTAATAGACATTCTTTTGTGTTAGATAACCAATGGGAGAAACATGGTGACAGCAAGCTATATATTATATATAGCTATACCAGTGGGGAGACATAATGACAACAGCTGACTGTATATAGCTTTACCAGTCGGGAGAAACATAATGACAACAGCTGTCTATATATAGCTTTACAGGTGGGAAGAAAAATAATGACAACAGCTGTCTATATATAGCTTTACTGGTAGGGAGAAACATGGTGACAAAAGCTGTCTATATATAGCTTTACCAGTGGGGAGAAACATAATGACAACAGCTGACTGTATATAGCTTTACCAGTCGGGAGAAACATATGGACAACAGCTGATTGTCTATATATAGCTTTACAGGTGGAAAGAAACATAATGACAACATCTGACTGTCTATATATAGCTTTACCAGTGGGGAGAAACATAAGGACAACAGCTGTCTATATATAGCTTTACATGTGGGAAGAAAAGTAATGACAACAGCTGACTGTATATATATTGCTTTACCAGTGGAGAGAAACATGGTGACAAAAGCTGTCTGTATATAGCTTTACCAGTGGGAAGAAACGTAATGACAACAGCTGTCTATATATAACTTTACCAGTAGAGAGAAACATGACAACAGCTGTCTATATATATATATATAGCTTTACCAGTGGGGAGAAACATAATGACAACAGCTGTCTACATATAGCTTTACCAGTAGAGAGAAACATGACAACAGCTGTCTATATATAGCTTTACCAGTGGGGAGAAACATGGTGACAACAGCTGTCTATATATAGTTTTACCAGTGGAGAGAAACATGGTGACAACAGCTGTCTATATATAGTTTTACCAGTGGAGAGAAACATGGTGACAACAGCTGTCTATATATAGTTTTACCAGTGGAGAGAAAAATGACAACAGCTGACTATATATAGTTTTACCAGTGGAGAGAAACATGGTGACAACAGCTGTCTATATATAGTTTTACCAGTGGAGAGAAAAATGACAACAGCTGACTATATATAGTTTTACCAGTGGAGAGAAACATGACAACAGCTGTCTATATATAACTTTACAAGTGGAGAGAAACATGGTGACAACAGCTGTCTATATATAGGGAAGAGGCAAATAATTTCAGTGCTGCTGTAAAGCTGGTAGCAAAGAGCCAGTAATAGAGAGTGACATACACTCTGGAGACACAAGTTACAGCAGCTGTCTGTCTATATATAGCTTTATCAGTGGGGATGAATATGATAACAGCTGTCTGTCTCTATATAGTATCATCATGGTGACAGCAACTCTATATAGCATTACTATAGTGACAGCAGCTGTCTGACTCTATATAGCATTATTATGGTGACATTGGCTGTCTTACTCTATATAGCATTATTATGATGACAGCAGCTGTGTGACTCTATATAGCATTATTATGATGACAGCAGCTATCTGCCTTTATATAGCATTATTTTGATGACAGCAGCTGTCTGTCTAGCATTATTATAGTGACAGTAGCTGTCTGACTCTATATAGCATTATTATAGTGACAGTAGTTGTCTGACTCTATATAGCATTATTATAGTGACAGTAGCTGTCTGTCTCTTTATAGCATTACTATAATGATAACAGCTGTCTGACTCTATATAGCATTATTATAGTGACATCAGCTTTCTGACTCTGTATAGCATTATTATGATGACAGCAGCTGTCTGACTCTAATAGCATTATTATAGTGACAGTAACTGTCTGACTCTTTATAGCATTATTATAATGATAGCAGCTGTCTGACTCTATATAGCATTATTATAGTGACAGCAGCTGTCTGACTCTATATAGCGTTATTATAGTGACAGTAGCTGTCTGACTCTGTATAGCATTATAATAATGATAGCAGCTGTCTGACTATATATAGCATTATTATAGTGACAGTAGCTGTCTGACACTATATTACGTTATTATAGTGAGAGTAGCTGTCTGTCTCTTTATAGCATTATTATAATGATAGCAGCTGTTTGACTCTATTTAGCTTTATTATAGTGACAGTAGCTGTCTGACTCTATATAGCATTATTATGATAACAGCAGCTGTCTGACTCTATATAGCTTAGTTATAGTGACAGTAGCTGTCTGACTCTATATAGCATTATTATGATGACAGCAGCTGTCTGCCTTTATATAGCATTATTTTGATGACAGCAGCTGTCTGTCTAGCATTATTATAGTGACAGTAGCTGTATGACTCTATATAGCATTATTATAGTGCCAGTAGCTGTCTGTCTCTTTATAGAATTATTATAATGATAACAGCTGTCTGACTTTATATAGCTTTATTATTGTGATATCAGCTTTCTGACTCTGTATAGCATTATTATGATGACAGCAGCTGTCTGACTCTATATAGCATTATTATAGTGACAGTAGCTGTCTGACTCTATATAGCATTATTATAGTGACAGTAGCTGTCTGACTCTAAATAGCGTTATTATAGTGACAGTAGCTGCCTGTCTCTTTATAGCATTATTATAATAATAACTGCTGTCTGACTCTATATAGCGTTATTATAGGGACGTCAGCTTTCTGACTCTGTATAGCATTATTATGATGTCAGCAGCTGTCTGACTCTATATAGCATTATTATAATGACAGCAGCTGTCTGACTCTATATAGCATTATTATAGTGACAGCAGCTGTCTGACTCTATATAGCGTTATCAATAAAGAAAGTGGTTGTTGTGATGGTGAACAGTAATAGCTGTGGTATGCAGCAACCAGTGTTTCATAGAATTTGTTGATATAGTCGTCATGGACAGTGAGCTATCACATGACAGGAGTACTCTCCACATCACCATTAGCACAATTAATGAATAAGATTGATAACTCACAATCTTGTAGGACATCATCTATCATGAGTTCTTTATTATTCTTGGCTATATGACTCAACAACAACATGCACACTCAGCATATCTCTGGTATTCTACAAGTGTTACCTTGCTGAGTTAGTCGGCGGCCTTTATAGCAAGTCTGTTACCGTAATAAGGTTTCTTTTGACAGTCTTAGTGGGTAGCTTGTCATTCTGTGATCACATTAATAGTTCTTATCTACCTCTTAATGTTGCTCTGCTATTATTGAATACCCATTCTGTAACTCCATGGTTCAATTTATTATATCTGTAGGAGAATTGTAGAATCTCTAGACAAAACTCTCATGCTGATTACTGACTAGAATTACCCCAGTGGTACTCCAGAATATGCCTAACATCTCTTATTTCTATGTCTATCTATATGTCTAACATCTCTTATTTCTATTCTGTTCTATGTCTCTTCTATATGTCTAACATCTCTTATTTCTATTCTGTTCTATGTCTCTTCTATATGTCTAACATCTCTTATTTCTATTCTGTTCTATGTCTCTTCTATATGTCTAACATCTCTTATTTCTATTCTGTTCTATGTCTCTTCTATATGTCTAACATCTCTTATTTCTATTCTGCTCTATGTCTATTCTATATGTCTAACATCTCTTATTTCTATTCTGTTCTATGTCTCTTCTATATGTCTAACATCTCTTATTTCTATTCTGTTCTATGTCTCTTCTATATGTCTAACATCTCTTATTTCTATTCTGTTCTATGTCTCTTCTATATGTCTAACATCTCTTATTTCTATTCTGTTCTATGTCTATTCTATATGTCTAACATCTCTTATTTCTATTCTGCTCTATGTCTATTCTATATGTCTAACATCTCTTATTTCTATTCTGCTCTATGTCTATTCTATATGTCTAACATCTCTTATGCTCGATGTCTATTCTACCACATCTGCCTTGATGCAGTTTCCCAAACCGGACTACTTCTACTGGCATTTCCTTCTAGTTCAGAACGAGCAAATCTCTTAAACCATGTCTGCTTGTCCTTTTTTGTGGTCAGCTAAGCTCGTCATATCTCTTGGGTACCTGATGTGGTCAGTCCTGAGAACTCGTTCTTACGTTTCTAAAGCTGTTGTCTCACTGATGGTTTGTCCATCATTTCTTGTCACTCGCCTATCATTTTATGAGGAGTCTTGACAACATCTGTCAATCACTCTATGACTTTACTTCTATCATTTTATGAGGAGTCTTGACAACATCTGTCAATCACTCTATGACTTTACTTCTATCATTTTATGAGGAGTCTTGACAACATCTGTCAATCACTCTATGACTTTACTTCTATCATTTTATGAGGAGTCTTGACAACATCTGTCAATCACTCTATGACTTTACTTCTATCATTTTATGAGGAGTCTTGACAACATCTGTCAATCACTCTATGACTTTACTTCTATCATTTTATGAGGAGTCTTGACAACATCTGTCAATCACTCTATGACTTTACTTTTCAAGAAGAAAGCTGCTTCCTTGGTCTCTCCTGAAATGGGTCGCTTAGATCAGACCTTTAGATTTTGACCACTGTGGCTTGACATCACAGGCTGAGGACATGCTCAGTCATTAATATCGCAAGACTCTGTTTCCCTGTGACCTACACTTCTCTCTGTTAGTTATATCTTCTCCCATGTCCAAGGGATGACATACACCTGTTATGTCTAACATCTCCGGGTTAGCGGACAATCTCTTTGTCATAGAGTGCAACCTTATGTGGAATGGTCTGGTCGAGTCTCTGTCTCATTAAATATCTGGACCTTGTCTAGCGGCCATTACGCTGACTTCTTAGATCATATTATAGAGTCCAACTAGCTACCTCTCTCTTTCAAAGCTCATTTCTCTTGTTATTCACTCTGTTTGACTTTTATTATTTGATTTCTTTGAATTGCTCACACTGTCACATGTTGTGGTTATTGGTACACAATAAGCTGTAGTAGTTTTGGTATGTAGCAAGCTGTGGTAGTTTTGGAATGTAGCAAGCTGTGGTAGTTTTGGAATGTAGCAAGCTGTGGTAGTTTTGGTATGTAGCAAGCTGTGGTAGTTTTGTTATGTTGTGAGCTGTGATAGTTTTGTTATGTAGCACGCTGTTGTAGTTTTGGTATGTAGCAAGCTGTGATAGTTTTGTTATGTAGCAAGCTGTTGTAGTTTTGTTATGTAGCAAGCTGTGGTAGTTTTTGTATGTAGCAAGGTGTGGTAGTTTTTGTATGTAGCAAGCTGTGATAGTTTTGTTATGTAGCAAGCTGTTGTAGTTTTGTTATGTAGCAAGCTGTTGTAGTTTTGTTATGTAGCAAGCTGTGGTAGTTTTTGTATGTAGCAAGCTGTGGTAGTTTTGTTATGTAGCAAGCTGTGGTAGTTTTTGTATGTAGCAAGCTGTGGTAGTTTTGATACACAACGAGCTGTGTTAGTTTTGTTATGTAGCAAGCTGTGGTAGTTTTTGTATGTAGCAAGCTGTGGTAGCTTTTGTATGTAGCAAGCTGTGGTAGCTTTTGTATGTAGCAAGCTGTGGTAGTTTTGTTATGTAGCAAGCTGTGGTAGTTTTTTGTATGTAGCGAGCTGTGCTAGTTTTGTTATGTTGTGAGCTTAATTAGTTTAGGTATGTTTTGAACTGTGGTAGTTTTGTTATGTAACGAGCTGTGTTAGTTTTGTTATGTAGCAAGCTGTGTTAGTTTTTGTATGTAGCAAGCTGTGGTAGTTTTTGTATGTAGCAAGCTGTGGTAGTTTTTGTATGTAGCAAGCTGTGGTAGTTTTTGTATGTAGCAAGCTGTGGAAGTTTTGTTATGTAGCAAGCTGTGCTAGTTTTGTTATGTAGTGAGCTGTAGTAATTTTGTTTTGTAGTGAACTGTGGTAGTTTTGTTATGTAGTGAGCTGTGGTAGTTTTGTTATGTAGTGAGCTGTAGTAGTTTTGTTATGTAGTGAGCTGTAGTAGTTTTGTTATGTAGTGAGCTGTAGTAGTTTTGTTATGTAGTGAGCTGTAGTAGTTTTGTTATGTAGTGAGCTGTGCTAGTTTTGTTATGTAGTGAGCTGTAGTAGTTTTGTTATGTAGTGTGCTGTAGTAGTTTTGTTATGTAGTGAGCTGTAGTAGTTTTGTTATGTAGTGAGCTGTAGTAGTTTTGTTATGTAGTGAGCTGTGCTAGTTTTGTTATGTAGTGAATTGTGCTAGTTTTGTAATGTAGTGAGCTGTGGTAGTTTTGTTATGTAACGAGCTGTGGTAGTTTTGTTATGTAACGAGCTGTGGTAATTTTGTTATGTAGCGAGCTGTGGTAGTTTAGGTATCTTGTGAGCTGTACTAATTTTGGTATGTTGTGAGCTTTACTAGTTTAGGTATGTTGTGAGCTGTGCACTAAAATAAAGATGATTGTCTGTATCCTCAGTTTGTCATGTCAGGATCTGATGACTTCTGTGTTTATCTATGGAAGATACCAACAGATATTTCTGGCAATTGTAAGTTTGGCTTGTGTGTGCTAGCTTTTAGGCACATGTTGTCTGTCATTCAAACTGCTGACTAGATGTGGTGAGACATATGTTATCAGTTTTTTGTTGAATAAAATGCTGACTATGTTATCAGTTCTTTTGTTGTACAAAATACTGACTATGTTATCAGTTCTTTTGTTGTACAAAATGCTGACTATGTTATCAGTTCTTTTGTTGTACACAATGCTAACTATGTTATCAGTTCTTTTGTTGTACAAAATGCTATGTTATCAGTTCTTTTGTTGTACAAAATACTGACTATGTTATCAGTTCTTTTGTTGTACAAAATACTGACTGTTATCAGTTCTTTTGTTGTACAAAATACTGTTATCAGTTCTTTTGTTGTACAAAATACTGATTATTTTGAATAAAGTGCTGACTATGTTATCAGCTCTTTTGTTGTACAAAATACTGACTGTATGAGGGCTGTAAAAAAAATGTATGCAACTTTGGGGTGTGAACAATTCTTGTCACTGGATGTCTAAAATCCTAAACCCCTTGAAAGTAGTTCCTTGGGTCTACACACTTCTACCAGCTGCCCTGCCATTGGTGGAAACTTCTCAAGAAAAGGCCTCTTTGGGAATGGAGTATATCTGGGCTATTGTGCTCTAGATAATGTCTTCTTGTGACTGGTCAGCTGCACCTCTGGGAACGACCAGAAATGTGCAGGAGCCATGTTGGGAGAGAACCTGCCAGGGGAATGTTTGGTCAAGAAAGTCTCAATCAGACATAAAGAATGGCCAGATTGTGATGGAGCTCCCTAGTTCCTGTTTACATCCAGTGATTATCCTCCCCTTGTCCATAAGTTCTCAACAAATCAGTCTTACATGGCTACAGTCAGCACTTGGTCAATGACCTCATCATTTTAGCTTGCTGAAGGCCTTCTGGAACATTATTCTCTCTCTCTCCGCCAATGTGTGGCCATCTTAAAAGTGACCGTATCACTCCTTAATTTGTATAGAACTAAGGTGGGCAGTATTTATTGGTTCTAATGTTAACTAAACTGCTGACTATATATTCTTCTGTGATCATGGCTCACTCAGACTAGGACTCTGGACTCTCTTATGAAGGCAGCTGTCTGTTTAAGTGATTCGGTTGCCCCTATAGTTTCTCTTCCAAGGAGGTGGGTGTGGGCAATATTGTCCCTCTCAGGTCTGTGTACTGGAGGCAATCCTGTAGACCATGTCTTGTTGTAAAGTTATCCAGTGTATAGTGGCACTGGCTGATAGTTCCTATTTTGAGTTTGGTGAACATGTGGTTTCTCATTCTGTTGTGGCCAGTGTGTAGGCGAAGTATGGTGACTTGATCCATCCTTGATAGTTGTAGGTATCCGTCCCTCTCATTTTCAGAATATTGGCCTTATTGTAGTAGACCAGATGGTTCTCGTGTGGTAATCTCTCTTTCCCTCCTTAACCAGTTTGTATGTGTATTTGTTTCCTTGTATATTACAGTGTGATGGTATCCACTGGGTGACCACTCTCTGGAAGTTATTGCACAGTTGGTCTAAGGTTGTTCTCAGGTCATATAGCTCCTCTGTTCCAGGGAGTTTTTTGAGCTGTTAGGGCTGACAGTTTCACGCACTCCCTTTTTACCCGCCAACATATCTCTAAATAAGTATTTCTTTAAATATTTGTTGACTCTTGTGTCTGTCCGCCCACACAGTCTAGTAATATATTTTGTAAATATTACGCCCCCACTGTCTGATGACCTTGACTTCAACTTCAGTTTTTATTTACACCCACCATGGACACACCTGGGTGTCCGTTACTAAGTGCAACATCGCTTTCCATGCATACGGTCATAATGAGATCCATATAAAGATATAACCGGAATATCAGTCGGTGATCATAATTAATATAAACAGCTCTAAGGTATACTGATGACACAGTCTTGATCATTTCTAGTGAGTTACAGTAAATGATTGACATGGAAGTGATAGAAGATAACAATAATGGTCTTAGCTCAACAGCAAGACACAATTGATGTTCACAGCAAAGATAAAGATATCTTAACTCTTTCCGTACATTTCACAGCACTGTGCGCCATGCCGATTTCGGCAGCGTACGTTTTGTCGCATAGTGCACCACGTTCAATTTGATTAGTGTGAACGCTATCAAACCATGTTCTTTTTACATGTCTTGTATCATCTTGATATTGGTGAAATCTAATACCTTGTTCAATTATCTAAAAATTCATGTATAATATGTTATATGTTAGATAAATATAAATATATAGATTGATTCTTAAAACTATGAAAAATTTTGTCTCTGAAATCTCTTCCGTTGCGTCGATAAAAAGCTTCTGTACGGAAAGAGTTAAAGAACAATTAAAGTCAATGGGACAATAATAATACAGGTTAATTGATTTAAATACCTGGGAACAATGTTAACTTTGGATGATATATGCACAACAGAGGTGAGGTGTAGAGTAGTTCAGATTGTAGATGTACAACAGAGATAAGGTGTGGAATAGTTGAGATTGTAGATGTACAATAGAGGTGAGGTGTGGAATAGTTGAGATTGTAGATGTACAACAGAGATGAGGTGTGGAATAGTTGAGATTGTAGATGTACAACAGAGGTGAGGTGTAGAATAGTTGAGATTGTAGATGTACAACAGAGGTGAGGTGTGGAATAGTTGAGATTGTAGATGTACAACAGAGGTGAGGTGTGGAATAGTTGAGATTGTAGATGTACAACAGAGGTGAGGTGTGGAATAGTTGAGATTGTAGATGTACAACAGAGATGAGATGTGGAAGGCAGTATTCCAAAATAGTAGTGGCTTCAGTTGGTCTAGTTGACTGTGGATTTTGTAGTAGTGGCCTCCGACAGCCATAGTTGACTGTGGATTTTGTAGTAGTAGCCTCCGACAGCCATAGTTGACTGGATTTTTATAGTAGTAGCCTCCGACAGCCATAGTTGACTGTGGATTTTGTAGTAGTAGCCTCAGACAGCCATAGTTGACTGTAGATTTTGTAGTAGTAGCCTCCAACAGCCATAGTTGACTGTGGATTTTGTAGTAGTAGCCTCCGACAGCCATAGTTGACTGTAGATTTTGTAGTAGTAGCCTCCGACAGCCATAGTTGACTGTGGATTTTGTAGTAGTAGCCTCCGACAGCCATAGTTGACTGTAGATTTTGTAGTAGCAGCCTCCGACAGCCATAGTTGACTGTGGGTTTTGTAATAGTAGCCTCCGACAGTCATAGTTGACTGTGGTTTTTGTAGTAGTAGCCTCCGACAGTCATAGTTGACTGTGGATTTTGTAGTAGTAGCCTCCATCATTCATAGTTTACTGTGGATTTTGTAGTAGTAGCCTCCATCATTCATAGTTTACTGTGGATTTTATTGTAGTAGCCTCCATCATTCATAGTTTACTGTTGATTTTATTGTAGTAGCCTCCATCATTCATAGTTTACTGTGGATTTTATTGTAGTAGCCTCCATCATTCATAGTTTACTGTGGATTTTATTGTAGTAGCCTCCATCATTCATAGTTTACTGTGGATTTTATTGTAGTAGCCTCCATCAGTCATAGTTGATTGTGGATTTTGTAGTATTAGTAGCTTCTGTCTGTCATAGTTGACTGTGGATTTTGTAGTATTAGTAGCTTCCATCAGTCATAGTTGACTGTAGATTTTGTAGTATTAGTAGCTTCCGTCAGTCACAGTTGACTGTGGATTTTGTAGTATTAGTAGCTTCCATCAGTCATAGTTGACTGTGGATTTTATAGTAGTAGCCTCGTTGTTTCTGTTTGTCTTACTTTATTGTTTCTGTTTGTCCTACTTTATTGTTTCTGTCAGTCTTACTTTATTGTTTCTGTTTGTCCTATTTTATTGTTTCTGTCTGTCCTACTTTTTTGTTTCTGTCTGACCTACTTTATTGTTTCTGTCTGTCCTACTTTATTGTTTCTGTCTGTCCTACTTTATTGTTTCTGTCTGTCCTACTTTATTGTTTCTGTTTGTCTTACTTTATTGTTTCTGTTTGTCCTACTTTATTGTTTCTGTTTGTCCTACTTTATTGTTTCTGTCTGTCCTACTTTATTGTTTCTGTTTGTCCTACTTTATTGTTTCTGTCTGTCCTACTTTATTGTTTCTGTCTGTCCTACTTTATTGTTTCTGTTTGTCTTACTTTATTGTTTCTGTTTGTCTTACTTTATTGTTTCTGTCTGACCTACTTTATTGTTTCTGTCTGACCTACTTTATTGTTTCTGTTTGTCTTACTTTATTATTTCTGTTTGTCCTACTTTATTGTTTCTGTTTGTCCTACTTTATTGTTTCTGTTTGTCCTACTTTATTGTTTCTGTTTGTCTTACTTTATTGTTTCTGTCTGTCTTACTTTATTGTTTCTGTCTGACCTACTTTATTGTTTCTGTTTGTCCTACTTTATTGTTTCTGTTTGTCTTGCTTTATTGTTTCTGTTTGTCCTACTTTATTGTTTCTGTTTGTCTTACTTTATTGTTTCTGTCTGTCTTACTTTATTGTTTCTGTCTGACCTACTTTATTGTTTCTGTTTGTCCTACTTTATTGTTTCTGTTTGTCTTGCTTTATTGTTTCTGTTTGTCCTGCTTTATTGTTTCTGTTTGTCTTACTTTATTGTTTCTGTTTGTCTTACTTTATTGTTTCTGTCAGTCCTACTTTATTGTTTCTGTTTGTCCTACTTTATTGTTTCTGTCTGTCTTACTTTATTGTTTCTGTCTGTCTTACTTTATTGTTTCTGTCTGTCTTACTTTATTGTTTCTGTCTGTCCTACTTTATTGTTTCTGTTTGTCCTACTTTATTGTTTCTGTCTGACCTACTTTATTGTTTCTGTCTGTCTTACTTTATTGTTTCTGTCTGTCTTACTTTATTGTTTCTGTTTGTCCTACTTTATTGTTTCTGTCTGTCTTACTTTATTGTTTCTGTTTGTCCTACTTTATTGTTTCTGTTTGTCCTACTTTATTGTTACTGTTTGTCCTACTTTATTGTTTCTGTTTGTCCTACTTTATTGCTTCTGTCTGTCTTACTTTATTGTTTCTGTCTGTCTTACTTTATTGTTTCTGTCTGTCTTACTTTATTGTTTCTGTTTGTCCTACTTTATTGTTTCTGTTTGTCCTACTTTATTGTTTCTGTTTGTCTTACTTTATAGTTTATGTCTGTCTTATTTTATTGTTTCTGTTTGTCTTACTTTATAGTTTATGTCTGTCTTACTTTATTGTTTCTGTCTGTCTTACTTTATTGTTTCTGTTTGTCCTAATTTATTGTTTCTGTCCTACTTTATTGTTTCTGTTTGTCCTACTTTATTGTTTCTGTCTGTCTTACTTTATTGTTTCTGTCTGTCCTACTTTATTGTTTCTGTTTGTCTTACTTCATTGTTTCTGTCTAACCTACTTTATTGTTTCTGTCTGTTCTACTTTATTGTTTCTGTTTGTCCTACTTTATTGTTTCTGTCTGACCTACTTTATTGTTTTCTGTTTGTCCTACTTTATTGTTTCTGTCTGACCTACTTTATTGTTTCTGTTTGTCCTACTTTATTGTTTCTGTTTGTCCTACTTTATTGTTTCTGTTTGTCCTACTTTTTTGTTTCTGCCTGTCTTACTTTGTTGTTTCTGTCTGACCTACTTTATTGTTTCTGTTTGTCTTACTTTATTGTTTCTGCTTGTCCTACTTTGTTGTTTCTGTTTGTCCTACTTTATTGTTTCTGTTTGTCTTACTTTGTTGTTTCTGTCTGACCTACTTTATTGTTTCTGTTTGTCTTACTTTATTGTTTCTGCTTGTCCTACTTTATTGTTTCTGTTTGTCTTACTTTATTGTTTCTCTGTCCTACTTTATTGTTTCTGTCTGACCTACTTTATTGTTTTTGTTTGTCTTACTTTATTGTTTCTGCTTGTCCTACTTTATTGTTTCTGTTTGTCTTACTTTATTGTTTCTGTCTGACCTACTTTATTGTTTCTGTTTGTCCTACTTTATTGTTTCTGTCTGACCTACTTTATTGTTTCTGTTTGTCCTACTTTATTGTTTCTGTCTGTCCTACTTTATTGTTTCTGTCTGTCCTACTTTATTGTTTCTGTCTGACCTACTTTATTGTTTCTGTCTGTCCTACTTTATTGTTTCTGTCTGTCCTACTTTATTGTTTCTGTCTGTCCTACTTTATTGTTTCTGTCTGTCCTACTTTATTGTTTCTGTCTGACCTACTTTATTGTTTCTGTCTGACCTACTTTATTGTTTCTGTCTGTCCTACTTTATTGTTTCTGTCTGTCCTACTTTATTGTTTCTGTCTGTCCTACTTTATTGTTTCTGTCTGTCCTACTTTATTGTTTCTGTCTGTCCTACTTTATTGTTTCTGTCTGACCTACTTTATTGTTTCTGTTTGTCCTACTTTATTGTTTCTGTCTGTCCTACTTTATTGTTTCTGTCAGTCCTTAATGTCCTGTGACGTGCTATGCCTGTCAGTTGTTAATTTTTTTGTGATATTTCTATCATACATTAATATTTTGCTACATTTCTATCATACATTAATATTTTGCTACATTTCTATCATACATTAATATTTTGCTACATTTCTATCATACATTAGAAACAGTCTGGTGTGTGTGAAAACTAGACCAGGGGCAGATTGCAATAGTGATCATGTACCAGTTGTGGGAAAGCTTAGAGTAAAATTAAAAACAACAAAACGAGCCTCAGTTAACATCAAGTTAAATTGCTTAGTTAGATTTACTAAAATCAGACAAGAAGCTGCAAGACAAATATAAAATGACAATTCAGAACCGGTACAATGCAATAGAGAAGATACAAAGCATTGATGAACAGTGGGAAATGCTAAAAGAATCAATGCAACAAACATCAAAAGAGTTCATACCACCTGTGAGGACAAATTCAAGAAAGAAATGGATGACAGATGACATTTTGCAGCTAATGGATACAAGAAGAAGAAATAAAGAAAATAAAGATGAGTATAAGAGATTAAATAAAGAAATTGTAGTAAAATGCAATGAAGCAAAAGAAGCATGGCTAAAAGAGAGATGCAAAGAGATTGAAATGCAACAAAAAGGAGATACTAAAACAATATACAAACAAATTGAGGAATTAACAGGAAGAAAAACGCAATAAAAAAATTGATGTCTAAGATCAAAGGAAGGAGAACTGTTGATTGATCAAGATAACATAAGGGAACGATGGACAGAATGGAAGTAAATATAAAGGATAATGGAGAAGGACCAGAAATACTCAGAGAAGAAGTGGAAGATGCCTTGCGCAATATGAAAGCAGGCAAAGCTCCTGGACCAGATAATATAACTAAAGAAGAGATTGAAGCCATGAGTGATTTTGGAATAGAAATAATAATAAAAATATTGAATGATATCTACGACAGCGGATATATATACCAGACGACATGCTCAAATCAATATTCATAGCCCTACCAAAGAAATCGGGTGCGATTGAATGTGATGATCATCGCACAATAAGCCTTATGAGTCATATGACTAAGATATTACTAAGAATCATCATGTGAAGAGTGCGAAACAAAATCAGTCCAGAACTTAGCGATGAACAGTGTGGTTTTGTTAGAGATAAAGGAACAAGCAATGCCATTTATATCATAAGATCTTTAGTAGAAAGAGCCATAGAGGTGAAAACAGATCTATACCTATGTTTCATAGATTACACCAAGGCATTTGACAAAGTAAAGCACCAAGAAATAATCAAAATTTTAGAAAGCATAAACGTAAACAGCAAAGATCTAAGAATAATAAAGAACATGTACTGGCAACAAACAGCGGCCATAAGAACTGGAAACCAATTGGGAATGTTTCAACAAATAAAACAGGGTGTTAGACAAGGTTGTGTGCTGTCACCAGATTTGTTTAATATTTATAGTGAGATTATTGTAAGATCCATGAGGGACATGCTTGGAATAACAATTGGAGGTCATAATATAAATAATCTAAGGTATGCTGATGATACAGTCTTAATCGTTAAGAGTGAAAATGAGTTACAAGAGATGTTGGACATTATAGTGAAAGAAAGCAAAAATAAAGGACTCAGCCTTAATAGCAAAAAGACAGAGGCAATGGTAACAACAAAGAAAAAGACATCACCTCAGTGCAAAATAAAGACAAGTGGAACAATATTAAAACAGGTAAATGAATTTAAATATTTGGCAACTTTGTTAACCTCAGACAGAAGATATACAAAAGAGGTGAGATGCAGAATGGCTCAGGCAAAAGCAGCTTTCCAAAAAATGAGGAAAATACTATGCAATCCATTTTTGACAATAGAAACAAGAAAAATAATTCTTAAGTGTTATGTATAGCCAGTCTTAACATATGGGTGCGAATCATGGACAATAGGACAACAGACAAGAAAATCACTGGAGTCTGTAGAAATGTGGTTTTACAGAAGAATGTTGAGAGTACCATGGACAGCTAAGAAGAGTAATGAAAATGTTCTGAGAGAGGTCAAAGCAAAAAGAGAGCTAATTTCCAATATTAGGAAGAAACAATAATAATTTTTTGGCCATGTAATGAGAAGAGAACAACTGGAATATATTGTAACAACTGGAAAAATTGAGGGACGAAGAGATAGAGGGAAGCAAAGAGAAAAAATAACAGAAGCTTAAGAGATTGGCTTGGCAGAAGGTCAACAACAGAAATGATAATAGCTGCCGAGATTGAGAGTTGAGGAGAGACATGATCACCTACGCCAGTAGGCCCGGTACTTGATGATGATGATCATACATTAATATTTTACTATATTTCTATCATACAATATTTTACTATATTTCTATCATACATTAATATTTTACTATATTTCTATCATACATTATTTTACTATATTTCTATCGTACATTAATATTTTACTATATTTGTATCGTATATTTTTTTTTTTATATAGGTTTCCGGTTGTTTCCAAAATGGAGGAATTATTTTTCTCCTGCTTGGTATAGAACCGTTGATCAGATGTTTAACAAGCCGCTATCGTAAAAACGATGTTGTTAATGAAACGTAGACCTGATACAGATTGTGTAAATTAGCAGTAGATAGTAGTGATATTTTTTTCGGCCCTAAAACAACAACAAAAATTGGGATTCTGGAATGTACGAACAATGGCCGCGCCGACGAAACAAGCACAAATCGCGAGCGAGATGGATTGATACGATCTAGATATTTTAGGATTAAGCGAAATGCGCTGGCTTGGAACAGGTAGGAAATCTGTTGATAATAAAATAGTAGTTTTTTCTGGAAGGGAAGATGGAAAACACAGTGAAGGAGTAGGCATAATGATGACAGACATAGCTGCAAGAAGTTTATTAGAATGGGAACCGGTAAATAGCCGTCTGATACGAACACGCTACAAAACAAAACATGGAAGACTTTCAATTATTCAATGTTATGCGCCTACAAACGAAGCTGATGATGAAGTTAAGGATGATTTTTATAACCAACTACAACAACTTATAAACAAAATACCCAAACACGATCTTTTAATTGTAATGGTAGATTTCAACTCAAAGTGGGAAAAGACAACGCAGGAGTGGAACATGTAATGGGGAGAGAAGGCTGTGATACAACAAGTCAGAATGGAGAAAGATTAATAGAATTATGTTTAATAGAAAATTTAGTTATAGGTGGAACATTATTTCCACACAAAAATATACACAAAACAACATGGATATCTCCTGATGATAGAACCTCAAATCAAATTGACCACCTATGTATTAAACAACATGGATATCTCCTGATGATAGAACCTCAAATCAAATTGACCACCTATGTATTAAACAACATGGATATCTCCTGATGATAGAACCTCAAATCAAATTGACCACCTATGTATTAAACAACATGGATATCTCCTGATGATAGAACCTCAAATCAAATTGACCACCTATGTATTAAACAACATGGATATCTCCTGATGATAGAACCTCAAATCAAATTGACCACCTATGTATTAAACAACATGGATATCTCCTGATGATAGAACCTCAAATCAAATTGACCACCTATGTATTAAACAACATGGATATCTCCTGATGATAGACCCTCAAATCAAATTGACCACCTGTGTATTAAACAATTCAGATCATCATTGATAGATGTAAGAGCTTACACAGGTGCTGATGTTAATAGTGACCACAACCTGTGCATTGGGAAAATAAGATTACAATTTAGAAACCAACAGAAGAGGTCAATTACACATAAAATTTATAGTCGTAAACTGAAAGATGAAGCCATAAAGGAAAAGTTTAACATAGAGCTAAGTAATTGTTATACAGCACTCGGTGAAATAGACTTAGATATCAATGAAATGTGAGACTCACAGAGCAAAATACAAATGACAGCAGCAGAAGCAAGTACCGGACTGAAGATAATGGAAAAACGAGCTTGGATCTCAGACACCACGTGGAAATACACCAAAGAAAGGAGAGAAGCGAAGAGAGCCATGACTAATGTAAAGACAGATCTTGGAAAGGTCCTGGCAAAAGCAACATACAAAGAATTAGACAACAAAGTGAAAAGTTCAGCAAGAAGAGATACAAGAGCTTATATAGACAATTTGGCAGAGAAAGCAGAGACAGCTGCAATTACAGGAGACAGCAGAACTCTCTATACTGTACAAAAGATGCTGACAAACACCTATACATCCAGTGGAACACCAATTCTAGACAAATCTGAATTAATGGTAACAACAAGCGCGGACATAAAAGCCCATTGGGCGAAACACTTCAAAGAAATTCTTAACCGTCCACTACCCCACAGTTTAATAGATTTTGAAGCTGAAACACCAGCAGCAGAATTAGATGTAAATTTAGAAGACTTCACCTTGAGCGAAATAGAAACCACCTTAAAGCGTATGACCAATAACAAGGCTGCTGGCGATGATAAGTTAACAGCTGAGATCCTCAAGGCAATTGATAGCCATAATTTAATACATCTCCAGAAAATGTTCAAAGAAATTAGAATCAGACTGGCTAAAGCAGCAATGTCTTTCAGAAGCCTTGAAAAGTTGTGGAAATCAAAACTCATTAGCACAAACACAAAACTTAGGCTATTCAAATCAAATGTACTATCAACCCTTACGTATGCGTGTGAAAGCTGGAAAACAACAAGAGATATAGAAACAAAGTTGAACGCATTCGAAAATAAATGTCTAAGGAAAATACTTGGTATAGAATGGAACGAATTCAAAACAAACGAGGAAATTAGAGAAATCGCCAATCAACCAATAATATCTTCAGTAATAAAGAAAAGACGATGGTCATACGTTGGACATGTGATGAGAAGAGATAATAATCGAATAGCAAAGCAAGCCCTCATATGGGAAACAACAGGTAAAAGAAAAAGAGGAAGACCCAGGGAGACACTGAGAAGAACATTGATGAGAGAGGCAAGAGCAGCAGGAATCGGCTCCCTCAATGAGATAGAACTGCTTGCACAGAACAGAGACAGATGGCGAGATTTAATAAAATATCTTTAAAAGAAAACTGCTAGAACAAAAATTCATATAGGAGAAGGTGTATCTTGGTCTACGCCCTATGGGCGGTTACGGCTCGAAAGGTCAATAGATAGATAGATAGAAAATGTTCAACATCATTTGGAAAGCAGAGAAGATGCCTCATAAATAGAAAAAAGGAATCATTGTTAAGATTCCAAAAAAAGGGCAATCTTAGAGATTGTAACAACTGGAGAGGCATGACACTTTTGTCAGTTGCCTCAAAGTTATTCTGCAAAATCATCCTAAATAGAATAAAGGATTCAATAGATACAGTAATGCGTGAAGAACAGGCTGGGTTTAGAAAAGGGAGAAGCTGCCTTGACCACATTTTTACTGTACGACTTATATTGGAGGAACACATCGAAAAGCAAAAACCTTTTGTACTTAACTTCATCGACTTCAAAAAAGCATTTGACAGTATTTATAGAGATTCTTTGTGGAAAATTCTGAAGCAATATGGCTTACCATAAAAAATCATAAATATTATCAAAGACATGTATGATGGTTACACATGTGCAGTTCGAACAGAGGAAGGACTGAGCGAATGTTTCCCAATAGAAACTGGGGTTAAACAAGGATGTATTTTATCGCCCTTGTTATTTGGAATTGTTATGGACTTCATAATGAAGAAATGCTGCACTGGTAATAAAGGTATCGAATGGAGACCATTTGGAGGACCTCGACTTTGCTGATGACATAGTTCTCATCAGCAGTCTGATAAAAACGATGCAGGAAAACACAAATGAACTATCATCAATAGCCAGCAAAATTGGGCTTGAGATCAATCATGAAAAGACTAAAGTCATGAAAAGTTTAATTCCAACAGACGACAAAATATACATGGAAAACAAACCAGTAAAAGAGATTGATTACTTTACCTATCTTGGAAGTCACATTGATCGAGAAGGGGCTACAAGCAAAGAAATTAGAATCAGAATAGCTAAAGCAGCAATGTCTTTCAGAAGCCTTGAAAAGTTGTGGAAATCAAAACTCATCAGCACAAACACAAAACTTAGACTATTCAAATAAAATGCACTATCAACTCATACGTATGCGTGTGAAAGCTGGAAAACAACAAGAGATATAGAAACAAAGTTGAACGCATTCGAAAATAAATGTCTAAGGAAAATACTTGGTATAGAATGGAACGAATTCAAAACAAATGAGGAAATTTGAGAAATCGCCAATCAACCACTAATATCTTCAGTAATAAAGAAAACATGATGGTCATATGTTGGACATGTGATGAGGAAAGATAATAACCGAATAGAAAAGCAAGCCCTCATATGGGAAACAACAGGTAAGAGAAAAAGAGGAAGACCCAGGGAGACACTGAGTAGAACATTGATGAGAGAGGCAAGAGCAGCAGGATTCGGCTCTCTCAATGAGATAGAGCTGCTTGCACAGAACAGAGACAAATGGCGAGATTTGATAAAATATCTTTAAAAAATTGAAAACTGCAAGAAAAAAATTCAGATAAGAGAAGGAGTATCTTGGTCTACGCCCTATGGGCCGGCTACGGCTCGAAAGGTCAATAGATAGATATTTGTATCATACATTAATATTTTACTTTACTTCTATCATACATTATTTTACTACTTTTCTATCATACATTGTTTTATTATATTTCTGTCATACAATATTTTACTATACTTCTATCATACATTTTTTTTACTACATTTCTATCATACAATATTTTACTATATTTCGATCATATAATTAATATTTTACTTCTACACTCTGTCATATAATTAATATGTTACTATATTTCTATCATATAATTAATATTTTACTATATATCTGTCATACATTAATATTTTACTATCTTTCTGTCATACATTAATATTTTACTATCTTTCTGTCATACATTAATATTTTACTATATTTCGATGATTTAATTAATATTTTACTATATATCTGTCATACATTAATATTTTACTATCTTTCTGTCATACATTAATATTTTACTATCTTTCTGTCATACATTAATATTTTACTATATTTCGATGATATAATTAATATTTTACTATCTTTCTGTCAGTCAGTAATGTCCTGTGACATGCCTGTCTACTGTTAACATTTTTTGTTCTCCCACTGCAGATGTCCAGTCAGAGCCCCATATGGTGCTGAAAGGTCACCGGTCCATTGTCAACCAGATCCGCTACTGCCCCATCAACCAGGTGGTTATTTCCTCAGGAGTGGAGAAGCTAATCAAAGTCAGTGATGTCAAGTCATGTCACATTGTCTGGTCGTGTCTGATCATAACAGAATATTTTATGTTGTCTTTGCAGCTGTGTCATGTCCTATAATTATATGTTAATACTGTATCCTGTATGGGTGTAATACTGTATCCTATATGGTTATAATACTGTATCCTATATGGGTGTAATACTGTGTCCTGTATGGGTGTAATACTGTATTCTGTATGGTTATAATACTGTATGGTTATAATACTGTATCCTGTATGGGTGTAATACTGTATCCTGTATGGTTGTAATACTGTGTCCTGTATGGTTATAATACTGTGTCCTGTATGGTTATAATACTGTGTCATATGTGGTTATAATACTGTGTCCTGTATGACTATAGTGCTGTGTCCTGTATGGTTATAATACTGTGTCCTGTATGGATATAACTGTCCTGTATGGTTATAATACTGTGTCATATGTGGTTATAATACTGAATCATATATGATTATAATACTGAGCCATATGTGGTTATAATACTGTGTCCTGTATGGTTATAATACTGTATTGTAATGTTCTAATACTGTCCTGTATGGTTATAATACTGTGTCCTATGTGGTTATAATGCTGTGTCCTATGTGGTTATAATACTGTGTCCTGTATGACTATAGTGTGTGTCCTGTATGGTTATATTCTGTGTCCTGTATGGATATAACTGTCCTGTATGGTTATAATACTGTATCCTGTATGGTTATAATACTGAGTCATATATGATTATAATACTGAGTCATATTTGGTTATAATACTGTCATATATGGTTATAATACTGTATCCTATATGGTTATAATACTGTATCCTATATGGTTATAATACTGTATCCTGTATGGTTATAGTACTGTATCCTATATGGGTATAATACTGTGTCCTGTATGGGTGTAATACTGTATCCTGTATGGTTATAATACTGTATCCTGTATGGTTATAATACTGTGTTCTGTATGGTTATAATACTGTATCCTGTATGGTTACAATACTGTGTCCTGTATGGTTATAATACTGTGTCATATGTGGTTATAATGCTTTGTCCTATGTGGTTATAATAGTGTCCTGTATGGTTATAATACTGTGTCCTGTATGACTATAGTGCTGTGTCCTGTATGGATATAACTGTCCTGTATGGTTATAATACTGTGTCATATGTGGTTATAATGCTATGTCCTGTATGACTATAGTGCTGTGTCCTGTATGGATATAACTGTCCTGTATGGTTATAATACTGTGTCATATGTGGTTATAATGCTATGTCCTGTATGGTTATAATACTGTATTGTAATGTTCTAATACTGTCCTGTATGGTTATAATACTGTGTCATATGTGGTTATAATGCTGTGTCCTATGTGGTTATAATACTGTGTCCTGTATGACTATAGTGTGTGTCCTGTATGGTTATATTCTGTGTCCTGTATGGATATAACTGTCCTGTATGGTTATAATACTGTATCCTGTATGGTTATAATACTGAGTCATATTTGGTTATAATACTGTCATATATGGTTATAATATTGTATCCTATATGGTTATAATACTGTATCCTATATGGGTATAATACTGTGTCCTGTATGGGTGTAATACTGTATCCTGTATGGTTATAATACTGTGTTCTGTATGGTTATAATACTGTATCCTGTATGGTTATAATACTGTGTCCTGTATGGTTATAATACTGTGTCATATGTGGTTATAATGCTTTGTCCTATGTGGTTATAATAGTGTCCTGTATGGTTATAATACTGTGTCCTGTATGACTATAGTGCTGTGTCCTGTATGGATACAACTGTCCTGTATGGTTATAATACTGTGTCATATGTGGTTATAATGCTATGTCCTATGTGGTTATATTACTGTGTCCTGTATGGTTATAATACTGAGTCATATATGATTATAATACTGAGTCATATTTGGTTATAATACTGAGTCATATGTGGTTATAATACTGTGTCCTATGTGGTTATAATACTGTGTCCTGTATGGTTATAATACTGTGTAACTGCGCTCCTTCCCATCTCTTTCTTGTCTACCCATTCTCCATCTTCTTCCTGACACCGAACGACAGCAACCAACCGTAGACTGCAAAGGCATTGAACCAGCACACGAGCACCAAGGACTCCCCCAACTGTGATGTCAGCATAGAAGGATTTGACCTCGTCTTCACCTTGATAACGCCCACATGGTCGGCTACTGGATGACCAGCAACTCTGACCATGTACTGGAACGTCTTCACCTTGATATCGCCCACATGGTCGGCTACTGGACGACCAGCAACTCTGACCGTGTACTGGAACGTCTTCACCTTGATAACGCCCACATGGTCGGCTACTGGACGACCAGCAACTCTGACCATGTACTGGAACGTCTTCACCTTGATAACGCCCACATGGTCGGCTACTGGACGACCAGCAACTCTGACCGTGTACTGGAACGTCTTCACCTTGATAACGCCCACATGGTCGGCTACTGGATGACCAGCAACTCTGACCATGTACTGGAACGTCTTCACCTTGATATCGCCCACATGGTCGGCTACTGGACGACCAGCAACTCTGACCGTGTACTGGAACCCGGAATTCCTGCAACTGGGTAGGCTCGTGAGATCAGCGCCCTCACCCACTGGCCAATTGTGCCCTCCTAGGGTTGACCAAGACTTCTCACTTCTTGGTCGTGCTAGGAACACACCGCTGTAGATTCAAGCCAAGCTCCTTGAGCCCACCTTATGGTGCAGCTGGACTGCCCGGACAGATTCACTCAGAACCTGCCTCCCCGTAGCCCATGATCAGATTAGTCTTGACTTCACGTTGTGATGATAGTGACCCGCGACACCAGTGTTCGTTCTTCACGGTGACACAGTACAGTGACAAATATGAATGATGGAATTGACAACTGAAAACTTTGCACACACTTACTTTATTCAATCCCAGACCACTCTTGTTGGCCTGCCACATGACATCGTGAAATTCAAACATTTCTCACAACATAACATGCATGTCCTAACACTCCTGTTGGCCTGCCACATGACATCGTGAAATTCAAACATTTCTCACAACATAACATTCATGTCCTAACACCCTTGTTGGCCTGCCACATGACATCGTGAAATTCAAACATTTCTCACAACATAACATTCATGTCCTAACACCCTTGTTGGCCTGCCACATGACATCGTGAAATTCAAACATTTCTCACAACATAACATTCATGTCCTAACACCCTTGTTGGCCTGCCACATAACATCGTGAAGTTCAAACATTTCTCACAACATAACATTCATGTCCTAACACCCTTGTTGGCCTGCCACATGACATCGTGAAATTCAAACATTTCTCACAACATAACATTCATGTCCTAACACCCTTGTTGGCCTGCCACATAACATCGTGAAATTCAAACATTTCTCACAACATAACATTCATGTCCTAACACCCTTGTTGGCCTGCCACATAACATCGTGAAATTCAAACATTTCTCACAACATAATATTCATGTCCTAACACCCTTGTTGGCCTGCCACATAACATCGTGAAATTCAAACATTTCTCACAACATAACATTCATGTCCTAACACCCTTGTTGGCCTGCCACATGACATCGTGAAATTCAAACATTTCTCACAACATAACATTCATGTCCTAACTCCCTTGTTGGCCTGCCACATGACATCGTGAAATTCAAACATTTCTCACAACATAACATCCATGTCCTAACACCCTTGTTGGCCTGCCACATAACATCGTGAAATTCAACATTTCTCACAACATAACATTCATGTCCTAACACCCTTGTTGGCCTGCCACATAACATCGTGAAATTCAAACATTTCTCACAACATAACATTCATGTCCTAACTCCCTTGTTGGCCTGCCACATGACATCGTGAAGTTCAAACATTTCTCACAACATAACATTCATGTCCTAACTCCCTTCCTACAATGTCTGGTGTATTCCCGAGGACACACTCTCTCTAGCACGTGTACACCCTCGGTGTCAAAACTAGTACTATGCTGATACACCCTTATGCCTTTGATAACGGCACAACCTCAACGGCAGCTGCTCTCCATCCCTTGCTGCACTAATCACCCTTTACATAACATAGCCTATTGTTCCCTAAAGTCTCTTCACAACCTGGTTAACTGAGTTCATGCGACTGTGGCCTGATGGCAGACAGTCAGCCTAATGATGGTGGGGACAAAACACGTTCCATAAAGTCTCTTCACAAATTACTATCGTAACTTGATGGCTTACAATCAGTCTTAACATTGGTGGGAACAAAACACGTTCCATAAAGTCTCTTTACAAATTACTATCTAATTATTCCTGGGATAGGCTACCATTAAGCCTTCCCCTCTAGTGGGCATTACTTAGCTCACTAATTCCACATAAATCTCCTGAGTGCGAGTATCATAACTCCATGCACTCCCACCAGTTTAACTATCTACTGAACGGTGTCTCTAACTAGTGTACTAGTCCTACACTAGCTGATTACTTGAGTATCATAACTCCATGCACTCCCACCAGTTCAACTATCCACTGAACGGTGTCTCTAACTAGTGTACTAGTCCTACACTAGCTGATTACTTAAGTATCATAACTCCTTAGTCTAAACACACGATACATTGTCCTGTACTGCAGAGTCTACCTATTCCCTACTCTACACAAATTACATGTGGTGACATAGATATAAGACTGTCCTGTGTGACAATGTGGTTGTGACATAGCTATAAGACTGTCCTGTGTGACAATGTGTGGTGACATAGATATAAGACTGTCCTGTGTGATAATGTGGTGGTTGACATAGCTATGAGACTTCCCTGTGTGATAATGTGGTGATGACATAGCTATAAGACTGTCCTGTGTGATAATCTGGTGGTGACATAGCTATAAGACTGTCCTGTGTGATAATGTGGTGATGACATAGCTATGGCTGTCTTGTGTGATAATGTGGTGATGACATCTATAAGACTGCCCTGTGTGACAATGTGGTGATGACATAGCTATAAGACTGCCCTGTGTGATGTGGTGGTGACATAGCTATGGCTGTCCTGTGTTATGTGGTGGTGACATAGCTATAAGACTGTCCTGTGTGATAATGTGGTGGTGACATAGCTATAAGATTGTCCTGTGTGACAATGTGGTGGTGACATAGCTATAAAACTTCATGTGTGACAATGTGGTGTAATAAGACTTCCTGTATGACGATGTGGTGACATAGCTATAAGATTTCCTGAGTTACGACGTTGTTGAAATATATTTAATGTTGCAAACTTTTGTTTTCTCCCCTACAGATCTGGAGCCCTTATTATATCCCAGGATGCACTGGCCACTTCAGCAATAGTCATTTTGGTGATGATGAAATAGAACGGAATGCATACAGTCATGAAGAATACATCCACATGGTGCTACAGGCTGGCAGCTTCCTGTCGCATGACTACACCAACGGCAGTACAGAAGAGGAGCCCTGCATGATTGCTTTCTTTGACAGCTTGATTCAGCGGGAGATAGAGCAGAACGTGGAAGAGGAGAACAGCAGTGATGGTGCTGGTGGTCTGTTGGCTGCTGACAGTGAGGATGCTCATACCACAACAGACACAAGCTCCTCCAGCCAACTAGAAGATTCATCGAGACCGTTCTACCTGGATCTAGAATCATCATCAGACAGTGAAGGTGAGGTTGACATCATCCTGAGTGCCATGTACAGCAGGTACATGACGGCCAGGGAGAGGTCATTGAGCTCTGGATTAAGACCCAGTGGAAAGAAAATCTCCAGCGTCATTGCTAAGGGCAAACAGAGAGAATGCCCTCTTGAGAAGAGGATTCAACCAAGAAAAAGGAAAGGAGCACACAAGAAGACACAACTCAATGGCGAGCAGTTCTTGCAGGACAGTACTGCCAACATTGCAACGATAGATGTCTTTGAAAACCTTGTAGCTAGGGAGTATGGTAATAATGGCACCAGTGATGTCAGTAGGTCCACTCCACTAGAAGTTATCCAACAAACCCTAACTCTAGACACTGATCCCCCTTCAGCATCTGTGACGGTGGCTGAACACATCCATAATGCACCGTCCACCAGCCTAGAATCAGGCATGTACTTCATGCCAGAACTACAGGCGTTTGCTCCCCAGTCTTTCATAGCTGTTGCAAATTTGAGTAGGTCACCAAGCCTGTCTTGGTCAAGCAAACCAGGGCCGAGAAGACAGTCCCACACTGGCAATCAGTGCTCCATCATTGAACACCAGCAGTGTCTTTGATGAGACTATCAGCAGCAATAGCAGTAGTGGTGGCAGTGGCGGTTGTAGCAGTGGTGGTGTCACTAACAAGTCCCATATTGACAGACTTGCAACTGCAAGTACCCTTATATCCTCAAAACAAAACTCTGATTCCTCTCGCAGGAAGCTGGCACAAGATGCTGCTGTAGCCTCTAACAAACATACAGGAGATGTCAGTCAGAATGGACAGTGCATTCTCACAGCTGCTGTCTCAGTGACGGCTGATTGCTGTCCTGCTGTACGTGGCTGTGACATGAAAAGAGATCTCACAGAGTGCAACAATTTCTCTTCCAGCTCCACATGTGAATGTGGCAGCCATTATCAGGACTCAGCATCAACGAGCAGTGACACCAACACTTTCAGACTTGACCCCCGAACCTGCCAGACAACAAGAGAGGCTGGCAAGCCTGTGTCTGTGCAGTTTAAGAAGGTCAGAGTGACAGGAAAGAGATTCCGTGTTCATCAATCAAAGTCAAGGTCATCAAGTGATGAGGATAGAGACAGACCACGATGACCAAGTGTGTGACCATTGAAGTTAGTCTGAACGTGACAACTCTGTTATGTTTGAATGCAACTTGATGTGTCTAATAGAAGGTGTTTCATCATTCATTGTGTCTGTTGAATTGTCCTTGTATAACAAGAGTTTTGAATTTGTCTTTTTTCATTTATTTACCTCTGAGGCCGAAGACGACTCATAGGGCGGAGGTCAATATTTCTCCACGATTGACTGCTAGTTCTTGTAGTTCCTTAGTACCATGGTTGAGCCTTCCCTAGTAATTGTTCTGCCTTGTATTCTTTTACCAGATGGTTTCCACTTGAATGTCTAATGGGGAGGTCTTTCTTTATTCATTCTCAGCACATGACAGATGTATTACCAACTCCTTATAAAGCTTGACTTATGTTTGAGATCTTACAAAGACATTTCTTTACAAAGACATTATATTTTCTCTCTAAAGTCTGGATGAAATTCCAACTTTCACATCCATATGCCAGCGCTGGTATCACACAGGAGTTGAACAGTCTCAGTTTTCTTCATTTACTGAGAACTTTGGATCTCCAGATATTCGTCACTTTGTTAAAAGCATTTATTGCTAGCATGATGCATGTCATGATTTCTGATGTTATGTCTCCATCAGTGGATTTGCTGCCTTGGTATGTAAAATGTGTAACTTCGTCAAACATTATATCAGAGGCTATGCAGGTAATATCCAGAACTAGATTTGCTTATGTTGATCAGGTGTGTTTGTCTGGAACATCTGTGCGTGTTGAGCTCAACAGTGACAAGCCATCTGCAAAGTCAACATCTTCCAAGAGTCAATTATCAATCCATTGAATGCCTAATTGCCCGTCTTCTGTTGATTTTCACATGACCCAATCTATTGCAATTCCAAATAAAAGTAGTGACATGACACATCCTTGTTTCTACTGGGAACCAGTCGGTGTTGCCACTTTCTGTTTCTACTGGGAACCAGTCGGTGTTGCCACTTTCTGTTTCTACTGGGAACCAGTCGGTGTTGCCACTTTCTTTTCACACAAACTGAATTTGAATAAAAAGCTTTTATAAAAGTCACATATTTTGTAGGAAATCCATATATGTTAAGGATTGTCCATAGTAGAAGGTCGGTGTAAACTATTGAATCATCAACATCGAGAGTGTCGTCTCCGCATCGAAGGTTGGCTACCATGGAGCGCCATTCCACTCTGTCTCTTGCTTTGATGGTGCAGATTGTCATAGGTTGACTTGTCCATCTTTTGATGTTACATGTCCATGTTAGTCTTGGTCTGCCTCTTTTACCTTGTATTTTCCCTTCCAATATTACTTTTATTAGGCTGTTGTGTCTTTTAACATGGCCCAAAAATTTCATTTGTCTTGTTTGAATTGTGTTTAGTAGTTCTCTTTTCATTTTTAGTTGTTTTAAAACTTTGTTTTCTTTTCTTTCCATCCAATTCTACCTATTTTTCTATAAATCCACATTTCAAAGGCTTCTATTTAAACTATTGAATGCCTTTAGGCAATGCACAAAGTTAATAATGAGAGAAGTTTGGAGTTCCTCAATGATGGTTCTGAGCTTGAAAATGCGATCAATACTTGTCTGAATCCCGCTTGTTCTTCTCCAAGTTTGTTATCAAATCTGGTATTACACCAGATAAAGGTATCAATATGATCCCTCACCAGTTGTTACAATCTGATTCCCATTATAGGGAGCTTCACAATCACGTCATTTTTCCTTTGTTGTTGTGGGCATTTATTGTTCCACACTTCATTGAGCAGTGTTAAGAGATGACTTCTCCTCAGATAATGCTTTGGTTTTTTTTAGTTTCTTGATGGATTGTTTGAGTTCAACAAGCGAAAATTCTTTGCATGACATCTACCGTAGACACAACTTCCTCATTGAGATGTCAGACAACATCTAATGTAGACACAACTTCCTCATTGAGATGTCAGACAACATCTATCTAACATAGACACAAAACTTCCTCATTGAGATGTCAGACAACATCTAACATAGACACAACTTCCTCATTGAGATGTCAGACAACATCTATCTAACATAGACACAAAACTTCCTCATTGAGATGTCAGACAACATCTAATGTAGACACAACTTCCTCATTGAGATGACAGACAACATCTAACATAAACACAACATCCTCATTGAGATGTCAGACAACACCTAACATAGACACAACTTCCTCATTGAGATGACAGACAACACCTAACATAAACACAACTTCCTCATTGAGATGTCAGACAACACCTAACATAAACACAACTTCCTCATTGAGATGTCAGACAACACCTAACATAGACACAACTTCCTCATTGAGATGTCAGACATCATCTAACATAGACACAACTTCCTCATTGAGATGTCAGACAACACCTAACATAGACACAACTTCCTCATTGAGATGTCAGACAGCACCTAACATAGACACAACTTCCTCATTGAGATGTCAGACATCATCTATCTAACATAGACACAAAACTTCCTCATTGAGATGTCAGACAACACCTAACATAGACACAACTTCCTCATTGAGATGTCAGACAACATCTAACATAGACACAACTTCCTCATTGAGATGTCAGACATCTAACATAGACAAAACTTCCTCATCAAGGGTGCACATCTAAATAGCTAAAACACTTGATGGGGGGACTACTTCTGATGATCAAATTAGCTCCTGCTGCAAAGCTCTGTATAAAGAGTTTCCAATTACAACCTTTTTCCGTCTTTGATAGGTCTGTTACCTGTTGGTGGATGATTGCACACCTGTTTAGAGCCTTTGATATAGAGTAATCCACAAAATGGCCGCTGCTTGGGAAATAAAATTGTGAAGCATATCTATCCATGCCAAAGATGGATGTGTTGGTCCTAGCTTGGCTTGGCTGTCAACTTGCAACGCTTGCACGACAGGTGAATGATTAAAGGAAGAAATTCTGTGCAGTCACAAATCTCCTTTGTCTCCTACCACTATTATTTCTACTGGTGTGTTGTCTATACCTGACACTATTATTTCTACTGGTATGTTGTCTATCTTCTTTTTCTACCTTTTTAGCTCCCGGTGGAGCATAGGTCTTAAAACACTTTTCATGTCATTCTGTTTTTTGCCATTCTTTTAAGATCATTCCATGTCTTCCCCATCATCTTCATCTCTGCTTCTATCTGTCTTCTCCAAGAATTCCTTGGTCTTCCTCTTTGTCTTTTCCCCTGGGGATTCCAAAAAGGGCCTGTTGTGTAATACTCTCAGTTGGCTTTCATAGTGTGTGTCCTATCCAGCACCATCGTCTTTGCTGTATCTCTTTATCCACTGGTATTTGACTGGTACATTTCCATAATTCTATATTAGTGATTTTGTCCTGCCATTTCCATCCTTTTATTTATTCTGCGTAAGCATTCATTAATGAAAGTCTGTATCTTCGTGATTGTCAATTTTGTTGTTCTCCATGTTTCACAGCCATATAATAGGACCGACTTAACATTTGAGTTGAAAAATTTTATTTTTGTATTTAACCTAATTTCTTTGGATTTCCATGTTTCCCAGTGCAATGAAAGCTCCTCTTGCTTTTGATATCCTTATTTTGGTATCATTTTCTGTTCCTCCCTCTTTATCTATATTACTGCCCAGATATATGTAAGATTGTATGTCTTGTAGAGGTATTTCTCCTAATTTTATTTGGTTATTGCCAACTGTATTAATTCTCATAATGTTGGTCTTATCTCTATTAATCTTCAGTTCTAGCTGTTGTGATCTCTCATCAAGTATGCTCATTTTATCCTGCATCTGTTGATGGCTGTGTGATAGGAGAGCTATGTCATCGACAAAGTCTAAATCATCAAGTTGTTTGGTCAGTGACCACTGGATCCCATTTCTGTTGTTTTATTTTCATAATCCAATCTATGGCCAGTAGAAAGAGAAATGGAGACAGAAGGCATCCCTGCCGTACTCCTATTCTTATTTCAAATGCTTCTGTAAGCTGTCCTTCATGCACCACACTACATTTTGTTCCTTCATACATTGTTTTTATCAGGTTAATAAACTTTATGGGGATTCTGTAATGGCTCAGCAACTTCCAAAGCATTCTTCTGTCTAAAATATCAAATGCCTTTTCATAATCTATGAATCCAATATAAAGTGGGGATTTTAGTTCTAAACTTTGTTCAAATATTATACATAGAGTAGTTATTTGATCAGCACATTAGACATGCGAAGAAACACTGGGGAAAAGAGAATGCCAGAATAAGGCATGGATGACAGCAGAGACCCTGGATAAAATTAAAGAAAGAAAGAACGAGAAAGCAGACATAAATAAAAGCAAAACAAGAAGTAATAAAGCCAAGACACAAGAAGCTTACATAGAGGTGAACAAAGAAGTGAGAAGATGCATTAAAAAGGGATATGTTGTCTATACCTGACGCTATTATTTCTGCTGGTGAGTTGTCTATACCTGACGCTATTATTTCTACTGGTGTGTTGTCTATACCTGACGCTATTATTTCTACTGGTGTGTTGTCTATACCTGACGCTATTATTTCTACTGGTGTGTTGTCTATACCTGACGCTATTATTTCTACTGGTGTGTTGTCTATACCTGACGCTATTATTTCTACTGGTGTGTTGTCTATACCTGACGCTATTATTTCTACTGCTGAGTTGTCTATACCTGACGCTATTATTTCTACTGGTGAGTTGTCTATACCTGACGCTATTATTTCTACTGGTGTGTTGTCTATACCTGACGCTATTATTTCTACTGGTGTGTTGTCTATACCTGACGCTATTATTTCTACTGGTGTGTTGTCTATACCTGACGCTATTATTTCTACTGGTGTGTTGTCTATACCTGACACTATTATTTCTACTGCTGAGTTGTCTATACCTGACGCTATTATTTCTACTGCTGAGTTGTCTATACCTGACGCTATTATTTCTACTGCTGAGTTGTCTATACCTGACACTATTATTTCTACTGCTGAGTTGTCTATACCTGACACTATTATTTCTACTACTGAGTTGTCTATACCTGGCACTATTATTTCTACTGATATGTTGTCTATACCTGACACTATTATTTCTACTGCTGAGTTGTCTATACATGACACTATTATTTCTACTGCTGAGTTGTCTATACCTGACACTATTATTTCTACTACTGAGTTGTCTATACCTGGCACTATTATTTCTACTGATATGTTGTCTATACCTGACACTATTATTTCTACTGCTGAGTTGTCTATACCTGACGCTATTATTTCTACTGCTGAGTTGTCTATACCTGACACTATTATTTCTACTGGTATGTTGTCTATACCTGACACTATTATTTCTACTGCTGAGTTGTCTATACCTGACGCTATTATTTCTACTGCTGAGTTGTCTATACCTGACACTATTATTTCTACTGCTGAGTTGTCTATACCTGACACTATTATTTCTACTGCTGAGTTGTCTATACCTGACACTATTATTTCTACTGGTATGTTGTCTATACCTGCAGTTATTATTTCTACTGCTGGGTTGTCTATACCTGCAGTTATTATTTCTACTGCTGAGTTGTCTATACCTGACACTATTATTTCTACTGCTGAGTTGTCTATACCTGACACTATTATTTCTACTGCTGAGTTGTCTATACCTGACACTATTATTTCTACTGCTGAGTTGTCTATACCTGCAGTTATTATTTCTACTGCTGGGTTGTCTATACCTGACACTATTATTTCTACTGGTGAGTTGTCTATACCTGACACTATTATTTCTACTGCTGAGTTGTCTATACCTGACACTATTATTTCTACTGCTGGGTTGTCTATACCTGACACTATTATTTCTACTGCTGGGTTGTCTATACCTGACACTATTATTTCTACTGCTGAGTTGTCTATACCTGACACTATTATTTCTACTGCTGAGTTGTCTATACCTGACACTATTATTTCTACTGCTGGGTTGTCTATACATGACACTATTATTTCTACTGCTGGGTTGTCTATACCTGACACTATTATTTCTACTGCTGAGTTGTCTATACCTGACACTATTATTTCTACTGGTATGTTGTCTATACCTGCAGTTATTATTTCTACTGCTGAGTTGTCTATACCTGACACTATTATTTCTACTGCTGAGTTGTCTATACCTGACACTATTATTTCTACTGCTGAGTTGTCTATACCTGACACTATTATTTCTACTGATATGTTGTCTATACCTGACACTATTATTTCTACTGCTGATTTGTCTATACCTGACACTATTATTTCTACTGCTGAGTTGTCTATACCTGACACTATTATTTCTACTGCTGAGTTGTCTATACCTGCAGTTATTATTTCTACTGCTGAGTTGTCTATACCTGCAGTTATTATTTCTACTGCTGAGTTGTCTATACCTGACACTATTATTTCTACTGCTGAGTTGTCTATACCTGCAGTTATTATTTCTACTGCTGAGTTGTCTATACCTGACACTATTATTTCTACTGCTGAGTTGTCTATACCTGACACTATTATTTCTACTGCTGAGTTGTCTATACCTGCAGTTATTATTTCTACTGCTGAGTTGTCTATACCTGACACTATTATTTCTACTGCTGAGTTGTCTATACCTGACACTATTATTTCTACTGCTGAGTTGTCTATACCTGACACTATTATTTCTACTGCTGAGTTGTCTATACCTGCAGTTATTATTTCTACTGCTGAGTTGTCTATACCTGCAGTTATTATTTCTACTGCTGAGTTGTCTATACCTGACACTATTATTTCTACTGCTGAGTTGTCTATACCTGCAGTTATTATTTCTACTGCTGAGTTGTCTATACCTGACACTATTATTTCTACTGCTGAGTTGTCTATACCTGACACTATTATTTCTACTGCTGAGTTGTCTATACCTGCAGTTATTATTTCTACTGCTGAGTTGTCTATACCTGACACTATTATTTCTACTGCTGAGTTGTCTATACCTGACACTATTATTTCTACTGCTGAGTTGTCTATACCTGCAGTTATTATTTCTACTGCTGAGTTGTCTATACCTGCAGTTATTATTTCTACTGCTGAGTTGTCTATACCTGACACTATTATTTCTACTGCTGAGTTGTCTATACCTGACACTATTATTTCTACTGCTGAGTTGTCTATACCTGCAGTTATTATTTCTACTGCTGAGTTGTCTATACCTGACACTATTATTTCTACTGCTGGGTTGTCTATACCTGACACTATTATTTCTACTGCTGAGTGTCTATACCTGACACTATTATTTCTACTGCTGAGTTGTCTATACATGACACTATTATTTCTACTGCTGAGTTGTCTATACCTGACACTATTATTTCTACTGCTGAGTTGTCTATACCTGACACTATTATTTCTACTGCTGGGTTGTCTATACCTGACACTATTATTTCTACTGCTGAGTTGTCTATACCTGACACTATTATTTCTACTGCTGAGTTGTCTATACCTGACACTATTATTTCTACTGCTGAGTTGTCTATACCTGACACTATTATTTCTACTGCTGAGTTGTCTATACCTGACACTATTATTTCTACTGCTGGGTTGTCTATACCTGCAGCTATTATTTCTACTACTGTGTTGTCTATACCTGACACTATTATTTCTACTGGTATGTTGTCTATACCTGACACTATTATTTCTACTGCTGAGTTGTCTATACCTGAGACTATTATTTCTACTGCTGAATTGTCTATACCTGACACTATTATTTCTACTGCTGAGTTGTCTATACCTGCAGCTATTATTTCTACTACTGAGTTGTCTATACCTGACACTATTATTTCTACTGGTATGTTGTCTATACCTGACATTATTATTTCTAACGCTGAGTTGTCTATACCTGACACTATTATTTCTACTGGTATGTTGTCTATACCTGACACTATTATTTCTACTGATATGTTGTCTATACCTGACACTATTATTTCTACTGGTGAGTTGTCTATACATGACACTATTATTTCTACTGCTGAGTTGTCTATACCTGACACTATTATTTCTACTGCTGAGTTGTCTATACCTGACACTATTATTTCTACTGGTGAGTTGTCTATACATGACACTATTATTTCTACTGCTGGGTTGTCTATACCTGACACTATTATTTCTACTGGTATGTTGTCTATACCTGACACTATTATTTCTACTGCTGAGTTGTCTATACCTGACACTATTATTTCTACTGCTGAGTTGTCTATACCTGACACTATTATTTCTACTGCTGAGTTGTCTATACCTGACACTATTATTTCTACTGCTGAGTTGTCTATACCTGACACTATTATTTCTACTGCTGAGTTGTCTATACCTGCAGCTATTATTTCTACTGCTCAGTTGACTATACCTGCAGCTATTATTTCTACTGCTGGGTTGTCTATACATGACACTATTATTTCTACTGCTGAGTTGTCTATACCTGACACTATTATTTCTGCTGGTATGTTGTCTATACCTGACACTATTATTTCTACTGCTGAGTTGTCTATACCTGACACTATTATTTCTACTGGTATGTTGTCTGGGAGCCGCGATAGCTCAGTGGTTAGTGAACTGGACTACCACGGACAAGGGGTAGGGTTCGCTCCCAACCGACGGCTTCCGGGTTCACCCAGCTTTAAATGGGTACCTGATTTTTTTCTGGGAAAGTAAAGCAGCACGGGCGTAATACCGACCACATTACCCCAAAAATTATGTGCTGAAGGTCTGTAAAATATAGGGTCACTAACACCATATTTCCCTATATGTCACTTGGCGGGACTGGGGTACTTTACTTTTTTACTGATATGTTGTCTATACCTGCAGCTATTATTTCTACTGGTATGTTGTCTATACCTGCAGCTATTATTTCTACTGGTGTTTTGTCAATACCTGCAGCTATTATTTCTACTGGTATGTTGTCTATACCTGCAGCTATTATTTCTACTGGTGTGTTGGCTATACCTGCAGCTATTATTTCTACTGGTATGTTGTCTATACCTGACACTATTATTTCTACTGGTGAGTTGTCTATACCTGACACTATTATTTCTACTGCTGAGTTGTCTATACCTGACACTATTATTTCTACTGCTGAGTTGTCTATACCTGACACTATTATTTCTACTGCTGAGTTGTCTATACCTGACACTATTATTTCTACTGCTGAGTTGTCTATCTATCTATTGTCCTTTCGAGCCGAAGACGGCACATAGGGCAGAACCACAATCTCAAAAACAGAAACCTTGCGCGCCAAAGTGGCACATATTGCACAGATCACTGCTCTAAAATATATGGCGATGTTTCCATAACAATGACACTGTGACCTTCCAGGCATGTCGTAAGAGGCGACTAAGGAGGTTAATCGATGGCTTGACAAGCTGTCATTGTAAAAAGTATTGTTATGGAAACATCGAGTTGTCTATACCTGACACTATTAATTCTACTGATATGTTGTCTATACCTGCAGCTATTATTTCTACTGGTATGTTGTCTATACCTGCAGCTATTATTTCTACTGGTATGTTGTCTATACCTGCAGCTATTATTTCTACTGATATGTTGTCTATACCTGCAGCTATTATTTCTACTGGTATGTTGTCTATACCTGACACTATTATTTCTATTGGTATGTTGTCTATACCTGACACTATTGTTTCTACTGCTGAGTTGTCTATACTTGAGACTATTATTTCTACTGCTGAGTTGTCTATACCTGACACTATTATTTCTACTGCTGAGTTGTCTATACCTGACACTATTATTTCTACTGGTGAGTTGTCTATACCTGACACTATTATTTCTACTGGTGAGTTGTCTATACCTGACACTATTATTTCTACTGCTGAGTTGTCTATACCTGACACTATTATTTCTACTGCTGAGTTGTCTATACCTGACACTATTATTTCTACTGCTGAGCTGTCTATACCTGCAGCTATTATTTCTACTTGTGAGTTGTCTATACCTGCAGCTATTATTTCTACTTGTGAGTTGTCTATACCTGACACTATTATTTCTACTGCTGAGTTGTCTATACCTGAGACTATTATTTCTACTGCTGAGTTGTCTATACCTGCAGTTATTATTTCTACTGCTGGTTGTCTATACCTGACACTATTATTTCTACTGGTGAGTTGTCTATACCTGCAGCTATTATTTCTACTGGTGAGTTGTCTATACCTGACACTATTATTTCTACTTGTGAGTTGTCTATACCTGACACTATTATTTCTGCTGAGGTATATGTAGTAGAACATTGCCCGTTTGTGTTCTTGTTTTCTGTAAAGCTGTCACCATACCTTGTAGGAGTGTATGTTACACCCCACCACTTGCTCCTTGCTACCAGCTTTACCGCAGCACTGCAGTTATTTGCATGTTCCCTTATTTCTACTAGTATATTGTCTATCCCCCGGTTATTTTTATGACTTTAATTATGCTGTGTTCAGCAACCCTGCATTCTTGTGTGGTTTTACTTTTGTTTATGTGGCAGTGTTCGGTTGGTCTTTGAAATATTCTTTCTATCTTTTGCATTTTGTGTTTGACATTGGGGGCCCTTCTCAAGTAAGTACAGGTGGAAACTGAATAGTGACATTTCATTCCTACATGTGAGTTAAAGGTAAGAAAGTATAGGTAGAGTGGTGATGTCATCATGTTTGAGTGTAGGTAGTGGTGATGTGTTCAAGTTTGAGTGTTGGTAGTGGTGATGTGATGTGATCAAGTTTGAGTGTAGGTGGAGTGGTGATGTGTTTATGTTTGAGTGTAGTGTAGAAGCGGAGGGATGGAGAGAGTAGAGGAGGAAACAAAGACGAGAGAACAATCTAGAAGTGAGGGGGCAGATATGCGAGATGAAAGAATCAGGTCAAGGAGAAAAAAGGAAAAACACATAAAAACGAAGTCACAGTAAAAATAAAGAGGATGGGTCAGAACATCACGTGCGAGGCCATCTCCAAGAAGTGAGAGAGCAGATGCGTAGGTGAAAAGTGGGAGAAATGGAGAGAATAGAGAAATAAACAGACTATAGAACAAAGTCAAGGGAAAAAGACATTAAGACAAGGTCAGGAGAAAAATGAGACTGGATCAAAATTCACGTGCAAAACAAGCAAGGCCATGTCAGGAGTGGGTGAACAGACAGACGCGTGGGAGGTCAATTCTGATTGGCTGACAAGATCCAAATTTAAGAGGTAAACAAAAAAGATTGAAAGCACTCATACGGAAGGACTGACATGGATGACTGAGTTAGAGTAGAACGTGAGTTAAACGAACAGTTAAGGAGTTTTAAAAGAAGGACTCATAAGCAAGGAACACGCGATAGGAGATGCAGAGACCAGAGCAGAGCAGATTAGTAAGTAGCACTATTAGAGGCAGTTAGCAGCGGGGGTCAGGATACCGCCGGGCAGATTAGAAGTAGCTTTAGGGGTGGGGGCAGTCCACATATAGTTAGATAAAAGTATGAATGCGTGTGGAGCCCAAAGACGAGTGTTAGGGCCATAGAATGGAGAACGTGAAGAGTGCACTCAAAGTGTGTAAGCTGCAAAATATTGTGTGAATAAACAGTCTGCTGTGACATAATTAAAAGTCGAACTAACTCTTATATTCAAAGCATTTGTCTATGTTACACAGTTATAATTATTTAGCCTAGCGTCAACCCTCAGGGACGAACCATAACAACAAATCAAGTTGTCGCAGAAACACAACATGAAACAGTCATCTTAACATCACGACCCAGAAGTATGATAGTGACCAGACAAGGTCACGGCTAAGACGAGCGTTCAATTAGCCCAGGCACGTGTTGGCCTGAGTGTTAACATGAGCAGCAACATTCCAGTTGAGGTCACGCTAACAAAGAACGACAGGAGAGTGAAGGCGGTTGTTGTCACAAGAGAACAGCTGACATAACATCTGTGATAGATAGATACTGATACACGACATAGACGCATCTGCGCCATCCATCTGCCCCTGTCTGCGTCGCAAGCAATAAATAAACAATCACAAACAACAAAACCTCCTTCCCCCGGATACAGTAGGTGGAGTGGTGATGTGATCAAGTTTGAGTGTAGGTGGTGTGGTGATGTGATCAAGTTTGAGTGTAGGTGGAGTGGTGATGTGATCAAGTTTGTGTGTAGGTAGTGGTGATGTGATATCATGTTTGAGTGACGATAGTGGTGATGTGATCAAGTTTGAGTGTAGGTAGAGTGGTAATGTGATATCATGTTTGAGTGTAGGTAGAGTGGTGATGTGATGATATGTTTGAGTGTAGGTAGAGTGGTGATTTGTTTATGTATGAGTAGCAAAAACTCTTACCAATAAAGTTGTACAGTTTTCATAATGAAAATTAACAAGGTGTTTTCAAATTTGTGAAATCATATTCATGTTGAGCATGATACCAGCTTGACTTAATGGCAGACTTCTATAGGTGAACAGTTTTAGTGCAGTCACAGCAGCACAATTAGCAAAGATCTGCTGCTCACAAGTCAGGAATATGATTGTTCCTGGAGACAGTCAGTTCTGACAGTGTATGAGGCAGCCTTGGTGGAGACCCCAAAGTAGCACTGCGGGTTGGGACTTGTGGAATCTTGGTCAGTGGGTCCTCCAATTCTTGCTACTGTTACCACAAGGCCAGACGCAGAAAAGTTGGTAATGTTGAATGCTACAGAGATGGGGCCCACGTCAGCTAGACCAAGGTCTGCGTCCGAGTTGTTAATGAGCTGAAGGAGAAATACAAAAAGAGTTATGTCAACAGTTGATAGAGAATTGAACAGTAAAATAGCAAGAATATAACAATGTAAAAGTGGTTGAATTATTTCTTTCTTATCTTTATATTATAGTTGGAGCCAGAGCACATTACAGTGATCACAATGTAGTTAACAAAAACTTCTCAGTTATTATATAATCATAATCATGTTTATTGATCTTTATCTTGGCATGTGATACATAATAGTGGATGCACTTCTCTTAGAATTAATGTTCTTTAATTCTGGACGTTCAGGAGGTTTATCACTGATGAATATTGAATTGTCCACAAGTGCATATTATACATTAATATCTCACACACAACTTACTTCTGACTTCTTATAGGAAATATAAAGCACAACTTGGAAACATTCTCAAAACACTTCCACAGCAACTAAATGTTCATATGTTCTAATTCACTTGTTCTGTCTACTGTCTACTTCTCAACTAATATCTTAAGTCACTGATATCTTTACTACTCTCTAGTCTGTTCCTTAATAACTTCTCAACTAACTTAAAGATTCCTAACTACTTTCTGATTTGACTTGTTCTAATTTGCTTGCTTAACTAACTCAAGTATTAACTCACTGAATGGCATTCCTAACTAACTCAAGTATTAACTCACTGAATGACACTCCTAACTAACTCAAAACTATTAACTCACTGAATGGCATTCCTAACTCAACTATTAACTCACTGAATGACGCTCCTAATTAACTCACTGAATGATGCTCCTAACTAACTCAACTATTAACTCACTGAATGGCGTTCCTAACTAACTCAACAATTAACTCACTGAATGGCGCGCCTAACTAATTCAACTATTAACTCACTGAATGACGCTCCTAACTAACTCAACTATTAACTCACTGAATGACGTTCCTAACTAACTCAACTATTAGCTCACTGAATGGAATTCCTAACTAACTCAACTATTAACTCACTGAATGGCGTTCCTAACTAACTCAACTATTAGCTCACTGAATGGAATTCCTAACTAACTCAACTATTAACTCACTGAATGGCGTTCCTAACTAACTCAACTATTAACTCACTGAATGGCGTTCCTAACTAACTCAACTATTAGCTCACTGAATGGAATTCCTAACTAACTCAACTATTAACTCACTAAATGGAGTTCCTAACTAACTCAACTATTAGCTCACTGAATGGAATTCCTAACTAACTCAACTATTAACTCACTGAATGGCGTTCCTAACTAACTCAACTATTAGCTCACTGAATGGAATTCCTAACTAACTCAACTATTAACTCACTGAATGACGTTCCTAACTAACTCAACTATTAGCTCACTGAATGGAATTCCTAACTAACTCAACTATTAACTCACTGAATGGCGTTCCTAACTCAACTATTAAATAACTGAATGGTGTTCCTAACTAACTCAACTATTAACTCACTTTAATGGCGTTCCTAACTAACTCAACTATTAACTCACTGAATGGTGTTCCTAACTAACTCAACTATTAACTCACTGAATGGCGTTCCTAACTAGCTTTCTGTCCTGGTTCTAACTTAGTCTACATTTCTCTTTCTCAATTCCTGACTAAACTTATTCCCTTAAAACCTATCGTGTCGAAGGTAGTAGGAAACTCTTTGTACAGAGCTTCGCAGCAGGAGGCAATCTGATCATCAGAAGAAGACCCCCCGTTGAGCAAGTGTTTCGGCCCTTTAGCTTCTTAAAAGGAAGCTTTTCGAAGGTTAAATACTCCCACCAAACTCTTTGTGTGGAATATCAGCAGCCAATGAATTTGTCGCAATTGTCGCGAAGTGACAATTTGCAACCCCCTGGACCAATCAGATCCCACAACCATGATTCCACCGCCAACACCCATCTCAGAATTTACAACAAGTTGTTTATGACTCCGTGAGCAACCTCTAAACTTGACCACTACATGACTTCTATATAACCTGTGGTCAGTTTTGACCTCTCCTGAGTTTAAAAAATATTGTTCATTTCATGACTTTGACCTGTCCTGGCAATTGTTTGTCAACCTATTTACCAGATGGTCAAGCCATGCGCTTATCCCCATTTCCACAACAACTTGGAAAATTTCCATTCCCTAAACTTATAATGTCCGGCACTATTCTGCACCTTTCCTCACCTTAGACCTCGACTTTGTCCACTACCCACTATGAACTTTCCATTCTCTCAACTTGTTATTCCGTCACTAATACTGATGACCGCTATTCTATGTTACTGTCATAGTTTATTAAGAAATGGGTACCGGCTGAGTTACCTGCCCCATACTTTCATTCACCTTTACTGTTACAACAGTAGTTGACAGTCGAAAAGTAAAACAGATATTAACTCAGATCACAATTCTCTAATGATTTGAATGAAATGAATTTGAATGTTGAGAAACAAACAATTGACTATTTCATCAATAAAACCACCAGACATAACTTCTTTAGCTCAAAAATATGTTAACCCTAGATTACGGTATCTATCTGTAACTCTCCCAGTTACAATTCCATAGAGAAGTAAAATAGAAAAATAAACAAAATTTAAGAGGGATGCACACAGAAATAAAGAGAATGACTAGTAAAAATGAAAAAAATCACGAAGTGGATGTATTGCAAATAAAAAAGGAAAAATTGTAAAAGATAATAAAGATATAATCATTAAATGGCAGGAATATATAATAGAATTATTTTACGATGAAAGGGAAAAGAAACCAATTATAAAATGTACATCAGGCTATAAAATCTTAAAATATGAAGTGGAATAAGCTGCAGCACCTGACAACATACAGATAGAGATGATAAAGGCACTAGAAGATTTTGGCATTGAAGTGATCACAGACATATGCAACAACATATACCATACAGGATACATACCAAATGAACTAAAAACATCAAATTTCATTGCATTGTCTAAAAAGAATGGTGCAGTTGAATGCAGTGACTTTAGAACAATAAGCCTAATGAGCCATGTTACAAAAATCTTGCTAAAAGTTATACAAGGAAGGATTCAGAATAAAATCAATGTGGAATTAGAAGAGCAGCACAACTTATAGACTGCCTAAAAGATATAAATCTAGATGACACAGACATTCGACAAATATGTAATTTATACTGGAGCAAACAGCAATAATAAAATATAACAGAGAGAACTCTACACCCATTGAAAGAGGATAAAAAGAGGAGTAAGACAGGGATGCATCCTATCACCAAGCTTGTTTAATCTATACACTGAGCAAATCTTTAAAAACATCATAGAGATGCCAGGCCTAAACATTAATGGAAAGATAATGAATAAGGCATGCTGATTATATTAAGTTGTACTTGAACGACAAAGAGAGAAAATACTACATAGCTTAGTGTCATGGCAAGGAAAAACAGTCAACAACAGTATTGATACGAGGCACGGTGGATAGAAGATTGTGGAAGAACATGATCGCCTACACCAACTGGTATGGCACATGATGATGATGCTGATGATACTGCATTCTATCTATCTATCTGTTGACCTTTGAGCCATAGCTGGCCCATAGGGCATAGACCCAGATACTCTTTCTCTTATCTCAATTTTTATTCTAGCAGTTTTCAAACCTAAAGATATTTTATCAAATCTCGCCATTTGTCTCTGTTCTGTGCAAGCAACTCTATCTCATTAAGGGAGCCGATTCCTACTATTCTTGCCTTTCTGATCAATGTTCTCAGTATCTCTCTGGGTCAGCCTCTTTTCCTCTTACCTGTTGTTTCCCACATGAGGGCTTGCTTTGTTATTCAGTTATTGATAAAAGATCTACAGCTCAATTTTGCTGATGATAGTTCATTTGTGTTCTGCATTGTTTTTATCTGACTGCTGATGGGGCTATGTCATCAGTAAAGTTGAGGTCCTTATCTAGGTCGTATCTATCCATCTCGCTCACAACTTGTGCTTGTTTTGTTGGCACAGCCTTTGTTCATTCCAGAATTCTATTTTTGTTGTTTTAGGACAGAAAATACAATTAATCACTACTATCTACTGCTAATTGACACATTCTGTATCAGGTCTACGTTTTGTTAACAAAAGCGTTTTTATGATATCGGCTTGTTAAACCTCTGATCAACGGCTCTATACCAAGCGGAAGAAAAGATACTTTATTACTAGCAGAAAATCCTAAAGATCTACAACAATCACTTAATGAAATAAACATGACAAGCAAAAAATATGGACTAGATATGAATATCAAAAAGACTAAAACTATGATCATAAACAAAGAAAATACTCAAAACCCACAAGTGGATATCAAAATTGAAGGAATAGACCTGGAGACAGTTCAGAACTACAACTACCTTGGACATACTATAACCAGTGATGGGAAATGTACAACTGAAATAAACAAAAGAATAAGAATGGCAAAAAGTAATTTTAATGTCATGAAAAATATGCTAACATCAAAACAAATAACACCAGGGCTAAAACTAAGAATAGCAAAATGTTACATCTTCTCAATATTCCTACATGGTGCAGAAACATGCACATTAGACAAGAAAACAGAACAGAGAATTGAAGCCTTTGAAATGTGGATTTATAGAAGAATGGGATGGATTGGATGGAAAGTAAAGAAAAAAACGATGAAGTATTAATGTATCAGGAGGGTTTTTGTATCAGGAGATGATATATCATTTCCAGGAGACTTGATATCTCAGGACGTAATGGTTATCTCTATCAATTGATGGCTGATTGTTTTTTATTCTGGAGTCCCTTCGCCTTGGACTGTCACCAATGCCACCGTCAGCCTACCCCTTTTGTTCACATTATTCAGGTGGTGGCGCTACTTCTAGATGTGGCCGCTGGACATGCTGTTTATGTCTCCGGTCTCTGGTTGTACAACTTATGAATGATGACTCACTTTTGTCCATCGTCCTGATCTCTTGCATGAGAACTTGCTGGGTATTCGACACGACTATTACTGTGTCCCATGTAGTACTTCGTTGATGAGTTGTGCCGCAACTTTTATTTCTTTGTATTTTCTTCCCAAGTTTTACACGCCAGGCATGACCATTTAACTGTGGGAACACACAACATGACTTCAATTTAAGTCAAACCATCTTTATTTACAGCCCAACACCTGGACGCCGTAATTCAACATATTTACACGATATAATGACCAACTGACTGTAACACATGGTCAATCACACACGTTGTCCAGCAGCAATGTCACTCGCCGCTGGGCCCTAGGCTGTTACACATGGTCAATCACACACGTTGTCAAGCAGCAATGTCACTCGCCGCTGGGCCCTAGGCTTTTACACATGGTCAATCACACACGCTGTCCAGCAGCAATGTCACTCGCCGCTGGGCCCTAGGCTGTTACACATGGTCAATCACACACGCTGTCAAGCAGCAATGTCACTCGCCGCTGGGCCCTAGGCTGTTACACATGGTCAATCACACACGTTGTCCAGCAGCAATGTCACTCGCCGCTGGGCCCTAGACTGTTCTATCTATTGACCTTTCGAGCCGTAACCGGCCCATAGGGCGTAGACCAAGATACACCTTCTCCTATATGAATTTTTGTTCTAGCAGTTTTCTTTTAAAGATATTTTATCAAATCTCGCCATCTGTCTCTGTTCTGTGCAAGCAGTTCTATCTCATTGAGGGAGCCGATTCCTGCTGCTCTTGCCTCTCTCATCAATGTTCTTCTCAGTGTCTCCCTGGGTCTTCCTCTTTTTCTTTTACCTGTTGTTTCCCATATGAGGGCTTGCTTTGCTATTCGATTATTATCTCTTCTCATCACATGTCCAACGTATGACCATCGTCTTTTCTTTATTACTGAAGATATTAGTGGTTGATTGGCGATTTCTCTAATTTCCTCGTTTGTTTTGAATTCGTTCCATTCTATACCAAGTATTTTCCTTAGACATTTATTTTCGAATGCGTTCAACTTTGTTTCTATATCTCTTGTTGTTTTCCAGCTTTCACACGCATACGTAAGGGTTGATAGTACATTTGATTTGAATAGCCTAAGTTTTGTGTTTGTGCTAATGAGTTTTGATTTCCACAACTTTTCAAGGCTTCTGAAAGACATTGCTGCTTTAGCCAGTCTGATTCTAATTTCTTTGCTCGTATCCCCTTCTCGATCAATGTGACTTCCAAGATAGATGAAGTGATCGATCTCTTCTACTGGTTTGTTTTCCATGTATATTTTGTCACTTGTTGGAATTAAAACAAGTGACAAAATATACATGGAAAACAAACCTAGACTGTTACACATGGTTAATCACACACGCTGTCCAACAGCAATGTCACTCGCCGCTGGGCCCTAGGCTTTTACACATGGTCAATCACACACGCTGTCCAGCAGCAATGTCACTCGCCGCTGGGCCCTAGGCTGTTACACAAGGTCAATCACACACGTTGTCCAGCAGCAATGTCACTCGCCGCTGGGCCCTAGGCTGTTACACAAGGTCAATCACACACGTTGTCCAGCAGCAATGTCACTAGCCGCTGGGCCCTAGGCTGTTACACAAGGTCAATCACACACGTTGTCCAGCAGCAATGTCACTCGCCGCTGGGCCCTAGGCTGTTACACATGGACTACACTAACTTAATTGTGAACTGTTCCCCAATGAACAGCTCACAGGTATATCTCTCATCTACTACTTCTACTGGTCTCGTCGACTATATTTCTCTGATACTCTTTATCTACTTTGGGCCATCATTAGTCCTCTCTAATCCTCGAGGTTTAACATCTAGCTATTGGAAGCTCTCTAAATCTACTATTCTTACTTTACACCTAGGCGGGTGATCTCTTGTCTGATCTCCTCTGAAAGCTTTACTCTAGCTCTAGCTATTGGAAGCTCTCTAAATCTACTATTCTTACTTTACACCTAGGCGGGTGATCTCTCTGATCTCTTGTCTGGATCTCCTCTGAAAGCTTTTTGTAGTCTACAACTTTAAACTTAATTGCTACATACTAAACTAGCACTGGCTATGGTTAGCCCCAATGAGCTGACCACACAATGTGGTCGCCCTCTCTACACCTAGACGTGTGACATCTCGGATATCTCCTGAAAAAGCTTGACTGTTCTTTGTGTCTTGCCTATAAATATTTATCGTCTCCTCCAATCAAAAGCTACTTCCTCTAATTTTCTCAAATCCACTCGATCTACGTATCTAGTTTTGTGTCTACCAAACTCACACACTTCTTGAGATTCCCAATTCACATTTTTATCGTGGACTCCACTCTTCCGGCTATCTGATCACCTACCCCGCAATTCGCGCCTTTTCCTCCTCCTCCTCCTCATGATCTCCGCCTCTTCCTACATTAAAACAACAACAAATGAAAAGAGAACTAGTAAACACAATTCAAACAAGGCAAATGAGATTTGTGGGGCATGTTAAAAGACAAAACAGCCGACTAAAAGTAATCTTGTAAGGGAAAATACAAGGCGGCAGAGGCAGACCAAGACTGACATGGATGAGTAACATCAAAAGATGGACAAGTCAGCCTATGACAACCTGCACCATCAAAGCAAAAGTCGGAGCAGAATGGTGCTCCATTGTAGCCAACCTTCGATATGGAAACAACACTCAATAATGATGCTGATGGTAGATTACGCATTAATTGCCGGTCCACAGTTTCAACCACACTTGCCACTTAGAATAGGGTGACCATTGTTTTCGGGGACATTTGTCATATTTTTTACATTTCAGAGGATTTTTTTGCTTATTTCTGAGACTGTCCCACAAAATCGGGGACGAACGATGTGTGTGTGTGCATGTATACATATATATATTTATTTATATATATTTATAATATGTGTGGGTGGGTGTGTGCGCAAGAAATTTTGTAGATGCAAAAAAAAGATAACTTTAAATTTCATAATAACTGTGTTTATTTGCTGTTTGATTTTATTTTTGTTAATATTCACGGTACTTATGCGATACACGCACTTAATGACATTACAATAGCTAGTTTTGTTTCTCAATAACAAAAAAAAAAGTTTAAAATAAAAAAAATGTAAACAACATATAGATATCAATTGCAATATTAAAGTAATGTTTACAGTACCTTATTTCTACTGAAGAGGTTGTTGCCTCGGCGTGGTACTTGTTTTTTGAGTGTATCTTTCTTAAGATCTCATGATTTGAAGCAAGTTTTTCACTGAAGCTTTCACAAGATAAATTAATGATAGTTTTTACTGTTAACATGGCTTGCACCGTGCTCACATTAATCCGTGATTTATCTTCGGACCAGACGTAGTTCATTTGAGAAAATAGTCTTTCTACGGATGTATTGCTGCCAGGTAAGCACATAAAAAGTTCAAGAATTCTCTTCACATTAGCATGTGGTACATTATTTTCATTTAAGTACCTGAGTACTTCATTCCATTTTCTACATGGGGGCTTGTTACTGAACCACTCACATTCTTTTTGAAACAGATGGCCTCGCAAATAAGTAAATTCATCAAAGAGCTCATCATGATTGACGTTTACAACTTCATGACACTTTGAAGATATCTGTTCGACTGCATTATCAAAATGTTTCCTTTCAGGCACATTATCCAAGAGAAGGCAGCTCAGTTGTGACAAGTCCTCATTGTATTTGTTCCAAGACTGCAAGTAATGTACAGCAGTATTATAGAATTCTTTACTTATTTGGAAATACCTTTCCATTTGGATGTCACCACTTTCTACTAAATCAGTTAGCAAACTCTTTACCATGTGCGGGATGAAATTTTCATCGCTTCGAGTTTCTAATTTTATAATGAGATTGTTCACAGCTAGTGCTGATTCTGTTGCACTCTTGTCATCGCCTTCAATCGCCTTAATTGATTCATGGAAAAGTGATGCATGTGAATGAGCAAAGCTGAGTCAAACCTCTGATTCACTGTTTTCAAAGAATTGTTTCAATATTGTAGGACAGTGTGTTTCTGACAAGAAGAAAGATCTCAGTGATTGATACAGTTTCAATATTCTTTCCAAGGCTGGAAGTAATGACAACCACCTTATATTCGAATAACCTAATAATTGCTTAAACTCCTGTCTAGCAAATTCGCAGAAGTCTTTTAGGCGTTCTACACGAACGGTGTAAATGTGAAAGTATCCAAATATTTTTGTTACAATCACTTCCATATCCATAGGCATGGAATCAAACGCTGTTTTTGCACAATTGTGAATTATGTGTGTGTTGCAACCAAGACCCATTATGTGTCTGTTTAACTTGGACTTTATTTTAGTTATGACATTATCTCTCCCTTTCCTCAACAAGCCTCCAAAGTTTGTACTTGTATTGTCTGCTGAGAGTCCAACAATCTTTTTGTTTAAGTCTAAATTATCAATTGCTTTCAACAATTGTTCAGATATTATGTCGGACGTTTCTCCTGGGATATCTATGAAAGCAATCAGTTTTGTCTTTTCTGGAGTATCCAGCTCATAAGCCTGAAAATAACGAACTAAAATAGGAAGTAGCTTAAATGCCGCTCAGTCTGGAATAAGAAACACAACTCAGTAACGTCCTTGTGTCCTAGTGATTATTTTAAAAGAGGGCTGATTCCATGTATGAACATTATTTATTCACTGAAATCGGGGGCAAATTCTACACTTCGGGGACTGTCCCCGAAAATCGGGAACGAATGGTCACCCTAACTTAGAAGTCAATGAAGCGTGATTTGTTTGCCCTTCCCAGGTTTTGAAGCCTAAAGATTAGTCAATGGAGATTTACAGAAGATAGCTCGAACTGACCAATCAGAGTTATGTTCAACTGAATGGTAGCCAATTGAATGATAGGAGAAAAATAGTACCGGACAGTAATTTGGAAAGGAAGATGATCATCATCATCATGTGCCATACCGGTTGGCGTAGGCAATCATGCCCCTCCACAATCTTCTATCTACAGTGCATCGTATCAGTTCTGTTGTTGACTGTTTTCCATGCCATGACACCAAGCTATCCAGTATTTTCTCTCTCTGTTGTCCGCGATTTCTCTTTCCTTTTATTTTGCCAGTTGTAACCAAGTATTCCAACTTTCCTCTTCTCATGATATGCCCGAAAAATGTTGATTGCTTCTTTTTGATGTTTTTTAAAAGCTCCCTTTTTGTGTTGGCCTCTTTGAGAACTTCCTCATTGGTCTTTTTAGCTGTCCAGGGAACTTTGAACATTCTTCTGAGAAATCCCATCTCTGTGGCCTCTAAACGTCTTTTCATTTGTTTGTCTATTGTCCATGATTCGCTTCCATAGGTCAGAATTGGTTCTATATAGCACAGATGAACTCTCTTTCTCATTTTATTGACATAGATTTGTTGCATAAGATATTTTTCATTTTCTGAAATGCTATTTTGGCCTGAGCCATTCTGCTTTTTATTTCTATAGGAAGATGATAGATGAGACAAAAAAAACATTCTAGGACGAGGAGCTCAAGGGGGAGCAGTTGCTAGGCTTACATTTTCAAATAGAACTTGGTCGTCATCATCTATTGGGGCTATCGCCCAGATCACAAATTTAGAACAATATGATAGTAGATGACAACTGAACTGACTGAGCGATTTCTGTGATGAGAATAAAGTTGATTTTTTCGACAACAAGAACTTGTTCTACTTTGTTAGCATAAATGTTGTTGTTGTCCTAGTTGGCTTGATCCTTGTTGAATTGACCACAAGCTTGCCGCCCTCAAAGTTGGAAGGTACCTGCCATGGAGAACCTGTCAGTGATACAAATTGAGTACTAAAGATGCTGTCAGTGATACAACTTGAGTACTAGAGATGCTGTCAGTGATACAACTTGAGTACTAGAGATGCTGTCAGTGATACAACTCGAGTACTAGAGATGCTGTCAGTGATACAACTTGAGTACTAGAGATGCTGTCAGTGATACAACTTGAGTACTAGAGATGCTGTCAGTGATACAACTTGAGTACTAGAGATGCTGTCAGTGATACAACTTGAGTACTAGAGATGCTGTCAGTGATACAACTTGAGTACTAGAGATGCTGTCAGTGATACAACTTGAGTACTGGAGATGCTGTCAGTGATACAACTAGAGTACTGGAGATGCTGTCAGTGATACAACTTGAGTACTGGAGATGCTGTCAGTGATACAACTAGAGTACTGGAGATGCTGTCAGTGATACAACTTGAGTAATGGAGATGCTGTCAGTGATACAACTTGAGTACTGGAGATGCTGTCAGTGATACAACTTGAGTACTGGAGAACCTGTCAGTGATACAACTTGAGTACTAGAGATGCTGTCAGTGATACAACTTGAGTACTAGAGATGCTATCAGTGATACAACTTGAGTACTTGAGATGCTATCAGTGATACAACTTGAATACTGGAGATGCTGTCAATGATACAACTTGAGTACTGGAGATGCTGTAGTGATACAACTTGAGTACTGGAGATGCTATCAGTGATACAACTTGAATACTGGAGAAGCTATCAATGATACAACTTGAATACTGGAGATGCTGTCAGTGACACAACTTGAGTACTGGAGATGCTGTCAATGATACAACTTGAGTACTGGAGATGCTGTCAATGATACAACTTGAGTACTGGAGATGCTGTCAGTGATACAACTTGAGTACAGGAGAACCTGTCAGTGATACAACTTGAGTACTGGAGATGCTGTCAATGATACAACTTGAGTACTGGAGATGCTGTCAATGATACAACTTGAGTACTGGAGATGCTGTCAATGATACAACTTGAGTACTGGAAATGCTGTCAATGATACAACTTAAGTACTGGAGATGCTGTCAGTGATACAACTTGAGTACTGGAGATGCTGTCAGTGATACAACTTGAGTACTGGAGATGCAGTCAGTGATACAACTTGAGTACTGGAGATGCTGTCAATGATACAACTTGAGTACTAGAGATGCTGTCAGTGATACAACTAGAGTACTGGAGATGCTGTCAATGATACAACTTGAGTACTGGATATGCTGTCAATGATACAACTTGAGTACTAGAGATGCTGTCAATGATACACCTCTTTTGTACATCTACCATCTAAGCTATTCTACACTTAACCTCTGTTGTACATCTACCATCTAAGCTATTATACAACTAACCTTTTTTGTACATCTACCTCCTAAGCTATTCTACACTTCACCTTTGTTGTACATCTACCATCTAAGCTATTCTACACTTTACCTCTATTGTACATCTACCATCTAATCTATTCTACACTTCACCTCTGTTGTACATCTACTATCTAAGCTATTCTACAATTCACCTCTGTTGTATATTATCACAACTTTAGCTGACAGTAGTCAAGGACCGTCACAACTTTAGCTGACAGTAGTCAAGGGCCGTCACAACTTTAGATGACATTAGTCAAGGGCCGTCACAACTTTAGCTGTGCAATGCATCAATACTTGGGCACAATAATAACATCAGATGGAAGATGCACCACAGAAATAAAAAGCAGAATAGCTCGAGCCAAAATAGCAACTCAGAAAATAAAAAATATTTCATGCAACAAATCTATGTCAATAGAATAAAGAGAGTTCATCGGTGCTATATAGAACCAATTTTGACCTATGGAAGCGAATCATCAGTAAACAAACAAATAAAAAGACGCTTAGAGGCCACAGAGATGGGGTTTCTCAGAAGAATGTTGAAAGTTAGCTGGACAGCTAAAAAGACCAATGAGGAAATCCTCAAAGAGGCCAACACAAAAGAGAGCTGCTAAGAAACAAAATTTTTCAGGCACATCATGAGAAGAGGAAAGTTGGAATACTTGGTTACAACTGGCAAAATACAGGGAAAGAGAGTACACCAACCAGTATGGCACATGATGAATGTTAAAGGATTTATGAATGCCTCTAATAAAGATAACTAGTTGTGCTGTGTCTGTCACGTCACTTGACTCATCTGAGGCGACGGAGAATACCATTTTTTTCTAATGCACAGACTTTTAAGCTTTCTTGAACATCTTTTCCCATGCCATCTATGTGTCCTCTGACAGTCCAGCATAATAAACTTATTGGATGAAATAGATAACTCTTTATCAGGAGAAAGCAGCTGCTTTCATACGCTCTTTCACAAATTCTCAATCAGAAAATGATTAAAAACTCTTCACAAATTTTCACTAGTAATATATACCAAAAAAAAAGTAAAGTACTCCCGTCACGCCAAGTGGCGTATAGGCAGATATGGTGTTAGTGACCATATATTTTACAGACCTTCAGCACATGATTTTGGGGTAATGTGGTCGGTATTACACCTGTGCTGCTTTACTTTCCCAGAAAAAAATCCGGTACCCATTTAAGGCTATAGCTCACTAATAATATAGCTCACTAATAATAAAGCTCACTAATAATATAGCTCACTAATAATATAGCTCACTACTAATATAGCTCACTACTAATATAGCTCGCTAATAATAAAGCTCCTAATAATATAGCTCACTACTAATATAGCTCACTAATAATTTAGCTCACTACTAATATAGCTCACTAATAATTTAGCTCACTACTAATATAGCTCACTAATAATATAGTTCACTAATAATTTAGCTCACTACTAATATAGCTCACTAATAATTTAGCTCACTACTAATATAGCTCACTACTAATATAGCTCACTAATAATATAGCTCGCATAAACAGCATTCTCTGAACATTTATTGACATTGTAAAACATACTTTGTTAACCTTCCAATGACCTTTAAATGTGCTATTTTGTTACTACTAATATAGATCACTAATAATATAGCTCACTAATAATTTAGCTCACTACTAATATAGCTCACTAATAATATAGCTCACTTATAATATAGCTCACTACTAATATAGCTCACTACTAATATAGATCACTAATAATATAGCTCACTAATAATTTAGCTCACTACTAATATAGCTCACTAATAATATAGCTCACTTATAATATAGCTCACTACTAATATAGCTCACTACTAATATAGCTTACTAATAATATAGCTCACTACTAATATAGCTCACTAATAATATAGCTCACTAATAATATAGCTCACACAAACAGCATTCTCTGAACATTTATTGACATTGTAAAACATACTCTGTTAACCTTCCAATGACCTTTAAATGTGCTATTTTGTTACTACTAATATAGCTCACTAATAATATAGCTCACTAATAATATAGCTCACACAAACAGCATTCTCTGAACATTTATTGACATTGTAAAACATACTCTGTTAACCTTCCAATGACCTTTAAATGTGCTATTTTGTTGCGCCTAACTTAATGACATTAAACACACAGGGTTATCGTGATACAGAATAAAGAAATAATCCAAAGTCCGTCTTTCCTGAAAAGTACAGAATTCTGTATCCACTTTCCTCCTTCTGCTTGATAGTGCCATTGTGTAACTAGTTGGTATCAACCATTAACACTAAATACATTGTTAATTAATTAACAATTACATAACATCTGTCTACCACCGCAATTACAGCCTTGCCAAAACCGATGCTACTGCAAAGACACATAATCCCTTTGATCCGACGCAGGATTTCCATAGAATAAAAGTCCCCTTCTCTAACTTTCAAGCTGGTGTATACAGTAGCACGCCATCCACTCCCAAAAGTACAATCTTTTAGCCATCGCAACACTAACAACAAAGACTATACCATTCTTGTGATGATAAAATTAGAAGAACTGCTTATTGGCATAGTGTCCATCATCAAAGATACCTTACCTTGCAGTCTTAGCTTGTAACACGCAGCAAATAATAGATCAAAGATACCTTACCTTGCAGTCTTAGCTTGTAACACGCAGCAAATAATAGATCAAAGATACCTTACCTTGCAGTCTTAGCTTGTAACACGTAGCAAATAATAGATCAAAGATACCTTACCTTGCAGTCTTAGCTTGTAACACGTAGCAAATAATAGATCAAAGATACCTTACCTTGCAGTCTTAGCTTGTAACACGTAGCAAATAATAGATCAAAGATACCTTACCTTGCAGTCTTAGCTTGTAACACGTAGCAAATAATAGATCAAAGATACCTTACCTTGCAGTCTTAGCTTGTAACACGTAGCAAATAATAGATCAAAGATACCTTACCTTGCAGTCTTAGCTTGTAACACGTAGCAAATAATAGATCAAAGATACCTTACCTTGCAGTCTTAGCTTGTAACACGTAGCAAATAATAGATCAAAGATACCTTACCTTGCAGTCTTAGCTTGTAACACGTAGCAAATAATAGATCAAAGATACCTTACCTTGCAGTCTTAGCTTGTAACACGTAGCAAATAATAGATCAAAGATACCTTACCTTGCAGTCTTAGCTTGTAACACGTAGCAAATAATAGATCAAAGATACCTTACCTTGCAGTCTTAGCTTGTAACACGTAGCAAATAATAGATCAAAGATACCTTACCTTGCAGTCTTAGCTTGTAAAACGTAGCAAATAATAGATCAAAGATACCTTACCTTGCAGTCTTAGCTTGTAACACGTAGCAAATAATAGATCAAAGATACCTTACCTTGCAGTCTTAGCTTGTAACACGTAGCAAATAATAGATCAAAGATACCTTACCTTGCAGTCTTAGCTTGTAACACGTAGCAAATAATAGATCAAAGATACCTTACCTTGCAGTCTTAGCTTGTAAAACGTAGCAAATAATAGATCAAAGATACCTTACCTTGCAGTCTTAGCTTGTAAAACGTAGCAAATAATAGATCAAAGATACCTTACCTTGCAGTCTTAGCTTGTAACACGTAGCAAATAATAGATCAAAGATACCTTACCTTGCAGTCTTAGCTTGTAACACGTAGCAAATAATAGATCAAAGATACCTTACCTTGCAGTCTTAGCTTGTAACACGTAGCAAATAATAGATCAAAGATACCTTACCTTGCAGTCTTAGCTTGTAACACGTAGCAAATAATAGATCAAAGATACCTTACCTTGCAGTCTTAGCTTGTAAAACGTAGCAAATAATAGATCAAAGATACCTTACCTTGCAGTCTTAGCTTGTAAAACGTAGCAAATAATAGATCAAAGATACCTTACCTTGCAGTCTTAGCTTGTAAAACGTAGCAAATAATAGATCAAAGATACCTTACCTTGCAGTCTTAGCTTGTAACACGTAGCAAATAATAGATCAAAGATACCTTACCTTGCAGTCTTAGCTTGTAACACGTAGCAAATAATAGATCAAAGATACCTTACCTTGCAGTCTTAGCTTGTAACACGTAGCAAATAATAGATCAAAGATACCTTACCTTGCAGTCTTAGCTTGTAACACGTAGCAAATAATAGATCAAAGATACCTTACCTTGCAGTCTTAGCTTGTAACACGTAGCAAATAATAGATCAAAGATACCTTACCTTGCAGTCTTAGCTTGTAACACGTAGCAAATAATAGATCAAAGATACCTTACCTTGCAGTCTTAGCTTGTAAAACGTAGCAAATAATAGATCAAAGATACCTTACCTTGCAGTCTTAGCTTGTAAAACGTAGCAAATAATAGATCAAAGATACCTTACCTTGCAGTCTTAGCTTGTAACACGTAGCAAATAATAGATCAAAGATACCTTACCTTGCAGTCTTAGCTTGTAAAACGTAGCAAATAATAGATCAAAGATACCTTACCTTGCAGTCTTAGCTTGTAAAACGTAGCAAATAATAGATCAAAGATACCTTACCTTGCAGTCTTAGCTTGTAACACGTAGCAAATAATAGATCAAAGATACCTTACCTTGCAGTCTTAGCTTGTAAAACGTAGCAAATAATAGATCAAAGATACCTTACCTTGCAGTCTTAGCTTGTAAAACGTAGCAAATAATAGATCAAAGATACCTTACCTTGCAGTCTTAGCTTGTAAAACGTAGCAAATAATAGATCAAAGATACCTTACCTTGCAGTCTTAGCTTGTAAAACGTAGCAAATAATAGATCAAAGATACCTTACCTTGCAGTCTTAGCTTGTAAAACGTAGCAAATAATAGATCAAAGATACCTTACCTTGCAGTCTTAGCTTGTAAAACGTAGCAAATAATAGATCAAAGATACCTTACCTTGCAGTCTTAGCTTGTAAAACGTAGCAAATAATAGATCAAAGATACCTTACCTTGCAGTCTTAGCTTGTAAAACGTAGCAAATAATAGATCAAAGATACCTTACCTTGCAGTCTTAGCTTGTAACACGTAGCAAATAATAGATCAAAGATACCTTACCTTGCAGTCTTAGCTTGTAAAACGTAGCAAATAATAGATCAAAGATACCTTACCTTGCAGTCTTAGCTTGTAAAACGTAGCAAATAATAGATCAAAGATACCTTACCTTGCAGTCTTAGCTTGTAAAACGTAGCAAATAATAGATCAAAGATACCTTACCTTGCAGTCTTAGCTTGTAAAACGTAGCAAATAATAGATCAAAGATACCTTACCTTGCAGTCTTAGCTTGTAAAACGTAGCAAATAATAGATCAAAGATACCTTACCTTGCAGTCTTAGCTTGTAAAACGTAGCAAATAATAGATCAAAGATACCTTACCTTGCAGTCTTAGCTTGTAAAACGTAGCAAATAATAGATCAAAGATACCTTACCTTGCAGTCTTAGCTTGTAAAACGTAGCAAATAATAGATCAAAGATACCTTACCTTGCAGTCTTAGCTTGTAAAACGTAGCAAATAATAGATCAAAGATACCTTACCTTGCAGTCTTAGCTTGTAAAACGTAGCAAATAATAGATCAAAGATACCTTACCTTGCAGTCTTAGCTTGTAAAACGTAGCAAATAATAGATCAAAGATACCTTACCTTGCAGTCTTAGCTTGTAAAACGTAGCAAATAATAGATCAAAGATACCTTACCTTGCAGTCTTAGCTTGTAAAACGTAGCAAATAATAGATCAAAGATACCTTACCTTGCAGTCTTAGCTTGTAAAACGTAGCAAATAATAGATCAAAGATACCTTACCTTGCAGTCTTAGCTTGTAAAACGTAGCAAATAATAGATCAAAGATACCTTACCTTGCAGTCTTAGCTTGTAAAACGTAGCAAATAATAGATCAAAGATACCTTACCTTGCAGTCTTAGCTTGTAAAACGTAGCAAATAATAGATCAAAGATACCTTACCTTGCAGTCTTAGCTTGTAAAACGTAGCAAATAATAGATCAAAGATACCTTACCTTGCAGTCTTAGCTTGTAAAACGTAGCAAATAATAGATCAAAGATACCTTACCTTGCAGTCTTAGCTTGTAACACGTAGCAAATAATAGATCAAAGATACCTTACCTTGCAGTCTTAGCTTGTAACACGTAGCAAATAATAGATCAAAGATACCTTACCTTGCAGTCTTAGCTTGTAACACGTAGCAAATAATAGATCAAAGATACCTTACCTTGCAGTCTTAGCTTGTAAAACGTAGCAAATAATAGATCAAAGATACCTTACCTTGCAGTCTTAGCTTGTAAAACGTAGCAAATAATAGATCAAAGATACCTTACCTTGCAGTCTTAGCTTGTAAAACGTAGCAAATAATAGATCAAAGATACCTTACCTTGCAGTCTTAGCTTGTAAAACGTAGCAAATAATAGATCAAAGATACCTTACCTTGCAGTCTTAGCTTGTAAAACGTAGCAAATAATAGATCAAAGATACCTTACCTTGCAGTCTTAGCTTGTAAAACGTAGCAAATAATAGATCAAAGATACCTTACCTTGCAGTCTTAGCTTGTAAAACGTAGCAAATAATAGATCAAAGATACCTTACCTTGCAGTCTTAGCTTGTAAAACGTAGCAAATAATAGATCAAAGATACCTTACCTTGCAGTCTTAGCTTGTAAAACGTAGCAAATAATAGATCAAAGATACCTTACCTTGCAGTCTTAGCTTGTAAAACGTAGCAAATAATAGATCAAAGATACCTTACCTTGCAGTCTTAGCTTGTAAAACGTAGCAAATAATAGATCAAAGATACCTTACCTTGCAGTCTTAGCTTGTAAAACGTAGCAAATAATAGATCAAAGATACCTTACCTTGCAGTCTTAGCTTGTAAAACGTAGCAAATAATAGATCAAAGATACCTTACCTTGCAGTCTTAGCTTGTAAAACGTAGCAAATAATAGATCAAAGATACCTTACCTTGCAGTCTTAGCTTGTAAAACGTAGCAAATAATAGATCAAAGATACCTTACCTTGCAGTCTTAGCTTGTAACACGTAGCAAATAATAGATCAAAGATACCTTACCTTGCAGTCTTAGCTTGTAAAACGTAGCAAATAATAGATCAAAGATACCTTACCTTGCAGTCTTAGCTTGTAAACACGTAGCAAATAATAGATCAAAGATACCTTACCTTGCAGTCTTAGCTTGTAAAACGTAGCAAATAATAGATCAAAGATACCTTACCTTGCAGTCTTAGCTTGTAAAACGTAGCAAATAATAGATCAAAGATACCTTACCTTGCAGTCTTAGCTTGTAAAACGTAGCAAATAATAGATCAAAGATACCTTACCTTGCAGTCTTAGCTTGTAAAACGTAGCAAATAATAGATCAAAGATACCTTACCTTGCAGTCTTAGCTTGTAAAACGTAGCAAATAATAGATCAAAGATACCTTACCTTGCAGTCTTAGCTTGTAAAACGTAGCAAATAATAGATCAAAGATACCTTACCTTGCAGTCTTAGCTTGTAAAACGTAGCAAATAATAGATCAAAGATACCTTACCTTGCAGTCTTAGCTTGTAAAACGTAGCAAATAATAGATCAAAGATACCTTACCTTGCAGTCTTAGCTTGTAACACGTAGCAAATAATAGATCAAAGATACCTTACCTTGCAGTCTTAGCTTGTAACACGTAGCAAATAATAGATCAAAGATACCTTACCTTGCAGTCTTAGCTTGTAACACGTAGCAAATAATAGATCAAAGATACCTTACCTTGCAGTCTTAGCTTGTAACACGTAGCAAATAATAGATCAAAGATACCTTACCTTGCAATCTTAGCTTGTAACACGTAGCAAATAATAGATCAAAGATACCTTACCTTGCAGTCTTAGCTTGTAACACGTAGCAAATAATAGATCAAAGATACCTTACCTTGCAGTCTTAGCTTGTAACACGTAGCAAATAATAGATCAAAGATACCTTACCTTGCAGTCTTAGCTTGTAACACGTAGCAAATAATAGATCAAAGATACCTTACCTTGCAGTCTTAGCTTGTAACACGTAGCAAATAATAGATCAAAGATACCTTACCTTGCAGTCTTAGCTTGTAAAACGTAGCAAATAATAGATCAAAGATACCTTACCTTGCAGTCTTAGCTTGTAAAACGTAGCAAATAATAGATCAAAGATACCTTACCTTGCAGTCTTAGCTTGTAAAACGTAGCAAATAATAGATCAAAGATACCTTACCTTGCAGTCTTAGCTTGTAACACGTAGCAAATAATAGATCAAAGATACCTTACCTTGCAGTCTTAGCTTGTAACACGTAGCAAATAATAGATCAAAGATACCTTACCTTGCAGTCTTAGCTTGTAAAACGTAGCAAATAATAGATCAAAGATACCTTACCTTGCAGTCTTAGCTTGTAAAACGTAGCAAATAATAGATCAAAGATACCTTACCTTGCAGTCTTAGCTTGTAAAACGTAGCAAATAATAGATCAAAGATACCTTACCTTGCAGTCTTAGCTTGTAAAACGTAGCAAATAATAGATCAAAGATACCTTACCTTGCAGTCTTAGCTTGTAAAACGTAGCAAATAATAGATCAAAGATACCTTACCTTGCAGTCTTAGCTTGTAAAACGTAGCAAATAATAGATCAAAGATACCTTACCTTGCAGTCTTAGCTTGTAACACGTAGCAAATAATAGATCAAAGATACCTTACCTTGCAGTCTTAGCTTGTAAAACGTAGCAAATAATAGATCAAAGATACCTTACCTTGCAGTCTTAGCTTATAACACGTAGCAAATAATAGATCAAAGATACCTTAACAATTAAATAGATCAAAGATACCTTACCTTGCAGTCTTAGCTTGTAAAACGTAGCAAATAATAGATCAAAGATACCTTACCTTGCAGTCTTAGCTTGTAAAACGTAGCAAATAATAGATCAAAGATACCTTACCTTGCAGTCTTAGCTTGTAAAACGTAGCAAATAATAGATCAAAGATACCTTACCTTGCAGTCTTAGCTTGTAAAACGTAGCAAATAATAGATCAAAGATACCTTACCTTGCAGTCTTAGCTTGTAAAACGTAGCAAATAATAGATCAAAGATACCTTACCTTGCAGTCTTAGCTTGTAACACGTAGCAAATAATAGATCAAAGATACCTTACCTTGCAGTCTTAGCTTATAACACGTAGCAAATAATAGATCAAAGATACCTTAACAATTAAATAGATCAAAGATACCTTAACAATTAAATAGATCAAAGATACCTTAACAATTAAATAGATCAAAGATACCTTAACAATTAAATAGATCAAAGATACCTTAACAACTAAATCTATCTATCTATCTATTGACCTTTCGAGCCGTAACCGGCCCATAGGGCGTAGACCAAGATACACCTTCTCCTATATGAATTTTTGTTCTAGCAGTTTTCTTTTAAAGATATTTTATCAAATCTCGCCATCTGTCTCTGTTCTGTGCAAGCAGTTCTATCTCATTGAGCCATTGTTCGCACATTCCAGAATCCTATTTTTGTTGTTGTTTTAGGGCCGAAAAAACTATCACTACTATCTACTGCTAATTTACACATTCTGTATCAGGTCTACGTTTCATTAACAACATCGTTTTTACGATAGCGGCTTGTTAAACCTCTGATCAACGGTTCTATACCAAGCCGGAGAAAAATAATTCCTCCATTTTGGAAACAACCGGAAACAACTAAATAGATCAAAGATACCTTAACAATTAAATAGATCAAAGATACCTTAACAATTAAATAGATCAAAGATACCTTAACAATTAAATAGATCAAAGATACCTTAACAATTAAATAGATCAAAGATACCTTAACAATTAAATAGATCAAAGATACCTTGACAATTAAATAGATCAAAGATACCTTAACAATTAAATAGATCAAAGATACCTTAACAATTATTTCATTTTGGTGAACTAGTTAATCAAATTACTTTTTTTCTTTTAAAACAAGATCTGAATTTATGTCCATTTTTGTGTGACTCATGATTGAATGTTTATCTCAGGGAAAGGAGTGTGTAGTGACTCATGATTGAATGTTTATCTCAGGGAAAGGAGTGTGTAGTGACTCATGATTGAATGTTTATCTCAGGGAAAGGAGTGTGTAGTGACTCATGATTGAATGTTTATCTCAGGGAAAGGAGTGTGTAGTGACTCATGATTGAATGTTTATCTCAGGGAAAGGAGTGTGTAGTGACTCATGATTGAATGTTTATCTCAGGGAAAGGAGTGTGTAGTGACTCATGATTGAATGTTTATCTCAGGGAAAGGAGTGTGTAGTGACTCATGATTGAATGTTTATCTCAGGGAAAGGAGTGTGTAGTGACTCATGATTGAATGTTTATCTCAGGGAAAGGAGTGTGTAGTGATTTTCAAATCAAGCACAAGGGCTGGTCGAAATAGTGTGGCGGGCTGGTTCTGGCCCAATCAACGTAGGTTGTCCACCTCTGAAGAAAACCATTACCATTAATAAAAAGTAATGATAAAAAATCACCAAAAGTAATGAGTGAAACCATGCCCTAAAAGTGATGAGCAAAATATCACCATGAAAGTAATGTGTGAAACATCACAATTAAAGTAATGAGTGAAACATCACAATTAAAGTAATGAGTGAAACCTCACCAGGAAAGTAATGAGTGAAACCTCACCAGGAAAGTAATAAGCAAAACCTCACACTAAAAGTAATGAGTAAAATCTCACCCTGAAAGTACTTAATGAAACCACACACTGAAAGTAATGAGTGAAAACTCAGCCTGAAAGTAATGAGTATGTCACACTAAAAGTAATGAGTAAAATCTCATACTAAAAGTAATGAGTAAAATCTCACCCTGAAAGTAGTTAATGAAACCACACACTGAAAGTAATGAGTGAAAACTCAGCCTGAAAGTAATGAGTATAATGTCACACTAAAAGTAATGAGTAAAATCTCATACTAAAAGTAATGAGTAAAATCTCACCCTGAAAGTACTTAATGAAACCACACACTGAAAGTAATGAGTGAAAACTCAGCCTGAAAGTAATGAGTATAATGTCACACTAAAAGTAATGAGTAAAATATCACACTAAAAGTAATGAGTAAAATCTCACCCTGAAAGCAAAGAGTAAAATCTCACTCTGAAAGTACTTAACAAAACCTCACCCTGAAAGTAATGAGTGCTTCTGAAGCTCCTGGTGACCTCTTCAGCTCCCACTCAGCCACCTTCTCAGAAGCTATGTACCTACTTGACTGCAGGTCCAGCTCACCATACCTTGTAGTAGAGACACTGAAATGAAACATCCATCATTACTTAACATGGCCCAAACAATACACTAATCTCATTACTTATCATGGCTCCAACAATCCACTAATCTCATTATTTGTCACGGATAAAAAAAATCCACTAATCTATCATTTCTTGTCTTGGCACCAACAATACACTAATCTATCATTACTTGAAAGGTCTCCAACAATCCACTAATCTATCATTATTTGTCTTGGCTCCAACAATACACTAATCTATCATTACTTGAAAGGTCTCCAACAATACACTAATCTATCATTACTTGTCTTGGCTCCAACAATACAATAATCTATCATTACTTGTCTTGGCCCTAACAATACACTAATATATCATTACTTGTCTTGGCTCCAACAATCCACTAATCTATCATTACTTGTCTTGGCTCCAACAATCCACTAATCTATCATTACTTGTCTTGGCTCCAACAATCCACTAATCTATCATTACTTGTCTCGGCTCCAACAATACACTAATCTATCATTACTTGTCTTGGCTCCAACAATACACTAATCTATCATTACTTGTAATGTAAACCCGTTCCTGCACTGCTTAACAAACGCTGACATGCCGTCGTTGTTGTTGTTGTTGTCTCGTGGATCTCAGGAAACTGGCCGCTGGGAACAGGACCATTGGCATCCCATCCCCTCAGTGTTGTCTGTGTTCCTTGAGTGACTGCACTACGTCTGGGTCTGTGCTCTACGGTTGACCTGCCGTAGCCACCGTCTAGTAGTAGTACTTCGCATTGTAGTTCACTGTTATGCGTTCATACTTGCTGTGCTCATCACACTGACTCAAAGAACTTAACACACTGCCTTCATAATAAGTGCCTCGCTTTTAGTGCTGTTGTACACCAATCTCCTCAATCGACAATTCGAGCAGACCCACACGATAACCACTCACAAACTCTCCACGCTGACAGTGTTCACTTTGCACACTCACATATATTGCATAAAAACGTCAGTGTTCTCTCCAGTTAAACACACGATTGGCCTAGTCATCGTTGCACATTCCCCCAGTTTACCACTGGCTCCCCTATGTGATTAGTATAAGGGTTTAATTTCAAGCCCCTACACTACCCTGGTAACTAACCAGTTAACTTTGTAATGTAACTCTAGTTGACGAACTCCTTGCTCACAACTAATAGCGCTTCAACAGACTTTCCTTGACAATAAAAGTCAGTTCATGACCGATTCACACAGCCTTCCCTAATCTAGTAACTACTCAATTTAACTTGTAATTCTACTTCAGTTGACAAGCTCCTTGCTTCACAACTACTAGCGCTTCAACAGAATTTCCTTGCTCACAACTACTAGCACTTCAACAGAATTTCCTTGCTCACAACTACTAGCACTGGCACTTAAGAACACAAAGACCCTCTGAAGAGGTTGGCAGCCAAGTGGCTACCGTCTCTCAGTTACCCTACTCACCGGGCCACCGCTGGAGTCAGAACTCTCCCTCCTAGCCCCTCCAATCATCTATCTTTTCCCATCTTTTAACCAATCCCTAACCTTCTTACATCGTCTCCCCTCTAACTGATGACTGAACTCCCTTAAAATCCCAAGAATTTGTTATTTGAGCTGATTTCTTCCTTCTCTCTCCCCCATTACTGTTCGCCCCTAACTTTTGTTTCTTCTGCACTCAACTCCCCCTTACCTTCTCCTGTATTCCCGAGACTCCTGCGGTCGATATGAACTGTTTTCAAACTCACTATTTCATACCTTCCATGTGAATCATCCATGTTCCTCTCACTCCCCTTTACCTTCTCCTGTATTCCCGAGACTCCTGCTGTCCCTATGAACTGTTTTCAAACTCACTATTTCACACCTTCCATGTGAATCACCCATCTTCCTCTCACTCCCCCTTACCTTCTCCTGTATTCCCGAGACTCCTGCTGTCCCTATGAACTGTTTTAAAACTCACTATTTCACACCTTCCATGTGAATCACCCATCTTCCTCTCACTCCCCCTTACCTTCTCCTGTATTCCCGAGACTCCTGCGGTCCCTATGAACTGTTTTCAAACTCACTATTTCACACCTTCCATGTGAATCACCCATCTTCCTCTCACTCCCCCCACTCATTTGATTTGTTTACCTTTTTATCCTCTCCTCCTATTTCTCCCCTTCTACATTCACTCCTACTATATTTTAGTCGTTAATCTTTCAGTACCACCTATACCCTCATACTACTCTTTTATTCCCTTACCATTGAAGTCTTGTTTTGTCTTGTTATCTCCCTCCCCCTTCGCTTGTCCCCACTACAAACCTCTTTCTTATACCCTTCATCCCATCTATCCACCTATCTATTCTCGGGAGCCTCCTCCACAATTTCTGATAGAGCCCTTACCAAACTTCTGGAGGGTGCTCTTTTTATTTTTTACATTTTCAGAAAAATAAAATTGTACACTCTCATCTACCCCTTTTTCCTAACTCTTGTCTTCTTCTCCGTATTCCTCTGTTTTGTAACTCTCCTCCTTCTCCATTTCCTCACTCTGTTCCTCCCTGTATCTCTTTTCCTCCGGCGACTCTCCCGGTGACCATTTTCCTTGCCTTTTCCTTCCTATCCTACTTTCTATGTCTTCTGTTTCTGTATTTTCTTCCGTTTGACCTTGTGATTCACAACTGACCTTATTCTGTCCTCTGTTTTCTGTTTCTGTATTTTCTTCCGTTTGACCTTGTGATTCACAACTGACCTTATTCTGTCCTCTGTTTTCTGTTTCTGTATTTTCTTCCGTTTGACCTTGTGATTCACAACTGACCTTATTCTGTCCTCTGTCTTCTGTTTCGGTATTTTCTCCCGTTTGACCTTGTGATTCACAACTGACCTTATTCTGTCCTCTGTCTTCTGTTTCTGTATTTTCTTCCGTTTGACCTTGTGATTCACAACTGACCTTATTCTGTCCTCTGTCTTCTGTATTTTCTCCCGTTTGACCTTGTGATTCACAACTGACCTTATTCTGTCCTCTGTCTTCTGTTTCTGTATTTTCTCCCGTTTGACCTTGTGATTCACAACTGACCTTATTCTGTCCTCTGTTTTCTGTTTCTGTATTTTCTTCAGTTTGACCTTGTGATTCATAACTGACCTTATTCTGTCCTCTGTTTTCTGTTTCTGTATTTTCTTCCGTTTGACCTTGTGATACATAACTGACCTTATTCTGTCCTCTGTTTTCTGTTTCTGTATTTTCTTCCGTTTGACCTTGTGATACATAACTGACCTTATTCTGTCCTCTGTTTTCTGTTTCTGTATTTTCTTCCGTTTGACCTTGTGATACATAACTGACCTTATTCTGTCCTCTGTTTTCTGTTTCTGTATTTTCTTCTGTTTGACCTTGTGATACACAACTGACCTTATTCTGTCCTCTGTTTTCTGTTTCTGTATTTTCTTCCGTTTGACCTTGTGATACACAACTGACCTTATTCTGTCCTCTGTTTCTGTATTTTCTTCCCTTTGACCTTGTGATACACAACTGACCTTATTCTGTCCTCTGTTTCTGTATTTTCTTCCGTTTGACCTTGTGATTCACAACTGACCTTATTCTGTCCTCTGTTTTCTGTTTCTGTATTTTCTTCCGTTTGACCTTGTGATACATAACTGACCTTATTCTGTCCTCTGTTTCTGTATTTTCTTCCGTTTGACCTTGTGATACACAACTGACCTTATTCTGTCCTCTGTTTCTGTATTTTCTTCCGTTTGACCTTGTGATACACAACTGACCTTATTCTGTCCTCTGTTTCTGTATTTTCTTCCGTTTGACCTTGTGATACACAACTGACCTTATTCTGTCCTCTGTTTCTGTATTTTCTTCCGTTTGACCTTGTGATACACAACTGACCTTATTCTGTCCTCTGTTTCTGTATTTTCTTCCGTTTGACCTTGTGATACACAACTGACCTTATTCTGTCCTCTGTTTCTGTATTTTCTTCCGTTTGACCTTGTGATACACAACTGACCTTATTCTGTCCTCTGTTTCTGTATTTTCTTCCGTTTGACCTTGTGATACACAACTGACCTTATTCTGTCCTCTGTTTCTGTATTTTCTTCCGTTTGACCTTGTGATACACAACTGACCTTATTCTGTCCTCTGTTTCTGTATTTTCTTCCGTTTGACCTTGTGATACACAACTGACCTTATTCTGTCCTCTGTTTCTGTATTTTCTTCCGTTTGACCTTGTGATACACAACTGACCTTATTCTGTCCTCTGTTTCTGTATTTTCTTCCGTTTGACCTTGTGATACACAACTGACCTTATTCTGTCCTCTGTCTCTGTATTTTCTTCCGTTTGACCTTGTGATACACAACTGACCTTATTCTGTCCTCTGTTTCTGTATTTTCTTCCGTTTGACCTTGTGATACACAACTGACCTTATTCTGTCCTCTGTTTCTGTATTTTCTTCCGTTTGACCTTGTGATACACAACTGACCTTATTCTGTCCTCTGTTTCTGTATTTTCTTCCGTTTGACCTTGTGATACACAACTGACCTTATTCTGTCCTCTGTTTCTGTATTTTCTTCCGTTTGACCTTGTGATACACAACTGACCTTATTCTGTCCTCTGTTTCTGTATTTTCTTCCGTTTGACCTTGTGATACACAACTGACCTTATTCTGTCCTCTGTTTTCTGTGTTGCAATCTAACCCATCTCTCTGGTAATGGCATATCCTCCTCTTCTGATGGCATTATTCTCATTCTCTGTACCCTCCGGTCTCGTCTTTGCCTACACTGACTCCTAGTATTTCTATAGGGCACCCCCTCTTTAGTTGTATTCCCCATGTCACTGTCCTCTTCTCCCTGCTGTTGGTACACCTCTTCCTTGTTTTGCTCACTTTGTACCTTCTCTATTCTCATTCTCTGTACCCTCCGGTCTCGTCTTTGTCTACACTGACTCCTAGTATTTCTATACGGCACCCCCTCTTTAGTTGTATTCCCCATGTCACTGTCCTCTTCTCCCTGATGTTGGTACACCTCTTCCTTGTTTTGCTCACTTTGTACCTTCTCTATTCTCATTCTCTGTACCCTCCGGTCTCGTCTTTGTCTACACTGACTCCTAGTATTTCTATAGGGCACCCCCTCTTTAGTTGTATTCCCCATGTCACTGTCCTCTTCTCCCTGCTGTTGGTACACCTCTTCCTTGTTTTGCTCACTTTGTACCTTCTCTATTCTCATTCTCTGTACCCTCCGGTCTCGTCCTTGTCTACACTGACTCCTAGTATTTCTATACGGCACCCCCTCTTTAGTTGTATTCCCCATGTCACTGTCCTCTTCTCCCTGATGTTGGTACACCTCTTCCTTGTTTTGCTCACTTTGTACCTTCTCTATTCTCATTCTCTGTACCCTCCGGTCTCATCTTTGTCTACACTGACTCCTAGTATTTCTATAGGGCACCCCCTCTTTAGTCGTATTCCCCATGTCACTGTCCTCTTCTCCCTGATGTTGGTACACCTCTTCCTTGTTTTGCTCACTTTGTACCTTCTCTATTCTCATTCTCTGTACCCTCCGGTCTCGTCTTTGTCTACACTGACTCCTAGTATTTCTATAGGGCACCCCCTCTTTAGTTGTATTCCCCATGTCACTGTCCTCTTCTCCCTGATGTTGGTACACCTCTTCCTTGTTTTGCTCACTTTGTACCTTCTCTATTCTCATTCTCTGTACCCTCCGGTCTCGTCTTTGTCTACACTGACTCCTAGTATTTCTATAGGGCACCCCCTCTTTAGTTGTATTCCCCATGTCACTGTCCTCTTCTCCCTGATGTTGGTACACCTCTTCCTTGTTTTGCTCACTTTGTACCTTCTCTATTCTCATTCTCTGTACCCTCCGGTCTCGTCTTTGTCTACACTGACTCCTAGTATTTCTATACGGCACCCCCTCTTTAGTTGTATTCCCCATGTCACTGTCCTCTTCTCCCTGATGTTGGTACACCTCTTCCTTGTTTTGCTCACTTTGTACCTTCTCTATTCTCATTCTCTGTACCCTCCGGTCTCGTCTTTGTCTACACTGACTCCTAGTATTTCTATACGGCACCCCCTCTTTAGTTGTATTCCCCATGTCACTGTCCTCTTCTCCCTGATGTTGGTACACCTCTTCCTTGTTTTGCTCACTTTGTACCTTCTCTATTCTCATTCTCTGTACCCTCCGGTCTCGTCCTTGTCTACACTGACTCCTAGTATTTCTATACGGCACCCCCTCTTTAGTTGTATTCCCCATGTCACTGTCCTCTTCTCCCTGATGTTGGTACACCTCTTCCTTGTTTTGCTCACTTTGTACCTTCTCTATTCTCATTCTCTGTACCCTCCGGTCTCGTCTTTGTCTACACTGACTCCTAGTATTTCTATAGGGCACCCCCTCTTTAGTTGTATTCCCATGTCACTGTCCTCTTCTCCCTGATGTTGGTACACCTCTTCCTTGTTTTGCTCACTTTGTACCTTCTCTATTCTCATTCTCTGTACCCTCCGGTCTCGTCTTTGTCTACACTGACTCCTAGTATTTCTATAGGGCACCCCCTCTTTAGTTGTATTCCCCATGTCACTGTCCTCTTCTCCCTGATGTTGGTACACCTCTTCCTTGTTTTGCTCACTTTGTACCTTCTCTATTCTCATTCTCTGTACCTTCCGGTCTCGTCTTTGTCTACACTGACTCCTAGTATTTCTATAGGGCACCCCCTCTTTAGTTGTATTCCCCATGTCACTGTCCTCTTCTCCCTGATGTTGGTACACCTCTTCCTTGTTTTGCTCACTTTGTACCTTCTCTATTCTCATTCTCTGTACCCTCCGGTCTCATCCTTGTCTACACTGACTCCTAGTATTTCTATACGGCACCCCCTCTTTAGTTGTATTCCCCATGTCACTGTCCTCTTCTCCCTGATGTTGGTACACCTCTTCCTTGTTTTGCTCACTTTGTACCTTCTCTATTCTCATTCTCTGTACCCTCCGGTCTCGTCCTTGTCTACACTGACTCCTAGTATTTCTATAGGGCACCCCCTCTTTAGTTGTATTCCCCATGTCACTGTCCTCTTCTCCCTGATGTTGGTACACCTCTTCCTTGTTTTGCTCACTTTGTACCTTCTCTATTCTCATTCTCTGTACCCTCCGGGCTCGTCTTTGTCTACACTGACTCCTAGTATTTCTATAGGGCACCCCCTCTTTAGTTGTATTCCCCATGTCACTGTCCTCTTCTCCCTGATGTTGGTACACCTCTTCCTTGTTTTGCTCACTTTGTACCTTCTCTATTCTCATTCTCTGTACCCTCCGGTCTCGTCTTTGTCTACACTGACTCCTAGTATTTCTATAGGGCACCCCCTCTTTAGTTGTATTCCCCATGTCACTGTCCTCTTCTCCCTGATGTTGGTACACCTCTTCCTTGTTTTGCTCACTTTGTACCTTCTCTATTCTCATTCTCTGTACCCTCCGGTCTCATCCTTGTCTACACTGACTCCTAGTATTTCTATACGGCACCCCCTCTTTAGTTGTATTCCCCATGTCACTGTCCTCTTCTCCCTGATGTTGGTACACCTCTTCCTTGTTTTGCTCACTTTGTACCTTCTCTATTCTCATTCTCTGTACCCTACGGTCTCGTCCTTGTCTACACTGACTCCTAGTATTTCTATAGGGCACCCCCTCTTTAGTTGTATTCCCCATGTCACTGTCCTCTTCTCCCTGCTGTTGGTACACCTCTTCCTTGTTTTGCTCACTTTGTACCTTCTCTATTCTCATTCTCTGTACCCTCCGGTCTCGTCCTTGTCTACACTGACTCCTAGTATTTCTATAGGGCACCCCCTCTTTAGTTGTATTCCTCATGTCACTGTCCTCTTCTCCCTGATGTTGGTACACCTCTTCCTTGTTTTGCTCACTTTGTACCTTCTCTATTCTCATTCTCTGTACCCTCCGGTCTCGTCTTTGTCTACACTGACTCCTAGTATTTCTATACGGCACCCCCTCTTTAGTTGTATTCCCCATGTCACTGTCCTCTTCTCCCTGCTGTTGGTACACCTCTTCCTTGTTTTGCTCACTTTGTACCTTCTCTATTCTCATTCTCTGTACCCTCCGGTCTCGTCCTTGTCTACACTGACTCCTAGTATTTCTATAGGGCACCCCCTCTTTAGTTGTATTCCCCATGTCACTGTCCTCTTCTCCCTGATGTTGGTACACCTCTTCCTTGTTTTGCTCACTTTGTACCTTCTCTATTCTCATTCTCTGTACCCTCCGGTCTCGTCTTTGTCTACACTGACTCCTAGTATTTCTATACGGCACCCCCTCTTTAGTTGTATTCCCCATGTCACTGTCCTCTTCTCCCTGATGTTGGTACACCTCTTCCTTGTTTTGCTCACTTTGTACCTTCTCTATTCTCATTCTCTGTACCCTCCGGTCTCGTCTTTGTCTACACTGACTCCTAGTATTTCTATACGGCACCCCCTCTTTAGTTGTATTCCCCATGTCACTGTCCTCTTCTCCCTGATGTTGGTACACCTCTTCCTTGTTTTGCTCACTTTGTACCTTCTCTATTCTCATTCTCTGTACCCTCCGGTCTCATCCTTGTCTACACTGACTCCTAGTATTTCTATACGGCACCCCCTCTTTAGTTGTATTCCCCATGTCACTGTCCTCTTCTCCCTGCTGTTGGTACACCTCTTCCTTGTTTTGTTCACTTTGTACCTTCTCTATTCTCATTCTCTGTACCCTCCGGTCTCGTCTTTGTCTACACTGACTCCTAGTATTTCTATACGGCACCCCCTCTTTAGTTGTATTCCCCATGTCACTGTCCTCTTCTCCCTGATGTTGGTACACCTCTTCCTTGTTTTGCTCACTTTGTACCTTCTCTATTCTCATTCTCTGTACCCTCCGGTCTCGTCCTTGTCTACACTGACTCCTAGTATTTCTATAGGGCACCCCCTCTTTAGTTGTTTTCCCCATGTCACTGTCCTCTTCTCCCTGCTGTTGGTACACCTCTTCCTTGTTTTGCTCACTTTGTACCTTCTCTATTCTCATTCTCTGTACCCTCCGGTCTCGTCCTTGTCTACACTGACTCCTAGTATTTCTATACGGCACCCCCTCTTTAGTTGTATTCCCCATGTCACTGTCCTCTTCTCCCTGCTGTTGGTACACCTCTTCCTTGTTTTGCTCACTTTGTACCTTCTCTATTCTCATTCTCTGTACCCTCCGGTCTCGTCCTTGTCTACACTGACTCCTAGTATTTCTATAGGGCACCCCCTCTTTAGTTGTATTCCCCATGTCACTGTCCTCTTCTCCCTGATGTTGGTACACCTCTTCCTTGTTTTGCTCACTTTGTACCTTCTCTATTCTCATTCTCTGTACCCTCCGGTCTCGTCTTTGTCTACACTGACTCCTAGTATTTCTATACGGCACCCCCTCTTTAGTTGTATTCCCCATGTCACTGTCCTCTTCTCCCTGCTGTTGGTACACCTCTTCCTTGTTTTGCTCACTTTGTACCTTCTCTATTCTCATTCTCTGTACCCTCCGGTCTCGTCCTTGTCTACACTGACTCCTAGTATTTCTATACGGCACCCCCTCTTTAGTTGTATTCCCCATGTCACTGTCCTCTTCTCCCTGCTGTTGGTACACCTCTTCCTTGTTTTGCTCACTTTGTACCTTCTCTATTCTCATTCTCTGTACCCTCCGGTCTCGTCCTTGTCTACACTGACTCCTAGTATTTCTATAGGGCACCCCCTCTTTAGTTGTATTCCCCATGTCACTGTCCTCTTCTCCCTGATGTTGGTACACCTCTTCCTTGTTTTGCTCACTTTGTACCTTCTCTATTCTCATTCTCTGTACCCTCCGGTCTCGTCTTTGTCTACACTGACTCCTAGTATTTCTATACGGCACCCCCTCTTTAGTTGTATTCCCCATGTCACTGTCCTCTTCTCCCTGCTGTTGGTACACCTCTTCCTTGTTTTGCTCACTTTGTACCTTCTCTATTCTCATTCTCTGTACCTTCCGGTCTCGTCCTTGTCTACACTGACTCCTAGTATTTCTATACGGCACCCCCTCTTTAGTTGTATTCCCCATGTCACTGTCCTCTTCTCCCTGCTGTTGGTACACCTCTTCCTTGTTTTGCTCACTTTGTACCTTCTCTATTCTCATTCTCTGTACCCTCCGGTCTCGTCTTTCTCTACACTGACTCCTAGTATTTCTATAGGGCACCCCCTCTTTAGTTGTATTCCCCATGTCACTGTCCTCTTCTCCCTGATGTTGGTACACCTCTTCCTTGTTTTGCTCACTTTGTACCTTCTCTATTCTCATTCTCTGTACCCTCCGGTCTCGTCTTTGTCTACACTGACTCCTAGTATTTCTATAGGGCACCCCCTCTTTAGTTGTATTCCCCATGTCACTGTCCTCTTCTCCCTGATGTTGGTACACCTCTTACTTGTTTTGCTCACTTTGTACCTTCTCTATTCTCATTCTCTGTACCCTCCGGTCTCATCCTTGTCTACACTGACTCCTAGTATTTCTATACGGCACCCCCTCTTTAGTTGTATTCCCATGTCACTGTCCTCTTCTCCCTGATGTTGGTACACCTCTTCCTTGTTTTGCTCACTTTGTACCTTCTCTATTCTCATTCTCTGTACCCTCCGGTCTCGTCCTTGTCTACACTGACTCCTAGTATTTCTATAGGGCACCCCCTCTTTAGTTGTATTCCCCATGTCACTGTCCTCTTCTCCCTGCTGTTGGTACACCTCTTCCTTGTTTTGCTCACTTTGTACCTTCTCTATTCTCATTCTCTGTACCCTCCGGTCTCGTCCTTGTCTACACTGACTCCTAGTATTTCTATAGGGCACCCCCTCTTTAGTTGTATTCCCCATGTCACTGTCCTCTTCTCCCTGATGTTGGTACACCTCTTCCTTGTTTTGCTCACTTTGTACCTTCTCTATTCTCATTCTCTGTACCCTCCGGTCTCGTCTTTGTCTACACTGACTCCTAGTATTTCTATAGGGCACCCCCTCTTTAGTTGTATTCCCCATGTCACTGTCCTCTTCTCCCTGCTGTTGGTACACCTCTTCCTTGTTTTGCTCACTTTGTACCTTCTCTATTCTCATTCTCTGTACCCTCCGGTCTCGTCCTTGTCTACACTGACTCCTAGTATTTCTATAGGGCACCCCCTCTTTAGTTGTATTCCCCATGTCACTGTCCTCTTCTCCCTGATGTTGGTACACCTCTTCCTTGTTTTGCTCACTTTGTACCTTCTCTATTCTCATTCTCTGTACCCTCCGGTCTCGTCTTTGTCTACACTGACTCCTAGTATTTCTATACGGCACCCCCTCTTTAGTTGTATTCCCCATGTCACTGTCCTCTTCTCCCTGATGTTGGTACACCTCTTCCTTGTTTTGCTCACTTTGTACCTTCTCTATTCTCATTCTCTGTACCCTCCGGTCTCGTCTTTGTCTACACTGACTCCTAGTATTTCTATACGGCACCCCCTCTTTAGTTGTATTCCCCATGTCACTGTCCTCTTCTCCCTGATGTTGGTACACCTCTTCCTTGTTTTGCTCACTTTGTACCTTCTCTATTCTCATTCTCTGTACCCTCCGGTCTCGTCCTTGTCTACACTGACTCCTAGTATTTCTATACGGCACCCCCTCTTTAGTTGTATTCCCCATGTCACTGTCCTCTTCTCCCTGCTGTTGGTACACCTCTTCCTTGTTTTGTTCACTTTGTACCTTCTCTATTCTCATTCTCTGTACCCTCCGGTCTCGTCTTTGTCTACACTGACTCCTAGTATTTCTATACGGCACCCCCTCTTTAGTTGTATTCCCCATGTCACTGTCCTCTTCTCCCTGATGTTGGTACACCTCTTCCTTGTTTTGCTCACTTTGTACCTTCTCTATTCTCATTCTCTGTACCCTCCGGTCTCGTCCTTGTCTACACTGACTCCTAGTATTTCTATAGGGCACCCCCTCTTTAGTTGTATTCCCCATGTCACTGTCCTCTTCTCCCTGCTGTTGGTACACCTCTTCCTTGTTTTGCTCACTTTGTACCTTCTCTATTCTCATTCTCTGTACCCTCCGGTCTCGTCCTTGTCTACACTGACTCCTAGTATTTCTATACGGCACCCCCTCTTTAGTTGTATTCCCCATGTCACTGTCCTCTTCTCCCTGCTGTTGGTACACCTCTTCCTTGTTTTGCTCACTTTGTACCTTCTCTATTCTCATTCTCTGTACCCTCCGGTCTCGTCCTTGTCTACACTGACTCCTAGTATTTCTATAGGGCACCCCCTCTTTAGTTGTATTCCCCATGTCACTGTCCTCTTCTCCCTGATGTTGGTACACCTCTTCCTTGTTTTGCTCACTTTGTACCTTCTCTATTCTCATTCTCTGTACCCTCCGGTCTCGTCTTTGTCTACACTGACTCCTAGTATTTCTATAGGGCACCCCCTCTTTAGTTGTATTCCCCATGTCACTGTCCTCTTCTCCCTGATGTTGGTACACCTCTTCCTTGTTTTGCTCACTTTGTACCTTCTCTATTCTCATTCTCTGTACCCTCCGGTCTCGTCCTTGTCTACACTGACTCCTAGTATTTCTATAGGGCACCCCCTCTTTAGTTGTATTCCCCATGTCACTGTCCTCTTCTCCCTGATGTTGGTACACCTCTTCCTTGTTTTGCTCACTTTGTACCTTCTCTATTCTCATTCTCTGTACCCTCCGGTCTCGTCTTTGTCTACACTGACTCCTAGTATTCCCCATGTCACTGTCCTCTTCTCCCTGATGTTGGTACACCTCTTCCTTGTTTTGCTCACTTTGTACCTTCTCTATTCTCATTCTCTGTACCCTCCGGTCTCGTCTTTGTCTACACTGACTCCTAGTATTTCTATACGGCACCCCTCTTTAGTTGTATTCCCCATGTCACTGTCCTCTTCTCCCTGCTGTTGGTACACCTCTTCCTTGTTTTGCTCACTTTGTACCTTCTCTATTCTCATTCTCTGTACCCTCCGGTCTCGTCTTTGTCTACACTGACTCCTAGTATTTCTATACGGCACCCCCTCTTTAGTTGTATTCCCCATGTCACTGTCCTCTTCTCCCTGATGTTGGTACACCTCTTCCTTGTTTTGCTCACTTTGTACCTTCTCTATTCTCATTCTCTGTACCCTCCGGTCTCGTCTTTGTCTACACTGACTCCTAGTATTTCTATACGGCACCCCCTCTTTAGTTGTATTCCCCATGTCACTGTCCTCATCTCCCTGATGTTGGTACACCTCTTCCTTGTTTTGCTCACTTTGTACCTTCTCTATTCTCATTCTCTGTACCCTCCGGTCTCGTCCTTGTCTACACTGACTCCTAGTATTTCTATACGGCACCCCCTCTTTAGTTGTATTCCCCATGTCACTGTCCTCTTCTCCCTGATGTTGGTACACCTCTTCCTTGTTTTGCTCACTTTGTACCTTCTCTATTCTCATTCTCTGTACCCTCCGGTCTCGTCCTTGTCTACACTGACTCCTAGTATTTCTATACGGCACCCCCTCTTTAGTTGTATTCCCCATGTCACTGTCCTCTTCTCCCTGATGTTGGTACACCTCTTCCTTGTTTTGCTCACTTTGTACCTTCTCTATTCTCATTCTCTGTACCCTCCGGTCTCGTCTTTGTCTACACTGACTCCTAGTATTTCTATACGGCACCCCCTCTTTAGTTGTATTCCTCATGTCACTGTCCTCTTCTCCCTGATGTTGGTACACCTCTTCCTTGTTTTGCTCACTTTGTACCTTCTCTATTCTCATTCTCTGTACCCTACGGTCTCGTCCTTGTCTACACTGACTCCTAGTATTTCTATAGGGCACCCCCTCTTTAGTTGTATTCCCCATGTCACTGTCCTCTTCTCCCTGCTGTTGGTACACCTCTTCCTTGTTTTGCTCACTTTGTACCTTCTCTATTCTCATTCTCTGTACCCTCCGGTCTCGTCCTTGTCTACACTGACTCCTAGTATTTCTATAGGGCACCCCCTCTTTAGTTGTATTCCTCATGTCACTGTCCTCTTCTCCCTGATGTTGGTACACCTCTTCCTTGTTTTGCTCACTTTGTACCTTCTCTATTCTCATTCTCTGTACCCTCCGGTCTCGTCTTTGTCTACACTGACTCCTAGTATTTCTATACGGCACCCCCTCTTTAGTTGTATTCCCCATGTCACTGTCCTCTTCTCCCTGCTGTTGGTACACCTCTTCCTTGTTTTGCTCACTTTGTACCTTCTCTATTCTCATTCTCTGTACCCTCCGGTCTCGTCCTTGTCTACACTGACTCCTAGTATTTCTATAGGGCACCCCCTCTTTAGTTGTATTCCCCATGTCACTGTCCTCTTCTCCCTGATGTTGGTACACCTCTTCCTTGTTTTGCTCACTTTGTACCTTCTCTATTCTCATTCTCTGTACCCTCCGGTCTCGTCTTTGTCTACACTGACTCCTAGTATTTCTATACGGCACCCCTCTTTAGTTGTATTCCCCATGTCACTGTCCTCTTCTCCCTGATGTTGGTACACCTCTTCCTTGTTTTGCTCACTTTGTACCTTCTCTATTCTCATTCTCTGTACCCTCCGGTCTCGTCTTTGTCTACACTGACTCCTAGTATTTCTATACGGCACCCCCTCTTTAGTTGTATTCCCATGTCACTGTCCTCTTCTCCCTGATGTTGGTACACCTCTTCCTTGTTTTGCTCACTTTGTACCTTCTCTATTCTCATTCTCTGTACCCTCCGGTCTCGTCCTTGTCTACACTGACTCCTAGTATTTCTATACGGCACCCCCTCTTTAGTTGTATTCCCCATGTCACTGTCCTCTTCTCCCTGATGTTGGTACACCTCTTCCTTGTTTTGCTCACTTTGTACCTTCTCTATTCTCATTCTCTGTACCCTCCGGTCTCGTCTTTGTCTACACTGACTCCTAGTATTTCTATACGGCACCCCCTCTTTAGTTGTATTCCCCATGTCACTGTCCTCTTCTCCCTGATGTTGGTACACCTCTTCCTTGTTTTGCTCACTTTGTACCTTCTCTATTCTCATTCTCTGTACCCTCCGGTCTCGTCCTTGTCTACACTGACTCCTAGTATTTCTATAGGGCACCCCCTCTTTAGTTGTTTTCCCATGTCACTGTCCTCTTCTCCCTGCTGTTGGTACACCTCTTCCTTGTTTTGCTCACTTTGTACCTTCTCTATTCTCATTCTCTGTACCCTCCGGTCTCGTCCTTGTCTACACTGACTCCTAGTATTTCTATACGGCACCCCCTCTTTAGTTGTATTCCCCATGTCACTGTCCTCTTCTCCCTGCTGTTGGTACACCTCTTCCTTGTTTTGCTCACTTTGTACCTTCTCTATTCTCATTCTCTGTACCCTCCGGTCTCGTCCTTGTCTACACTGACTCCTAGTATTTCTATAGGGCACCCCCTCTTTAGTTGTATTCCCCATGTCACTGTCCTCTTCTCCCTGATGTTGGTACACCTCTTCCTTGTTTTGCTCACTTTGTACCTTCTCTATTCTCATTCTCTGTACCCTCCGGTCTCGTCTTTGTCTACACTGACTCCTAGTATTTCTATACGGCACCCCCTCTTTAGTTGTATTCCCCATGTCACTGTCCTCTTCTCCCTGCTGTTGGTACACCTCTTCCTTGTTTTGCTCACTTTGTACCTTCTCTATTCTCATTCTCTGTACCCTCCGGTCTCGTCCTTGTCTACACTGACTCCTAGTATTTCTATACGGCACCCCCTCTTTAGTTGTATTCCCCATGTCACTGTCCTCTTCTCCCTGCTGTTGGTACACCTCTTCCTTGTTTTGCTCACTTTGTACCTTCTCTATTCTCATTCTCTGTACCCTCCGGTCTCGTCCTTGTCTACACTGACTCCTAGTATTTCTATAGGGCACCCCCTCTTTAGTTGTATTCCCCATGTCACTGTCCTCTTCTCCCTGATGTTGGTACACCTCTTCCTTGTTTTGCTCACTTTGTACCTTCTCTATTCTCATTCTCTGTACCCTCCGGTCTCGTCTTTGTCTACACTGACTCCTAGTATTTCTATACGGCACCCCCTCTTTAGTTGTATTCCCCATGTCACTGTCCTCTTCTCCCTGCTGTTGGTACACCTCTTCCTTGTTTTGCTCACTTTGTACCTTCTCTATTCTCATTCTCTGTACCTCCGGTCTCGTCCTTGTCTACACTGACTCCTAGTATTTCTATACGGCACCCCCTCTTTAGTTGTATTCCCCATGTCACTGTCCTCTTCTCCCTGCTGTTGGTACACCTCTTCCTTGTTTTGCTCACTTTGTACCTTCTCTATTCTCATTCTCTGTACCCTCCGGTCTCGTCTTTCTCTACACTGACTCCTAGTATTTCTATAGGGCACCCCCTCTTTAGTTGTATTCCCCATGTCACTGTCCTCTTCTCCCTGATGTTGGTACACCTCTTCCTTGTTTTGCTCACTTTGTACCTTCTCTATTCTCATTCTCTGTACCCTCCGGTCTCGTCTTTGTCTACACTGACTCCTAGTATTTCTATAGGGCACCCCCTCTTTAGTTGTATTCCCCATGTCACTGTCCTCTTCTCCCTGATGTTGGTACACCTCTTCCTTGTTTTGCTCACTTTGTACCTTCTCTATTCTCATTCTCTGTACCCTCCGGTCTCGTCTTGTCTACACTGACTCCTAGTATTTCTATACGGCACCCCCTCTTTAGTTGTATTCCCCATGTCACTGTCCTCTTCTCCCTGATGTTGGTACACCTCTTCCTTGTTTTGCTCACTTTGTACCTTCTCTATTCTCATTCTCTGTACCCTCCGGTCTCGTCCTTGTCTACACTGACTCCTAGTATTTCTATAGGGCACCCCCTCTTTAGTTGTATTCCCCATGTCACTGTCCTCTTCTCCCTGCTGTTGGTACACCTCTTCCTTGTTTTGCTCACTTTGTACCTTCTCTATTCTCATTCTCTGTACCCTCCGGTCTCGTCCTTGTCTACACTGACTCCTAGTATTTCTATAGGGCACCCCCTCTTTAGTTGTATTCCCCATGTCACTGTCCTCTTCTCCCTGATGTTGGTACACCTCTTCCTTGTTTTGCTCACTTTGTACCTTCTCTATTCTCATTCTCTGTACCCTCCGGTCTCGTCTTTGTCTACACTGACTCCTAGTATTTCTATAGGGCACCCCCTCTTTAGTTGTATTCCCCATGTCACTGTCCTCTTCTCCCTGCTGTTGGTACACCTCTTCCTTGTTTTGCTCACTTTGTACCTTCTCTATTCTCATTCTCTGTACCCTCCGGTCTCGTCCTTGTCTACACTGACTCCTAGTATTTCTATAGGGCACCCCCTCTTTAGTTGTATTCCCCATGTCACTGTCCTCTTCTCCCTGATGTTGGTACACCTCTTCCTTGTTTTGCTCACTTTGTACCTTCTCTATTCTCATTCTCTGTACCCTCCGGTCTCGTCTTTGTCTACACTGACTCCTAGTATTTCTATACGGCACCCCCTCTTTAGTTGTATTCCCCATGTCACTGTCCTCTTCTCCCTGATGTTGGTACACCTCTTCCTTGTTTTGCTCACTTTGTACCTTCTCTATTCTCATTCTCTGTACCCTCCGGTCTCGTCTTTGTCTACACTGACTCCTAGTATTTCTATACGGCACCCCCTCTTTAGTTGTATTCCCCATGTCACTGTCCTCTTCTCCCTGATGTTGGTACACCTCTTCCTTGTTTTGCTCACTTTGTACCTTCTCTATTCTCATTCTCTGTACCCTCCGGTCTCGTCCTTGTCTACACTGACTCCTAGTATTTCTATACGGCACCCCCTCTTTAGTTGTATTCCCCATGTCACTGTCCTCTTCTCCCTGATGTTGGTACACCTCTTCCTTGTTTTGCTCACTTTGTACCTTCTCTATTCTCATTCTCTGTACCCTCCGGTCTCGTCTTTGTCTACACTGACTCCTAGTATTTCTATACGGCACCCCCTCTTTAGTTGTATTCCCCATGTCACTGTCCTCTTCTCCCTGATGTTGGTACACCTCTTCCTTGTTTTGCTCACTTTGTACCTTCTCTATTCTCATTCTCTGTACCCTCCGGTCTCGTCCTTGTCTACACTGACTCCTAGTATTTCTATAGGGCACCCCCTCTTTAGTTGTATTCCCCATGTCACTGTCCTCTTCTCCCTGCTGTTGGTACACCTCTTCCTTGTTTTGCTCACTTTGTACCTTCTCTATTCTCATTCTCTGTACCCTCCGGTCTCGTCCTTGTCTACACTGACTCCTAGTATTTCTATACGGCACCCCCTCTTTAGTTGTATTCCCCATGTCACTGTCCTCTTCTCCCTGCTGTTGGTACACCTCTTCCTTGTTTTGCTCACTTTGTACCTTCTCTATTCTCATTCTCTGTACCCTCCGGTCTCGTCCTTGTCTACACTGACTCCTAGTATTTCTATAGGGCACCCCCTCTTTAGTTGTATTCCCCATGTCACTGTCCTCTTCTCCCTGATGTTGGTACACCTCTTCCTTGTTTTGCTCACTTTGTACCTTCTCTATTCTCATTCTCTGTACCCTCCGGTCTCGTCTTTGTCTACACTGACTCCTAGTATTTCTATAGGGCACCCCCTCTTTAGTTGTATTCCCCATGTCACTGTCCTCTTCTCCCTGATGTTGGTACACCTCTTCCTTGTTTTGCTCACTTTGTACCTTCTCTATTCTCATTCTCTGTACCCTCCGGTCTCGTCCTTGTCTACACTGACTCCTAGTATTTCTATAGGGCACCCCCTCTTTAGTTGTATTCCCCATGTCACTGTCCTCTTCTCCCTGATGTTGGTACACCTCTTCCTTGTTTTGCTCACTTTGTACCTTCTCTATTCTCATTCTCTGTACCCTCCGGTCTCGTCTTTGTCTACACTGACTCCTAGTATTCCCCATGTCACTGTCCTCTTCTCCCTGATGTTGGTACACCTCTTCCTTGTTTTGCTCACTTTGTACCTTCTCTATTCTCATTCTCTGTACCCTCCGGTCTCGTCTTTGTCTACACTGACTCCTAGTATTTCTATAGGGCACCCCCTCTTTAGTTGTATTCCCCATGTCACTGTCCTCTTCTCCCTGATGTTGGTACACCTCTTCCTTGTTTTGCTCACTTTGTACCTTCTCTATTCTCATTCTCTGTACCCTCCGGTCTCGTCTTTGTCTACACTGACTCCTAGTATTTCTATACGGCACCCCTCTTTAGTTGTATTCCCCATGTCACTGTCCTCTTCTCCCTGATGTTGGTACACCTCTTCCTTGTTTTGCTCACTTTGTACCTTCTCTATTCTCATTCTCTGTACCCTCCGGTCTCGTCTTTGTCTACACTGACTCCTAGTATTTCTATACGGCACCCCCTCTTTAGTTGTATTCCCCATGTCACTGTCCTCTTCTCCCTGATGTTGGTACACCTCTTCCTTGTTTTGCTCACTTTGTACCTTCTCTATTCTCATTCTCTGTACCCTCCGGTCTCGTCCTTGTCTACACTGACTCCTAGTATTTCTATACGGCACCCCCTCTTTAGTTGTATTCCCCATGTCACTGTCCTCTTCTCCCTGATGTTGGTACACCTCTTCCTTGTTTTGCTCACTTTGTACCTTCTCTATTCTCATTCTCTGTACCCTCCGGTCTCGTCCTTGTCTACACTGACTCCTAGTATTTCTATACGGCACCCCCTCTTTAGTTGTATTCCCCATGTCACTGTCCTCTTCTCCCTGATGTTGGTACACCTCTTCCTTGTTTTGCTCACTTTGTACCTTCTCTATTCTCATTCTCTGTACCCTCCGGTCTCGTCTTTGTCTACACTGACTCCTAGTATTTCTATAGGGCACCCCCTCTTTAGTTGTATTCCCCATGTCACTGTCCTCTTCTCCCTGATGTTGGTACACCTCTTCCTTGTTTTGCTCACTTTGTACCTTCTCTATTCTCATTCTCTGTACCCTCCGGTCTCGTCTTTGTCTACACTGACTCCTAGTATTTCTATAGGGCACCCCCTCTTTAGTTGTATTCCCCATGTCACTGTCCTCTTCTCCCTGATGTTGGTACACCTCTTCCTTGTTTTGCTCACTTTGTACCTTCTCTATTCTCATTCTCTGTACCCTCCGGTCTCGTCCTTGTCTACACTGACTCCTAGTATTTCTATAGGGCACCCCCTCTTTAGTTGTATTCCCCATGTCACTGTCCTCTTCTCCCTGATGTTGGTACACCTCTTCCTTGTTTTGCTCACTTTGTACCTTCTCTATTCTCATTCTCTGTACCCTCCGGTCTCGTCTTTGTCTACACTGACTCCTAGTATTTCTATAGGGCACCCCCTCTTTAGTTGTATTCCCCATGTCACTGTCCTCTTCTCCCTGATGTTGGTACACCTCTTCCTTGTTTTGCTCACTTTGTACCTTCTCTATTCTCATTCTCTGTACCCTCCGGTCTCGTCTTTGTCTACACTGACTCCTAGTATTTCTATAGGGCACCCCCTCTTTAGTTGTATTCCCCATGTCACTGTCCTCTTCTCCCTGATGTTGGTACACCTCTTCCTTGTTTTGCTCACTTTGTACCTTCTCTATTCTCATTCTCTGTACCCTCCGGTCTCGTCTTTGTCTACACTGACTCCTAGTATTTCTATACGGCACCCCCTCTTTAGTTGTATTCCCCATGTCACTGTCCTCTTCTCCCTGATGTTGGTACACCTCTTCCTTGTTTTGCTCACTTTGTACCTTCTCTATTCTCATTCTCTGTACCCTCCGGTCTCGTCTTTGTCTACACTGACTCCTAGTATTTCTATACGGCACCCCCTCTTTAGTTGTATTCCCCATGTCACTGTCCTCATCTCCCTGATGTTGGTACACCTCTTCCTTGTTTTGCTCACTTTGTACCTTCTCTATTCTCATTCTCTGTACCCTCCGGTCTCGTCCTTGTCTACACTGACTCCTAGTATTTCTATACGGCACCCCCTCTTTAGTTGTATTCCCCATGTCACTGTCCTCTTCTCCCTGATGTTGGTACACCTCTTCCTTGTTTTGCTCACTTTGTACCTTCTCTATTCTCATTCTCTGTACCCTCCGGTCTCGTCTTTGTCTACACTGACTCCTAGTATTTCTATACGGCACCCCCTCTTTAGTTGTATTCCCCATGTCACTGTCCTCTTCTCCCTGATGTTGGTACACCTCTTCCTTGTTTTGCTCACTTTGTACCTTCTCTATTCTCATTCTCTGTACCCTCCGGTCTCGTCCTTGTCTACACTGACTCCTAGTATTTCTATACGGCACCCCCTCTTTAGTTGTATTCCCCATGTCACTGTCCTCTTCTCCCTGATGTTGGTACACCTCTTCCTTGTTTTGCTCACTTTGTACCTTCTCTATTCTCATTCTCTGTACCCTCCGGTCTCGTCTTTGTCTACACTGACTCCTAGTATTTCTATACGGCACCCCCTCTTTAGTTGTATTCCCCATGTCACTGTCCTCTTCTCCCTGATGTTGGTACACCTCTTCCTTGTTTTGCTCACTTTGTACCTTCTCTATTCTCATTCTCTGTACCCTCCGGTCTCGTCTTTGTCTACACTGACTCCTAGTATTTCTATAGGGCACCCCCTCTTTAGTTGTATTCCCCATGTCACTGTCCTCTTCTCCCTGCTGTTGGTACACCTCTTCCTTGTTTTGCTCACTTTGTACCTTCTCTATTCTCATTCTCTGTACCCTCCGGTCTCGTCTTTGTCTACACTGACTCCTAGTATTTCTATACGGCACCCCCTCTTTAGTTGTATTCCCCATGTCACTGTCCTCTTCTCCCTGCTGTTGGTACACCTCTTCCTTGTTTTGCTCACTTTGTACCTTCTCTATTCTCATTCTCTGTACCCTCCGGTCTCGTCCTTGTCTACACTGACTCCTAGTATTTCTATAGGGCACCCCCTCTTTAGTTGTATTCCCCATGTCACTGTCCTCTTCTCCCTGATGTTGGTACACCTCTTCCTTGTTTTGCTCACTTTGTACCTTCTCTATTCTCATTCTCTGTACCCTCCGGTCTCGTCTTTGTCTACACTGACTCCTAGTATTTCTATACGGCACCCCCTCTTTAGTTGTATTCCCCATGTCACTGTCCTCTTCTCCCTGCTGTTGGTACACCTCTTCCTTGTTTTGCTCACTTTGTAACTTCTCTATTCTCATTCTCTGTACCCTCCGGTCTCGTCCTTGTCTACACTGACTCCTAGTATTTCTATAGGGCACCCCCTCTTTAGTTGTATTCCCCATGTCACTGTCCTCTTCTCCCTGATGTTGGTACACCTCTTCCTTGTTTTGCTCACTTTGTACCTTCTCTATTCTCATTCTCTGTACCCTCCGGTCTCGTCCTTGTCTACACTGACTCCTAGTATTTCTATACGGCACCCCCTCTTTAGTTGTATTCCCCATGTCACTGTCCTCTTCTCCCTGCTGTTGGTACACCTCTTCCTTGGTTTGCTCACTTTGTACCTTCTCTATTCTCATATCTTTTGTACATGTATTTGTGTCCCATCGTGGCTCCTCTTCACTGTCTGTTTGTCCCTTTGATGACTCTTCTCTACCCATCATACACCTTCTTTATGCTCTATTCAATTGTCTCTCCTCCTTGTCTAACCACAATGCTTCATCTTTCCTTATATTGCATCTATGCATCCTTATCTGTTTGCTTCCATATAGATGTTTAATTATATAGTTTGCCTCACCTCCCCAATATAACATATCCCTCCTTCCACTTGGGACTTATTTTGGACTTTCCTGTATGATTCTTATAAAATACTCTATCCCCTACTCTATATTCCACTGCTTCCTTTCCCTCATCCCTACGCTGATTTGTTCTTTCCGCTCTCTTCAAATTTCTCCACACCATCCTTTGTGTATCATGCATATGCTGCATTATGATTTCGTGCATCCCTTCCCCTAGAAACCTTCTTGGCTGCAATAAATTGTCCAATGGTAACATTGGATGCCTACCATGGTCTATAGTCTATCATTACTTGTCTTGGCTCCAACAACCCACACAATCATCAGTACTCGTCATGGCTCTAAAAATCCACACATCCATCATTACTTGTCATGGCTCCAACAATCCAGTAATCTATCATTACTTGTCATAGCTCCAACAATCCAGTAATCTATCATTACTTGTCATAGCTCCAACAATCCAGTAATCTATCATTACTTGTCATGGCTCCAATAATCCAGTAATCTATCATTACTTGTCATAGCTCCAACAATCCAGTAATCTATCATTACTTGTCATAGCTCCAACAATCCAGTAATCTATCATTACTTGTCATGGCTCCAACAATCCAGTAATCTATCATTACTTGTCATGGCTCCAAAAATCCAGTAATCTATCATTACTTGTCATGGCTCCAACAATCCAGTAATCTATCATTACTTGTCATGGCTCCAACAATCCAGTAATCTATCATTACTTGTCATGGCTCCAACAATCCAGTAATCTATCATTACTTGTCATAGCTCCAACAATCCAGTAATCTATCATTACTTGTCATGGCTCCAACAATCCAGTAATCTATCATTACTTGTCATGGCTCCAACAATCCAGTAATCTATCATTACTTGTCATGGCTCTAAAAACCCACACATCAATCATTACTTGTCATGGCTCCAACAATCCAGTAATCTATCATTACTTGTCATGGCTCTAAAAACCCACACATCAATCAATACTTGTCATGGCTCCAACAATCTACTAATCTACCAATGCTTGTCTTGGCTCCAACAGCCCACACATTTTTCATTACTTGTCATGACTCCAACAATTCACTAATCTACCATTACTTGTTATGGCTCCATAATCCAGCAATCTCATTACTTGTCATGGTCCCTCATCATCATCATCGAGTGCCGTCTCCTCAACAAAGGTTGGCTACCAAGGAGCGCCATTCTGCTCAGTCTCTTGTTTTGATGGTGCAGGTTGTCATAGGCTGATTTGTCCATCTTTTGATGTTACTTGTCCACGTTAGTCTTGGTCTGCCTCTGCCTCTTTTACCTTGTTTTTTTCCCCTTCAGGATTACTTTTAGTAGGCTGTTGTGTCTTTTAACATGGCCCAAAAATCGCATTTGTCTTGTTTGAATTGTGCTTAGCAGTTCTCTTTTTATTTTTAGTTGTTTTAAGACTTCATCATTTGTTTTCTTTTCCTTCCATCCAATTCTACCTATTCTTCTATATATCCACATTTCAAAGGCTTCAATTCTCTGTTCTGTTTTCTTGTCTAATGTCCACATTTCTGCGCCATATAGGAATATTGAGAAAATGTAACATTTTGCTATTCTTAGTTTTAGCCCTGGTGTTATTTGTTTTGATGTAAAGTAAAGTACGAGACTTGAACCGGCATCTTAGCACGCGAGTTTACACCCATATGTGCTCGGCCGCCTATCCAGAAATGTTAGGATATTTCTGTATAGTGTCGCCTCAAACATCGAAACTCAGATGCGAAGCAACATTCCTCACCATCCCAGGGTACTACCCTGGTACCCATTTCTGCCAACGGCTGGGTCGACCGTGGGGGTATTTTTTTTTCTCAACCACGAATACAACTCAAACTGCTCCCAGCGGGAATCGAACACGGGTTGTTCGAACGTCGGTACTCCAGTCGGGTGGTTTTCCCAACTAGGTTACCGAGGCCCCCAAATTGATGTTAGTATGTTCTTCATGACATTAAAATTACTTTTTGCCATTTCTATTCTTTTGTTTATTTCAGTTGTACATTTCCCATCACTGGTTATAGTATGTCCAAGGTAGTTGTAGTTCTGAACTGTCTCCAGGTCTATCCCTTCAATTTTGATATCCACTTGTGGGTTTTGAGTATTTTCTTTGTTTATGATCATAGTTTTAGTCTTTTTAATATTCTTATCTAGTCCATATTTTTTGCTTGTCATGTTTATTTCATTAAGTAATTGTTGTAGATCTTTAGGATTTTCTGCTGGTAGTACAGTATCGTCAGCATATCTTAGGTTATTGACTATCTTTCCATTAATTTGTTGGCCTGGCATCTCTATGTTTTTAAAGATTTGCTCAGTGTATAGATTGAACAATCTTGGTGATAGGATGCATCCCTGTCTTACTCCTCTTTTTATATCAATGGGTGTAGAGTTCTTTTTGTTATATTTTATTGTTGCTGTTTGCTCCCAGTATAGATTGCATATTAGTCGTATGTCCATGTCATCTAGATGTATCTCTTTTAGGCATTCTATAAGTTGTTTGTGGTGTACTCTATCAAAAGCTTTGGTGTAGTCTATGAAGCAGGCATATATTGGTTTGTTTACTTCTGTGTACTTTTCAATTAATGTTCTCATGCAGAATATGGCTTCTTTTGTCCCGCTATTTTTCCTAAATCCAAGCCCCTACAATCCAGTAATCGTAACATGTATTCATTCCATATATGTACTTCAGTAATGAACACACATGACAGTGCAGACATGACAGAAGTACTTATGGACATACATGACAGTGCAGACATGACAGAAGTACTTATGGACATACATGACAGTGCAGACATGACAGAAGTACTTATGGACATACATGACAGTGCAGACATGACAGAAGTACTTATGGACATACATGACAGTGCAGACATGACAGAAGTACTTATGGACATACATGACAGTGTAGGCATGACAGAAGTACTTATGGACATACATGACAGTGTAGACATGACAGAAGTACTTATGGACATACATGACAGTGCAGACATGACAGAAGTACTTATGGACATACATGACAGTGCAGACATGACAGAAGTACTTATGGATATACATGACAGTGTAGGCATGACAGAAGTACTTATGGACATACATGACAGTGTAGGCATGACAGAAGTACTTATGGACATACATGACAGTGTAGGCATGACAGAAGTACTTATGGACATACATGACAGTGTAGGCATGACAGAAGTACTTATGGACATACATGACAGTGTTGACATGACAGAAGTACTTATGGACACAATGAAAGTAGTGTGTTGTATTAAATTCTTCTACATAAACAAGCAAGCAGCACTTAGGGTGTGTACACATCATTGCTATGGTAACACACTGAACATGACAATCACCTGGACACACAAGGTGGCAGCTGTGCCCTGACGCGGACATTAGAGGCTGTGGCAGTGCTGTGAGCCTGGTTAATGAGGCGCAGGCTCAAAGTCTGGTCCCTGGTTTAAACAGAGAGAGGCATGCATTGTCAGCAACAGAGCAAATCACTGCACAGGTACCAACATTCAGTCACACACCTAGAGGTACCAACATTCAGTCACACACCTAGAGGTACCAACATTCAGTCACACACCCATAGGTACCAACATTCACAGTCACACAACTATGTGTACCAACATTCACAGTCACACACCTATAGGTACCATCATTCACAGTCACAAAACTATAGGTACCAACATTCACAGTCACACACAACTATAGGTACCAACATTCACAGTCACACACAACTATAGGTATCAACATTCACAGTCACACACAACTATAGGTACCAACATTCACAGTCACACACAACTATAGGTACCAACATTCACAGTCACACACAATTATAGGTACCAACATTCACAGTCACACACCATTATAGGTACCAACATTCACAGTCACACACAACTATAGGTACCAACATTCACATTCACACAACTATAGGTACCAACATTCAGTCACACGCATATAGGTACCAACATTCACAGTCACACACCCATAGGTACCAACATTCACATCCACACAACTATAGGTACCAACATTCACAGTCACACAACTATAGGTACCAACATACACAGTCACACACAACTATAGGTACCAACATTCACAGTCACACAACTATAGGTAACAATATTCACAGTCACACAACTATAGGTACCAACATTCACTGTCACACACAACTATAGGTACCAACATTCACAGTCACACAACTATAGGTACCAACATTCACAGTCACACAACTATAGGTACCAATGTGATAGCTGGACCAACTCTAGCCCTATTCTCTATCATCATCATCAAATGACATGTGATAGCTGGACCAACTCTAGCCCTATTCTCTATCATCATCATCAAGTGACATGTGATAGCTGGACCAACTCTAGCCCTATTCTCTATCATCATCATCAAGTGACATGTGATAGCTGGACCAACTCTAGCCCTATTCTCTATCATCATCATCAAGTGACATGTGATAGCTGGACCAACTCTAGCCCTATTCTCTATCTATCATCATCAAGTGGCATATGATAGCTGGACCAACTCTAGCCCTATTCTCTATCTATCATCAAGTGGCATATGATAGCTGGACCAACTCTAGCCCTATTCTCTATCTATCATCATCAAATGGCATATGATAGCTGGACCAACTCTAGCCCTATTCTCTATCTATCATCAAGTGGCATATGATAGCTGGACCAACTCTAGCCCTATTCTCTATCTATCATCATCAAGTGGCATATGATAGCTGGACCAACTCTAGCCCTATTCTCTATCTATTATCATCAAATGGCATATGATAGCTGGACCAACTCTAGCCCTATTCTCTATCTATGATCATCAAATGACATGTGATAGCTGGACCAACTCTAGCCCTATTCTCTATCTATCATCATCAAGTGACATGTGATAGCTGGACCAACTCTAGCCCTATTCTCTATCTATCATCATCAAGTGACATGTGATAGCTGGACCAACTCTAGCCCTATTCTCTATCTATCATCATCAAATGGCATGTGATAGCTGGACCAACTCTAGCCCTATTCTCTATCTATCATCATCAAGTGGCATATGATAGCTGGACCAACTCTAGCCCTATTCTCTATCTATCATCATCAAATGGCATATGATAGCTGGACCAACTCTAGCCCTATTCTCTATCTATGATCATCAAGTGGCATATGATAGTTGGACCAACTCTAGCCCTATTCTCTATCTATGATCATCAAATGACATGTGATAGCTGGACCAACTCTAGTCCTATTCTCTATCTATCATCATCAAGTGACATGTGATAGCTGGACCAACTCTAGCCCTATTCTCTATCTATCATCATCAAAAGGCATGTGATAGCTGGACCAACTCTAGTCCTATTCTCTATCTATCATCATCAAGTGGCATGTGATAGCTGGACCAACTCTAGTCCTATTCTCTATCTATCATCATCAAGTGACATGTGATAGCTGGACCAACTCTAGCCCTATTCTCTATCATCAAGTGACATGTGATAGCTGGACCAACTCTAGCCCTATTCTCTATCATCATCAAGTGACATGTGATATGCGGACCAACTCTAGCCCAATTCTCTATCTATCATCAAGTGGCATGTATAAAAAACAACCAGCCTGTTTTTGGATTAGTTTTCTCAGAATTAAAATCTATCTTCACGATGTTTGTGATTGTATCCAAACTTGTTTCAGGAATATAGTCACATATTATAACACTGTCCACTTAATTATCACCTGTTGTAACTTCTTCATAATCTAAGCTACCTTTCTCTACAAGACTGCAAGTAGACATGTCTCCTACCTGCTGCCAGATAACTGAGAGAGTTATAAATTAACAACCTGGATAAAACCCTGACTAATGAAAATGCTGATGATACTGTTCTACTAGCAGAAAATCCTAAAGACCTACAACACTTGCTTAATGTGATAAACATAACAAGCAAAAAATATGGACTAGAAATGAATATCAAAAAGACTAAAACTATGATCATAAACAAAGAAAATTCTCAAGACCTACAATTAAATATCACAGTTGAGGGAATACATCTGGAGACAGTCCAGAGTTACAACTACCTGGGACATACTATAACCAATGATGGAAAATGCAAAACTGAAATAAACAAAAAAATAGGTAAGGCAAAAAGTAATTTTAATGCCATGAAAAATTTACTAACAACAAAACAAATATCAACAGGGCTGAAACTAAGAATGGCAAAATGTTACATCTTCTCAATATTCCTGTATGGTGCAGAAACATGGACATTAGACAAGAAAACAGAACAGAAAATTGAAGCCTTTGAAATGTGGATTTATAGAAGAACAGGTAGAATTGGATGGAAACAAAAGATAACAAACGATAAAGTTTTAAAACAACTGAAAATAAAAAGAGAACTACTAAATACAATTAAGACAAGACAAATGAAATTTTGGGGGCATGTTAAAAGACACAACAGCCTACTAAAAGTAATATTGGAAGGAAAAATACAAGGTAAAAGAGACAGAGGCAGACCAAGACTAACATGGACGAGTAACATCAAAAGATGGACAAGTCAATCTATGACAGCCTGCACCATCAAAGCAAGAAACAGAGTAGAATGGCGATCCATGGTAGCCAACCTTCATTGCGGAGAAGGCACACGATGATGATGATGATGATGAATGAAAAGGTCTCTATGCAAATGACCTAGTTATCTGGCAAACAAACGAAAACATTAGGATAGCAGAATCACAATTAAATAAAGACCTCAAACGCCTAGAAAAATATTATAATAAATGGACATTAAAGACACATACACAGAAGACAGTATACACAATATTTGCCAGAAGCAACAAAACAGGGCAAATATCAAGCTTAATCTCCAACAGGGAGGTCTACAAAATGAGGAGCACCCCACATACTAAGGTGTACAACTAGACCATCAACTGAACCTGAAGAACGGTGTAGAAAACCTAAGGAGGCAACACAAAGACTACAACTTATGAAAAGACTTTGTAGTACTTGATGGGAAGCAGATAAAGAAACTCTTAGGAACCTCTATCTGGGTTATGTTCGCTCTATTCTAGAACCTGGTAGCTTGCTACTAGTAACATGCAGCAAGACAACCAGCATGTCACTTAACAGGATACAAAACAGTGCACTACAGCTCATCAATAGCACAATGAGGTCCACACCAAATGCAGCATGTGAGATACACTATAATGTAGAACCTTTAGAGATGAGAAGAGATAAGTTCACTATGGTGCTATACGAAAGACAAAAAAGAATGGAGAAAGACCATCCTAACAGAAAGTTAGTGGATACTAACCAAAGAATCAAACAGATCTCAACTTTACAGCAAGTCAGGGACATACAAGAAAATAACAACCTACCTGAGAAATGTCAACAAACATCACGAGACATCAAAGAACTGTCACCAGGTGCAAATTACATAAACCCAGAAATCAGTATAGAAATATATGACAATAGATGAAATTGCTGACCCAGCATCAATAACAACTGCCACAAGGAAAGCTGTCGATATTTATCCAGATGATTGGATACATGTATATACTGATGGTGCAGCCACAAAGGCAACTATCAAAGCTGGATATGAGATTTGGATACATTATCCAAATGGAACAACAGAAGAGCTATAGGGCCCATGCGGTGAAGTCTGCAACAATTAGGAAACAGAAATAACAGTCTTAGAAACAGCAGTGTACCATCTTAATACTATTTTAATACCATACCATTGAAAAAAAAAAGTCATATCTACTGATTCCAAATCAGCTCTGAATGCGCTAGGAAGTAACATAAACAAGCCAGAACTCACACAGTTCTCCATAGACATAGATAACCTCATTAACACACATAGCATAAGGTTAGTGATGGATCCCAGGACACTCCAACACACCAGGAAATGATCGGGCAGATACATTACCTAAGAGAGGAGGCACAATTTAACACCGACATCTCATTAAACACAGCCAAACAAATCATAACACAATCTCATAAAAAACAGACAAACAAATCATAACAACTCCAACAGTAGACATGATTAAGAAATGGAACACCTTGAACAGAACAACAAAGGAACTCAGAAATACCTGCAGATATCATAACATGACATTGGGCTGAAGGGTGTCAGCTCACAGACTTCTGGATCCATAACAACAACAACAGAGCCAGAGTTGGTAGAACAAGTGGTCTAGCCTACCTTTCTCTACAAGGCTGCAAGTAGACAAGTCTCCTACCTGCTGCCATCTATTGGAGCCAGAGTTGGTAGCACAGGTAGTCTAGCCTACCTTTCTCTACAAGGCTGCAAGTAGACAAGTCTCCTACCTGCTGCCAGCTATTGGAGCCAGAGTTGGTAGCATAGGTAGTCTAGCCTACCTTTCTCTACAAGGCTGCAAGTAGACAAGTCTCCTACCTGCTGCCAGCTATTGGAGCCAGAGTTGGTAGCACAGGTAGTCTAGCCTACCTTTCTCTACAAGGCTGCAAGTAGACAAGTCTCCTACCTGCTGCCAGCTATTGGAGCCAGAGTTGGTAGCACAGGTAGTCTAGCCTACCTTTCTCTACAAGGCTGCAAGTAGACAAGTCTCCTACCTGCTGCCAGCTATTGGAGCCAGAGTTGGTAGCACAAGTGGTCTAGCCTACCTTTCTTTACAAGACTGCAAGTAGACAAGTCTCCTACCTGCTGCCAGCTATTGGAGCCAGAGTTGGTAGCACAGGTAGTCTAGCCTACCTTTCTCTACAAGGCTGCAAGTAGACAAGTCTCCTACCTGCTGCCAGCTATTGGAGCCAGAGTTGGTAGCACAAGTGGTCTAGCCTACCTTTCTCTACAAGGCTGCAAGTAGACAAGTCTCCTACCTGCTGCCAGCTATTGGAGCCAGAGTTGGTAGCACAAGTGGTCTAGCCTACCTTTCTCTACAAGGCTGCAAGTAGACAAGTCTCCTACCTGCTGCCAGCTATTGGAGCCAGAGTTGGTAGCACAGGTAGTCTAGCCTACCTTTCTCTACAAGGCTGCAAGTAGACAAGTCTCCTACCTGCTGCCATCTATTGGAGTCAGAGTTGGTAGCACAAGCACAGGGATGTGAATGCAGGCAGAATCAGACAGTGTGTAGATCATCAGACGAGTCTGAAAGATGAAAACAAACATAAAAGATTTTACTTTGACATCAGAGATTAGAATATAATGGAAGAAAATAGTCCATAATGGATAGTACAGCTTTACATAATGACAATTATGTTGACAGTACAGCATTAATTTATAACAATTATGTTGACACTAAAGTACTAATTTAAGACAATTATGTTCACAGTACAGTACTAATTTAAGACAATTATGTTGACAGTACAGCACTAATTTATAACAATTATGTTGACAGTACAGCACTAATTTAAGACAATTATGTTCACAGTACAGTACTAATTTAAGACAATTATGTTGACAGTACAGCACTAATTTATAACAATTATGTTGACAGTACAGCACTAATTTAAGACAATTCTGTTGATGTTACAGCCCTAATTTATGATAGTACAGCACTAATTTATGACAATTCTGTTGACGTTACAGCACTAATTTATAATAATTATGTTGCTTTTACAGTAGTAATTTATGACAATTATGTTGATGTTACAGCACTAATTTAAGACAATTCTGTTGATGTTACAGTAGTAATTTATGACAATTCTGTTGATGTTACAGTATTAATTTATGACAATTCTGTTGATGTTACAGTACTAATTTATGACAATTCTGTTGATGTTACAGTATTAATTTATGACAATTCTGTTGATGTTACATTATTAATTTATGACAATTCTGTTGATGTTACAGTACTAATTTATGTCAGTACAGCACTAATTTAAGACAATTCTGTTGATGTTACAGTACTAATTTATGACAGTACAGCACTAATTTATGACAATTCTGTTGATGTTACAGCACTAATTTATGACAATTCTGTTGATGTTACAGTACTAATTTATGACAATTCTGTTGATATTACAGCACTAATTTATGACAATTCTGTTGATGTTACAGTACTATTTTATGACAATTCTGTTGATGTTACAGCACTAATTTATGACAATTCTGTTGATGTTACAACACTAATTTATGACAATTCTGTTGATGTTACAGCACTAATTTATGACAATTATGTTGAAGTTACAGTACTAATTTATGACAATTATGTTGATGTTACAGCACTAATTTATGACAATTCTGTTGATGTTACAGCACTAATTTATGACAGTGCAGCACTAATTTATGACAGTACAGCACTAATTTAAGACAATTCTGTTGATGTTACAGTACTAATTTATGACAGTACAGCACTAATTTATGACATTACAGCACTAATTTATGACAGTACAGCACTAATTTAAGACAATTCTGTTGATGTTACAGTACTAATTTATGACAATTCTGTTGATGTTACAGTACTAATTTATGACAGTACAGCACTAATTTATGACAATTCTGTTGATGTTACAGTACTAATTTATGACAATTCTGTTGATGTTACAGTACTAATTTATGAGAGTACAGTACTAATTTAAGACAATTCTGTTGATGTTACAGCCCTAATTTATGACAGTACAGCACTAATTTATGACAATTCTGTTGATGTTACTGTACTAATTTATGACAATTCTGTTGATGTTACAGTACTAATTTATGACAATTCTGTTGATGTTACAGTACTAATTTATGACAATTATGTTGATGTTACAGCACTAATTTATAACAATTCTGTTGATATTACAGTACTAATTTATAACAATTATGTTGATATTACAGCACTAATTTATAACAATTCAGTTGATATTACAGCACTAATTTATGACAATTCTGTTGATGTTACAGCACTAATTTATAAACCTTCTGCTGATGTTACAGCACTAATTTATAACAATTCTGTTGATGTTACAGCGCTAATTTATGACAATTCTGTTGATATTACAGCACTAATTTATAACAATTCTGTTGATATTACAGCACTAATTTATGACAGTACAGCACTAATTTATGACAATTCTGTTGATATTACAGCACTAATTTATAACAATTCTATTGATATTACAGCACTAATTTATCACAATTCTGTTGATGTTACAGCACTAATTTATGACAATTCTGTTGATGTTACAGCACTAATTTATGACAATACAACACTAATTTGTGACAATTCTGTTGATGTTACAGCACTAATTTATGACAATTCTGTTGATGTTACAGCACTAATTTATGACAATTCTGTAGATGTTACAGCACTAATTTATGACAATACAGCACTAATTTGTGACAATTCTGTTGATGTTACAGCACTAATTTGTGACAATTCTGTTGATGTTACAGCACTAATTTATGACAGTACAACACTAATTTGTGACAATTCTGTTGATGTTACAGCACTAATTTATGACAATTATGTTGGAGTAAGGAGTACAACAGCAGCTACCAACATCTCTGACAATAAAAGAAATGTCTTATGTGTCTACAATCTATGAAGTAAGTAGGACAGCTACAGCTCTACTATATAATTAAGTACACATTGTTGTAGAGCAGTACTTGCTCACATTTACAACTATTATCTCAACTCCATGTTTATGTCAATATGAAATTGACATTTTGACTTTTCCCAATGCACTATAATATAAATGATATTTTACTGATAAAGTTATAATACAAATGATATTTTTCTTACTAACATTATAATACAAATGATATTTTACTGATAATGTTATAATACAAATGTTATTTTACTGATAATGTTATAATACAAATGTTATTTTACTGATAATGTTATAATACAAATGATATTTTTCTTACTAATGTTATAATACAAGTGATATTTTTCTTACTGATGTTATAATTCTACAACAAACCATTTATAAAATGTACATCCAGCTATAAAATCCTGAAATCTGAAGTAGAAAAAGCTATAAAAACAAAGAAACAGGGAAAAGCAGCAGGACCTGACAATATACAGATAGAGATGATACAGGCACTAGAAGATTTTGGCGTTGAAGTGATCACAGACATATGCAATGACATCTACCATACATACCAAATGAACTAAAAACATCAACTTTTATTGCATTACCTAAAAAGAATGGTGCAGTTGAATGCAGCGATTTTAGAACAATAAGCCTAATGAGCCAGGTAACCAAAATTTTACTAAAAGTTATACAAGGAAGGATTCAGAATAAAATTAATACTGAATTAGATGAACAGCAATTCGGATTCAGGAAAAACAGTGGCACAAAAGAAGCCATATTCAGCATGAGGACATTAATTGAAAAGTACATAGAAGTAAACAAACCAATATATGCCTGCTTCAGAGACTACACCAAAGCATTTGATAGAATACACTATAATCAACTTATAGACTGCCTAAAAGATATAAATCTGGATGACGCAGACATACGACTGATATGTAATTTGTACTGGGAGCAAACAGCAATAATAAAATATAACAAGGAGAACTCTACACCCATTGATATAAAAAGAGGAGTTAGACAAGGATGCATCCTATCACCAAGCTTGTTCAATTTATACACTGAGCAAATCTTTAAAAACATTACTGAGATGCCAGGCCTAAACATTAATGGAAAGATAATCAATAACCTAAGATATGCTGACGATACTGTACTACTAGCAGAAAATCCTAAAGATCTACAACAATTACTTAATGAAATAAACATGACAAGTAAAAAATATGGACTAGATATGAATATCAAAAAGACTAAAACTGTGATCATAAACAAAGGAAACTCTCAAGACCTACAATTAAATATCAAAGTTGAAGGAATACATCTGGAGACAGTCCAGAACTACAACTACCTGGGACATACTATAACCAGTGATGGAAAATGTACAACTGAAATAAATAAAAGAATAGGTATGGCAAAAGTAATTTCAATGCCATGAAAAATATACTAACATCAAAACAAATAACACCAGGGCTGAAACTAAGAATAGCAAAATGTTACATCTTCTCAATATTCCTGTATGGTGCAGAAACATTGACATTAGACCAGAAAACAGAGCAGAAAATTGAAGCCTTAGAAATGTGGATTTATAGTAGAATAGGTAGAATTGGATGGAAAGAAAAGAAAACAAACGAGGAAGTTTTAAACAAACTAAAAATGAAAAAAGAACTACTAAACACAATTAGAGCAAGACAAATTAAATTTTTTGGTCATGTTAAAAGACACAACAGTCTAATAAAAATTATATTGAAAGGGAAAATACAAGGTAAAAGAGGCAGAGGCAGACCAAGACTAACATGGACGAGTAACATCAAAAGATGGACAAGTCAGGCTATGACAATCTGCACCATCAAAGCAAGACATAGAGTGGAATGGTGCTCCATGGTAGCCAACCTTCGATGCGGAGACGGCACTCAATGATGATGATGATTGTTATAATACAAATGATATTTTACTGATAATGTTATAATACAAATGATATTTTACTGATAATGTTATAATACAAATGATATTTTACTGATAATGTTGTAATACAAATGATATTTTACTGATAATGTTATAATACAAATGATATTTTACTGATAATGTTATAATACAAATGATATTTTACTGATAATGTTATAATACAAATGATATTTTACTGATAATGTTATAATACAAATGATATTTTACTGATAATGTTATAATACAAATGATATTTTACTGATAATGTTATAATACAAATGATATTTTACTGATAATGTTATAATACAAATGATATTTTACTGATAATATTATAATACAAATGATATTTTACTGATAATGTTATTATACAAATGATATTTTTCTTACTAATGTTAACTACTGATCTGACTTTGATGTGTACCAGAAGGGAACAGGCAAATAATTGCAATGCTGTGGTTGTTGTTGTTGTTATGGATCCAGCAACCTTTGAGCTGATGCCCTTCGGCCCAATGCCATGTAGTAGTATCTGCAGGTATTTTTAAGTTCTGCTGTGGTTCTGTACAGAGTATTCCATTTGGAGGGTCTTTGGGGAAATATTGTTCTGATGTCAGTGAGCTCAGGACATTGAAACAGGTGATGTTCTACAGTTTCTTGTGGGTGATTACAGAGTGGACATACTGGGGTATGGTTTTGTTGTATTCTATTAATGTGGTTATTTAGCATAACATGTCCTGTTCTCAGTCTGAAGATGGTGGTTTGGTCTCTTCTTGTTAGGTTGTTGATGTTGTCTTGTGGGTGATTACAGAGTGGACATACTGGGGTATGGTTTTGTTGTATTCTATTAATGTGGTTATTTAGCATAACATGTCCTGTTCTCAGTCTGAAGATGGTGGTTTGGTCTCTTAGGTTGTTGATGTTGTCTTGTGGATTTGGTCTTGCCATATATTTAAAATATGGCTCTCTCCCTGTTTTCCCTAAGGCCCATCCATTCAGCCACTCCTCCTTACTGTTGGATTTTATGACTTGTTTGGCTGTGTCTAGTGTAATGGATGTATGTATCTGTGTCTGTTTAGATCCTCTCTTAGCTAATGTATCTGCCTTATCATTTCCTGGTATATTTGAGTGTCCTGGGATCCATTGCATTACCAATCTTATGTTATGTGTTTCAATGAGTTTGTCTGTGTCTATGATAAGCTGTGTGAGTTCTGGTTTGTTCGTGTTGTTTTCCAGTGCTTGCAGAGCCGATTTGGAATCCGTAAATATGACTGTGTTTGTTTTCTTTGATAATATGGTATCAAAAATCGTATTTAAATAATAAATTGCTGTTTCAATAGCTGTTATTTCTGCTTCATAATTATTACAGACTTCACCACCAGGGCCACACATTTCTTCTGCTGTTCCATCTGGATAAAGTATTAATATTCCATATTCAGCTTTTGAAGTAGTGTTAGTGGCTGCATCATCTGTGTATATATGTATCCAAACCTCTGGATAAGTATCTATTGTTTTCCTTGCTGCTAGTGTTACTAATACTGCGTCTGCCCTTTCATCTGTTCTGTCACATATCTCTACATTTGTTTCAGGATTTTAAAAATTCATACTTGGTGGCATTTCTTTGATGACTCTTGATGTTTGTAGTCGTTTTTCAGGTAGATGGAATTTCTTTTGTATATTTCTAACATGTTGTAATACTGACATCTGCTTAATTCTTTGTTTTGGAGTCCATGTATCTACTAATTTTCTGTTAGGGTGGTCCTTCTCCATTCTTTTTTGTCTTTCATAGAGAACCATAGCGGCCTTGTTTCTCCTCAACTCTAAAGGTTCCACACCGCAGTGAATTTCACAGGCTGCAACTGGAGTGGACCTCATTGCACAACTGATGAGTCGTGATGCATTATTTTATATCTTGTCCAGTGTCATGTTAGTTGTTTTGCTGCATGTCACTAGGAGCGAGCTACCATGATGCAAAACAGAGCAAACATATCCCAGATAGAGATTTCTGACTGTTTCTTTGTCTGCTCCTCATAAGGTACTGGAAAGCCTTTTCATTAGATGAAGTCTTTGTGTTGCCTTCTTAGTAAGATTCTCTACATGTTTCTTCAGGTTCAGTTGCCGGTCTAGTTGTATTCCTAAATATGTAGGGTGTTCCTCTATTTGAAGACTATTGTGTTGGAGATTGAGTTTGATGTTTGCCTTAGCTATTTTGTTACTTTTAGTAAATACTGTATATACTGTTTTCTGTATATTTATTTTCATTATCCAGGTATTACAGTATTCTTCTAGGTGCCTCAGGTCTTTGTTTAGTTGTGCTTCAGCTGTTCTAATATTTTCATTGTCCAGGTATTACAGTATACTTCTAGGTGTCTCAGGTCTTTATTTAGTTGTGCTTCAGCTGTTCTAATATTTTCATTCGTACTCCTCATGACCAGATCATCCGCATAGAGAGCTTTTTTATTTATCAGGGTTTTGGTCAGATCATTGATAGATATCAAAAAAAGGGTACAACTGAATGGTGATCCCTGTGGTAATCCTTCTTCTAGCACCTCTTTGTCTGATAAGGATTCATTTAATTTAGTTTGTATTGTTCTGTCAACTAGGAAATACTTGACCCATTTGTACAGTTTCCCATGTATCCCGGCATTTCTCATCTTCAATAAAAGCCCCTTACGCCAGACTCTATCATAAGCCTGCTGCAGGTCTACTATGATGGCTAGAGTATGTTGTTTCTTCTGAAATCCATCTTGGACCTGTTGTATTAACCTGAAGATTTGGTCTTCTATGTTATTGCCTGCCATGAAACCAGCTTGTTCGTAGCACAGAGTATTAGAGGTTTCCAGATACCAGTATAGTCTGCTATTGACCATACTCTCAGCTATTTTACCTAAGCATGATGTTAGGGATAGGGGACGATAGCTTCTGGGGTCATCTGGAGGCTTGTTCTTTTGAGCAATGGCACTATATAGACATTTCTCCATGTCTTGGGAATTTTGCTTTCTTTCCATGACTTGTTGATCAGTCTGAGTAATGTTTCTTTCCCTGACTTGCCGAGATGCTTTATCATCTCATTGTGTACCTTGTCAGGGCCTGAGGATTTTCTACATTTTAATTTTCTGAATGCCTTTGCTAGTTCCCTCATGTTAAATTCTTCTTCAAATATTGCAGCATTTGTTGTTGGGGCTCTTTCAATTAATTTTAAATTACGTAGATGGATTTTATTGCTATCTGTAAATTTGTTCGCTCTGTTGTCTGAAGCAAAGTAACAATTACATTTTTTAACAATATTTTTTTTTTTGAGCTGATGATTTCATTATTAAATTTGATTGGTTTAGGGTTTGGTTCTCTTTTATCACCAGACAAATGTTGCATAAGTCTCCATGCTTTATTTTCTTCATGTCACAGATCGAGTTTATTGCATGTTTCTTGCCATTTCTCATTCTTTGCTTTTTTAGTAACTAGTTTGACCTTAGCACTAGCCTTGTTATAGCTTATTTTATTATTCAAATTTGGGTTCTGCTCAAGTATTGTTCTGGCTTTCTTTCTTTCTGATACTGCTGTCTCCAGTTGTGTGTTCCAAAATGGTTGATATTGTGTTCTACATCCTTTAGGTATAGTTTGTTCTGCAGTGTTGAGTATTATTTGTGTGAACATCGCGTTTAATTTTTCCTCGCTGTTGTCTGTCAGATTGTTCAGGAGTTGGTTGGATTTTTCCTGATATAGCTTCCAGTCAGCTTTCCTGATATAGCTTCCAGTCAGCTTTCTTGATATAGCTTCCAGTCAGCTTTCTTGATATAGCTTCCAGTCAGCTTTCCTGATATAGCTTCCAGTCAGCTTTCCTGATATAGCTTCCAGTCAGCTTTCTTGATATAGCTTCCAGTCAGCTTTCTTGATATAGCTTCCAGTCAGCCTTTTTGAAATTCCATCTCGTTCTCTGTTTTGTTTGGATTTTTGTTGTTTTTGTGTCTACTACGGTGACTATGGGTCTGTGATCACTGCGGTGACGATGGGTCTGTGACCACTGTGGTGACGATGGGTCTGTGATCACTGCGGTGACTTTGGGTCTGTGATCACTGTCTACGTCATCAATAACTTCAATGTGGCAGTAGCTTATGAGATCAGCTGAGCAAATGGTCAAGTCGGGCCTACTAAGGGAGAGATGGGCTCTATGTAGGAGAGTTGGTGTTGATTGTGTGTCCTGCATGACTGTAAGATTGGTTGATTGTGTGTCCTGCATGATTGTAAGATTGGTTGATTGTGTGTCCTGCATGATTGTAAGATTAGTTGATTGTGTGTCCTGCATGATTGTAAGATTAGTTGTGTGTCCTGCATGATTGTAAGATTGGTTGATTGTGTGTCCTGCATGATTGTAAGATTGATTGATTGTGTGTCCTGCATGATTGTAAGATTAGTTGATTGTGTGTCCGGCATGATTGTAATATTGATTGATTGTGTGTCCTGCATGATTGTAAGATTGATTGATTGTGTGTCCTGCATGATTGTAAGATTAGTTGATTGTGTGTCCTGCATGATTGTAAGATTAGTTGATTGTGTGTCCTGCATAATTGTAAGATTAGTTGATTGTGTGTCCTGCATGATTGTAAGATTGATTGATTGTGTGTCCTGCATGATTGTAAGATTGGTTGATTGTGTGTCCTGCATGATTGTAAGATTAGTTGATTGTGTGTCCTGCATGATTGTAAGATTAGTTGATTGTGTGTCCTGCATGATTGTAAGATTGATTGATTGTATGTCCTGCATGATTGTAAGATTGGTTGATTGTGTGTCCTGTATGATTGTAAGATTAGTTGATTGTGTGTCCTGCATGATTGTAAGATTGGTTGATTGTGTGTCCTGCATGATTGTAAGATTGGTTGATTGTGTGTCCTGCATGATTGTAAGATTGGTTGATTGTGTGTCCTGCATGATTGTAAGATTGGTTGATTGTGTGTCCTGCATGATTGTAAGATTGATTGATTGTGTGTCCTGCATGATTGTAAGATTGGTTGATTGTGTGTCCTGCATGATTGTAAGATTGGTTGATTGTGTGTCCTGCATGATTGTAAGATTGGTTGATTGTGTGTCCTGCATGATTGTAAGATTGGTTGATTGTGTGTCCTGCATGATTGTAAGATTGGTTGATTGTGTCCTGCATGATTGTAAGATTGGTTGATTGTGTGTCCTGCATGATTGTAAGATTGGTTGATTGTGTGTCCTGCATGATTGTAAGATTGGTTGATTGTGTGTCCTGCATGATTGTAAGATTGGTTGATTGTGTGTCCTGCATGATTGTAAGATTGGTTGATTGTGTGTCCTGCATGATTGTAAGATTAGTTGATTGTGTGTCCTGCATGATTGTAAGATTAGTTGATTGTGTGTCCTGCATGATTGTAAGATTGGTTGATTGGCAAAGATCTTCTATGTAGGAGAGTTGGTGTTGATTGTGTGTCCTGCATGATTGTAAGATTGGTTGATTGGCAAAGATCTTCTATGTAGGAGAGTTGGTGTTGATTGTGTGTCCTGCATGATTGTAAGATTGGTTGATTGGCAAAGATCTTCTATGTAGGAGAGTTGGTGTTGATTGTGTGTCCTGCATGATTGTAAGATTGGTTGATTGGCAAAGATCTTCTATGTAGGAGAGTTGGTGTTGATTGTGTGTCCTGCATGATTGTAAGATTGGTTGATTGGCAAAGATCTTCTATGTAGGAGAGTTGGTGTTGATTGTGTGTCCTGCATGATTGTAAGATTAGTTGATTGGCAAAGATCTTCTATGTAGGAGAGTTGGTGTTGATTCTGTATCCTGCATGATTGTAAGATTAGTTGATTGGCAAAGATCTTCTATGTAGGAGGGTTGGTGTTGATTGTGTGTTCTGCATGATTGTAAGATTAGTTGATTGGCAAAGATCTTCTATGTAGGAGAGTTGGTGTTGATTGTGTGTCCTGCATGATTGTAAGATTAGTTGATTGGCAAAGATCTTCTATGTAGGAGAGTTGGTGTTGATTGTGCGTCCTGCATGATTGTAAGATTAGTTGATTGGCAAAGATCTTCTATGTAGGAGAGTTGGTGTTGATTGTGTGTCCTGCATGATTGTAAGATTGGTTGATTGGCAAAGATCTTCTATGTAGGAGAGTTGGTGTTGATTGTGTGTCCTGCATGATTGTAAGATTAGTTGATTGGCAAAGATCTTCTATGTAGGAGAGTTGGTGTTGATTGTGCGTCCTGCATGATTGTAAGATTAGTTGATTGGCAAAGATCTTCTATGTAGGAGAGTTGGTGTTGATTGTGCGTCCTGCATGATTGTAAGATTAGTTGATTGGCAAAGATCTTCTATGTAGGAGAGTTGGTGTTGATTCTGCGTCCTGCATGATTGTAAGATTAGTTGATTGGCAAAGATCTTCTATGTAGGAGAGTTGGTGTTGATTCTGCGTCCTGCATGATTGTAAGATTAGTTGATTGGCAAAGATCTTCTATGTAGGAGAGTTGGTGTTGATTGTGTGTCCTGCATGATTGTAAGATTAGTTGATTGGCAAAGATCTTCTATGTAGGAGAGTTGGTGTTGATTCTGCGTCCTGCATGATTGTAAGATTAGTTGATTGGCAAAGATCTTCTATGTAGGAGAGTTGATGTTGATTCTGTGTCCTGCATGATTGTAAGATTAGTTGATTGGCAAAGATCTTCTATGTAGGAGAGTTGGTGTTGATTGTGTGTCCTGCATGATTGTAAGATTAGTTGATTGGCAAAGATCTTCTATGTATTTTCCTGTGGGATTTGAGTTAGAACATCCCCATTGTGTTGAATGTCCATTACAATCTCCAGCCAAGATAGTTCTATGGTAGTTGACTTGATCAAGTTCTGTTATGTTACAATTTGTGCCTGGTGGATTGTAAACATTATATTTACTGGATGCAAACCAAATTGTGGCTTTTTGAACATCTGTTATTTCGGCATTATTTAGTGGCAATGCTGCGGTAAATCTGGTAGCAAGAAGCCAGTATTGGGATGTGATAAACACTCCACGGTATGGTGACAACTTTACAAGGAAGGAACACAATACAATACTGATGTTTTGGCCTGTGGCCTTCTTCAGAATACAATTCTATTCTGAATATTCATAAACGTCAGTATTGTGTTGTGTTCCTTCCTTGTAAAGCTGTCACCATACCTTGGGGTGTTTATCACACCCCACTACTGGCTCCTGTGTACCAGAAGTTTGACCACTTGTTCCAAAGCTGTCAGAAAATTCAAAATTCAGAAGCAACACATACCTGGCCTGGTGGAGGTAAAACTTTCAGCAACCTTTTCTTGTCCAGTTGTGAGGTGTCCAGACATGGGTGGAAACTAGGATTCTCAATCTGTGTAGCACCAGCCACTGAGAACAGCAAATGGTCATTACATGGTGACTATGTTAGGTGTCAGCCACAATGTCACTGGTCTATGTTAGGTGTCAGCCACAATGTCACTGGTCTATGTTAGGTGTCAGCCACAATGTCACTGGTCTATGTTAGGTGTCAGCCACAATGTCACTGGTCTATGTTAGGTGTCAGCCACAATGTAACCATCATTGAGTTATAAATTTCACTGGTCTATGTTAGGTGTCAGCCACAATGTGACCATCATTGAGTTATAAATGTCTCTGGTCTATGTTAGGTGTCAGCCACAATGTGACTGGTCTATTGTAGGTGTCAGCCACAATGTCACTGGTCTATGTTAAGTATCAGCCACAATGTGACCACCACTGAGTTATAAATGTCACTAGTCTATGTTAGGTGTCAGCCACAATGTCACTGGTCTATGTTAGGTGTCAGCCACAATGTCACTGGTCTATGTTAGGTGTCAGCCACAATGTCACTGGTCTATGTTAGGTGTCAGCCACAATGTCACTGGTCTATGTTAGGTGTCAGCCACAATGTCACTGGTCTATGTTAGGTGTCAGCCACAATGTCACTGGTCTATGTTAGGTGTCAGCCACAATGTCACTGGTCTATGTTAAGTGTCAGCCACAATGTGACCACCATTGAGTTATAAATGTCACTAGTCTATGTTAGGTGTCAGCCACAATGTGACCATCATTGAGTTATAAATGTCACTGATCTATGTTAGGTGTCAGCCACAATGTGACCACCATTGAGTTATAAATGTCACTGGTCTATGTTAAGTGTCAGCCACAATGTGACCACCATTGAGTTATAAATGTCACTGGTCTATGTTAAGTGTCAGCCACAATGTGACCACCATTGAGTTATAAATGTCACTAGTCTATGTTAGGTGTCAGCCACAATGTGACCACCATTGAGTTATAAATGTCACTGGTCTATGTTAGGTGTCAGCCACAATGTGACCATCATTGAGTTATAAATGTCACTGGTCTATGTTAGGTGTCAGTCACAATGTCACTGGTCTAAGTTAGGTGTCAGCCACAATGTGACAATCATTGAGTTATATATGTCACTGGTCTATGTTAGGTGTCAGCCACAATGTCACTGGTCTATGTTAGGTGTCAGCCACAATGTCACTGGTCTATGTTAGGTGCCAGCCACAATGTGACCAGCATTGAGTTATAAATGTCACTGGTTTATGTTAGGTGTCAGCCACAATGTGACCATCATTGAGTTATAAATGTCACTGGTCTATGTTAGGTGTCAGCCACAATGTGACAATCATTGAGTTATAAATGTCACTGATCTATGTTAGGTGTCAGCCACAATGTGACCAGCATTGAGTTATAAATGTCACTGGTCTATGTTAGGTGTCAGCCACAATCTGACAATCATTGAGTTATAAATGTCACTGGTCTATGTTAGGTGTCAGCCACAATGTCACTGGTCTATGTTAGGTGTCAGCCACAATCTGACAATCATTGAGTTATAAATGTCACTGGTCTTTGTTAGGTGTCAGCCACAATGTCACTGGTCTATGCTAGGTGTCAGCCACAATGTGACACTCATTGTGTTATAAATGTCACTGGTCTATGTTAGGTGTCAGCCACAATGTGACCATCATTGAGTTATTAATGTCACTGATCTATGTTAGGTGTCAGCCACAATGTGACCATCATTGAGTTATAAATGTCACTGATCTACGTTAGGTGTCAGCCACAATGTGACCATCATTGAGTTTTAAATGTCACTGATCTATGTTAGGTGTCAGCCACAATGTGACAATCATTGAGTTATAAATGTCACTGATCTATGTTAGGTGTCAGCCACAATGTGACCATCATTGAGTTATAAATGTCACTGATCTATGTTAGGTGTCAGCCACAACGTGACCATCACTGAGTTATAAATGTCACAGATCTATGTTAGGTGTCAGCCACAATGTGACCATCATTGAGTTATAAATGTCACTGATCTACGTTAGGTGTCAGCCACAATGTGACCATCATTGAGTTATAAATGTCACTGATCTATGTTAGGTGTCAGCCACAATGTGACCATCATTGAGTTATAAATGTCACTGATCTACGTTAGGTGTCAGCCACAATGTGACCATCATTGAGTTATAAATGTCACTGATCAACATTAGGTGTCAGCCACAATGTGACCATCATTGAGTTATAAATGTCACTGATCTATGTTAAGTGTCAGCCACAGTGTGACAATCATTGAGTTATAAATGTCACTGGTCTATGTTAGGTGTCAGCCACAATGTGACCATCATTGAGTTATAAATGTCACTGGTCTATGTTAGGTGTCAGCCACAATGTGACCATCATTGAGTTATAAATGTCACTGGTCTATGTTAGGTGTCAGTCACAATGTCACTGGTCTAAGTTAGGTGTCAGCCACAATGTGACAATCATTGAGTTATATATGTCACTGGTCTATGTTAGGTGTCAGCCACAATGTCACTGGTCTATGTTAGGTGCCAGCCACAATGTGACCATCATTGGGTTATAAATGTCACTGGTCTATGTTAGGTGTCAGCCACAATGTCACTGGTCTATGTTAGGTGCCAGCCACAATGTGACCAGCATTGAGTTATAAATGTCACTGGTCTATGTTAGGTGTCAGCCACAATGTGACCATCATTGAGTTATAAATGTCACTGGTCTATGTTAGGTGTCAGCCACAATGTGACAATCATTGAGTTTTAAATGTCACTGGTCTATGTTAGGTGTCAGCCACAATGTGACCATCATTGAGTTATACATGTCACTGATCTATGTTAGGTGACAGCCACAATGTGACAATCATTGAGTTATAAATGTCACTGATCTATGTTAGGTGTCAGCCACAATGTGAGCAGCATTGAGTTATAAATGTCACTGATCTACGTTAGGTATCAGCCACAATCTGACAATCATTGAGTTATAAATGTCACTGATCTATGTTAGGTGTCAGCCACAATGTGACCATCATTGAGTTATAAATGTCACTGATCTACGTTAGGTGTCAGTCACAATGTCACTGGTCTATATTAGGTGTCAGCCACAATGTGACCATCATTGAGTTATAAATGTCACTGGTCTATGTTAGGTGTCAGCCACAATGTGACCATCATTGAGTTATAAATGTCACTGATCTATGTTAGGTGTCAGCCACAATGTGACCATCATTGAGTTATAAATGTCACTGATCTACATTAGGTGTCAGCCACAATGTGACCATCATTGAGTTTTAAATGTCACTGATCTATGTTAGGTGTCAGCCACAATGTGACAATCATTGAGTTATAAATGTCACTGATCTATGTTAGGTGTCAGCCACAATGTGACCATCATTGAGTTATAAATGTCACTGATCTATGTTAGGTGTCAGCCACAATGTGACCATCATTGAGTTATAAATGTCACTGGTCTATGTTAGGTGTCAGCCACAATGTGACCATCATTGAGTTATAAATGTCACTGGTCTATGTTAGGTGTCAGTCACAATGTCACTGGTCTAAGTTAGGTGTCAGCCACAATGTGACAATCATTGAGTTATATATGTCACTGGTCTATGTTAGGTGTCAGCCACAATGTCACTGGTCTATGTTAGGTGCCAGCCACAATGTGACCATCATTGGGTTATAAATGTCACTGGTCTATGTTAGGTGTCAGCCACAATGTCACTGGTCTATGTTAGGTGCCAGCCACAATGTGACCATCATTGAGTTATAAATGTCACTGGTCTATGTTAGGTGTCAGCCACAATGTGACCATCATTGAGTTATAAATGTCACTGGTCTATGTTAGGTGTCAGCCACAATGTGACAATCATTGAGTTTTAAATGTCACTGGTCTATGTTAGGTGTCAGCCACAATGTGACCATCATTGAGTTATAAATGTCACTGATCTATGTTAGGTGTCAGCCACAATGTGACAATCATTGAGTTATAAATGTCACTGATCTATGTTAGGTGTCAGCCACAATGTGAGCAGCATTGAGTTATAAATGTCACTGATCTACGTTAGGTATCAGCCACAATCTGACAATCATTGAGTTATAAATGTCACTGATCTATGTTAGGTGTCAGCCACAATGTGACCATCATTGAGTTATAAATGTCACTGATCTACGTTAGGTGTCAGTCACAATGTCACTGGTCTATGTTAGGTGTCAGCCACAATGTGACCATCATTGAGTTATAAATGTCACTGGTCTATGTTAGGTGTCAGCCACAATGTGACCATCATTGAGTTATAAATGTCACTGATCTATGTTAGGTGTCAGCCACAATGTGACCATCATTGAGTTATAAATGTCACTGATCTACGTTAGGTGTCAGCCACAATGTGACCATCATTGAGTTTTAAATGTCACTGATCTATGTTAGGTGTCAGCCACAATGTGACAATCATTGAGTTATAAATGTCACTGATCTATGTTAGGTGTCAGCCACAATGTGACCATCATTGAGTTATAAATGTCACTGATCTATGTTAGGTGTCAGCCACAATGTGACCATCACTGAGTTATAAATGTCACTGATCTACGTTAGGTGTCAGCCACAATGTGACCATCATTGAGTTATAAATGTCACTGATCTACGTTAGGTGTCAGCCACAATGTGACCATCATTGAGTTATAAATGTCACTGATCTATGTTAGGTGTCAGCCACAATGTGACCATCATTGAGTTATAAATGTCACTGATCTACGTTAGGTGTCAGCCACAATGTGACCATCATTGAGTTATAAATGTCACTTATCTACATTAGGTCTCAGCCACAATGTGACCATCATTGAGTTATAAATGTCATTGATCTATGTTAGGTGTCAGCCACAATGTGACCATCATTGAGTTATAAATGTCACTGGTCTATGTTAGGTGTCAGCCACAATGTGACCATCATTGAGTTATAAATGTCACTGGTCTATGTTAGGTGTCAGCCACAATGTGACCATCATTGAGTTTTAAATGTCACTGATCTATGTTAGGTGTCAGCCACAATGTGACAATCATTGAGTTATAAATGTCACTGATCTATGTTAGGTGTCAGCCACAATGTGACCATCATTGAGTTATAAATGTCACTGATCTATGTTAGGTGTCAGCCACAATGTGACCATCATTGAGTTATAAATGTCACTGGTCTATGTTAGGTGTCAGCCACAATGTGACCATCATTGAGTTATAAATGTCACTGGTCTATGTTAGGTGTCAGTCACAATGTCACTGGTCTAAGTTAGGTGTCAGCAACAATGTGACAATCATTGAGTTATATATGTCACTGGTCTATGTTAGGTGTCAGCCACAATGTCACTGGTCTATGTTAGGTGCCAGCCACAATGTGACCATCATTGGTTATAAATGTCACTGGTCTATGTTAGGTGTCAGCCACAATGTCACTGGTCTATGTTAGGTGCCAGCCACAATGTGACCAGCATTGAGTTATAAATGTCACTGGTCTATGTTAGGTGTCAGCCACAATGTCACTGGTCTATGTTAGGTGCCAGCCACAATGTGACCATCATTGGGTTATAAATGTCACTGGTCTATGTTAGGTGTCAGCCACAATGTCACTGGTCTATGTTAGGTGCCAGCCACAATGTGACCAGCATTGAGTTATAAATGTCACTGGTCTATGTTAGGTGTCAGCCACAATGTGACCATCATTGAGTTATAAATGTCACTGGTCTATGTTAGGTGTCAGCCACAATGTGACAATCATTGAGTTTTAAATGTCACTGGTCTATGTTAGGTGTCAGCCACAATGTGACCATCATTGAGTTATACATGTCACTGATCTATGTTAGGTGTCAGCCACAATGTGACAATCATTGAGTTATAAATGTCACTGATCTATGTTAGGTGTCAGCCACAATGTGAGCAGCATTGAGTTATAAATGCCACTGATCTACGTTAGGTATCAGCCATAATCTGACAATCATTGAGTTATAAATGTCACTGATCTATGTTAGGTGTCAGCCACAATGTGACCATCATTGAGTTATAAATGTCACTGATCTACGTTAGGTGTCAGTCACAATATCACTGGTCTATGTTAGGTGTCAGCCACAATGTGACCATCATTGAGTTATAAATGTCACTGGTCTATGTTAGGTGTCAGCCACAATGTGACCATCATTGAGTTATAAATGTCACTGATCTATGTTAGGTGTCAGCCACAATGTGACCATCATTGAGTTATAAATGTCACTGATCTACATTAGGTGTCAGCCACAATGTGACCATCATTGAGTTTTAAATGTCACTGATCTATGTTAGGTGTCAGCCACAATGTGACAATCATTGAGTTATAAATGTCACTGATCTATGTTAGGTGTCAGCCACAATGTGACCATCATTGAGTTATAAATGTCACTGATCTATGTTAGGTGTCAGCCACAATGTGACCATCAATGAGTTATAAATGTCACTGGTCTATGTTAGGTGTCAGCCACAATGTGACCATCATTGAGTTATAAATGTCACTGGTCTATGTTAGGTGTCAGTCACAATGTCACTGGTCTAAGTTAGGTGTCAGCCACAATGTGACAATCATTGAGTTATATATGTCACTGGTCTATGTTAGGTGTCAGCCACAATGTCACTGGTCTATGTTAGGTGCCAGCCACAATGTGACCATCATTGGGTTATAAATGTCACTGGTCTATGTTAGGTGTCAGCCACAATGTCACTGGTCTATGTTAGGTGCCAGCCACAATGTGACCAGCATTGAGTTATAAATGTCACTGGTCTATGTTAGGTGTCAGCCACAATGTGACCATCATTGAGTTATAAATGTCACTGGTCTATGTTAGGTGTCAGACACAATGTGACAATCATTGAGTTTTAAATGTCACTGGTCTATGTTAGGTGTCAGCCACAATGTGACCATCATTGAGTTATACATGTCACTGATCTATGTTAGGTGTCAGCCACAATGTGACAATCATTGAGTTATAAATGTCACTGATCTATGTTAGGTGTCAGCCACAATGTGACCAGCATTGAGTTATAAATGTCACTGATCTACGTTAGGTATCAGCCACAATCTGACAATCATTGAGTTATAAATGTCACTGATCTATGTTAGGTGTCAGCCACAATGTGACCATCATTGAGTTATAAATGTCACTGATCTACGTTAGGTGTCAGTCACAATGTCACTGGTCTATGTTAGGTGTCAGCCACAATGTGACCATCATTGAGTTATAAATGTCATGGTCTATGTTAGGTGTCAGCCACAATGTGACCATCATTGAGTTATAAATGTCACTGATCTATGTTAGGTGTCAGCCACAATGTGACCATCATTGAGTTATAAATGTCACTGATCTACGTTAGGTGTCAGCCACAATGTGACCATCATTGAGTTTTAAATGTCACTGATCTATGTTAGGTGTCAGCCACAATGTGACAATCATTGAGTTATAAATGTCACTGATCTATGTTAGGTGTCAGCCACAATGTGACCATCATTGAGTTATAAATGTCACTGATCTATGTTAGGTGTCAGCCACAATGTGACCATCACTGAGTTATAAATGTCACTGATCTATGTTAGGTGTCAGCCACAATGTGACCATCATTGAGTTATAAATGTCACTGATCTACGTTAGGTGTCAGCCACAATGTGACCATCATTGAGTTATAAATGTCACTGATCTATGTTAGGTGTCAGCCACAATGTGACCATCATTGAGTTATAAATGTCACTGATCTACGTTAGGTGTCAGCCACAATGTGACCATCATTGAGTTATAAATGTCACTGATCTACATTAGGTGTCAGCCACAATGTGACCATCATTGAGTTATAAATGTCACTGATCTATGTTAAGTGTCAGCCACAGTGTGACAATCATTGAGTTATAAATGTCACTGGTCTATGTTAGGTGTCAGCCACAATGTGACCATCATTGAGTTATAAATGTCACTGGTCTATGTTAGGTGTCAGCCACAATGTGACCATCATTGAGTTATAAATGTCACTGGTCTATGTTAGGTGTCAGCCACAATGTGACCATCATTGAGTTATAAAATGTCACTGGTCTATGTTAGGTGTCAGCCACAATGTGACCATCATTGAGTTATAAATGTCACTGGTCTATGTTAGGTGTCAGCCACAATGTGACCATCATTGAGTTATAAATGTCACTGATCTATGTTAGGTGTCAGCCACAATGTGACCATCATTGAGTTATAAATGTCACTGATCTATGTTAGGTGTCAGCCACAATGTGACCATCATTGAGTTATAAATGTCACTGATCTACGTTAGGTGTCAGCCACAATGTGACAATCATTGAGTTATAAATGTCACTGATCTATGTTAGGTGTCAGCCACAATGTGACCAGCATTGAGTTATAAATGTCACTGATCTACGTTAGGTATCAGCCACAATCTGACAATCATTGAGTTATAAATGTCACTGATCTATGTTAGGTGTCAGCCACAATGTGACCATCATTGAGTTATAAATGTCACTGATCTACGTTAGGTGTCAGTCACAATGTCACTGGTCTATGTTAGGTGTCAGCCACAATGTGACCATCATTGAGTTATAAATGTCACTGGTCTATGTTAGGTGTCAGCCACAATGTGACCATCATTGAGTTATAAATGTCACTGATCTATGTTAGGTGTCAGCCACAATGTGACCATCATTGAGTTATAAATGTCACTGATCTACATTAGGTGTCAGCCACAATGTGACCATCATTGAGTTTTAAATGTCACTGATCTATGTTAGGTGTCAGCCACAATGTGACAATCATTGAGTTATAAATGTCACTGATCTATGTTAGGTGTCAGCCACAATGTGACCATCATTGAGTTATAAATGTCACTGATCTATGTTAGGTGTCAGCCACAATGTGACCATCATTGAGTTATAAATGTCACTGGTCTATGTTAGGTGTCAGCCACAATGTGACCATCATTGAGTTATAAATGTCACTGGTCTATGTTAGGTGTCAGTCACAATGTCACTGGTCTAAGTTAGGTGTCAGCCACAATGTGACAATCATTGAGTTATATATGTCACTGGTCTATGTTAGGTGTCAGCCACAATGTCACTGGTCTATGTTAGGTGCCAGCCACAATGTGACCATCATTGGGTTATAAATGTCACTGGTCTATGTTAGGTGTCAGCCACAATGTCACTGGTCTATGTTAGGTGCCAGCCACAATGTGACCAGCATTGAGTTATAAATGTCACTGGTCTATGTTAGGTGTCAGCCACAATGTGACCATCATTGAGTTATAAATGTCACTGGTCTATGTTAGGTGTCAGACACAATGTGACAATCATTGAGTTTTAAATGTCACTGGTCTATGTTAGGTGTCAGCCACAATGTGACCATCATTGAGTTATACATGTCACTGATCTATGTTAGGTGTCAGCCACAATGTGACAATCATTGAGTTATAAATGTCACTGATCTATGTTAGGTGTCAGCCACAATGTGACCAGCATTGAGTTATAAATGTCACTGATCTACGTTAGGTATCAGCCACAATCTGACCATCATTGAGTTTTAAATGTCACTGATCTATGTTAGGTGTCAGCCACAATGTGACAATCATTGAGTTATAAATGTCACTGATCTATGTTAGGTGTCAGCCACAATGTGACCATCATTGAGTTATAAATGTCACTGATCTATGTTAGGTGTCAGCCACAATGTGACCATCATTGAGTTATAAATGTCACTGGTCTATGTTAGGTGTCAGCCACAATGTGACCATCATTGAGTTATAAATGTCACTGGTCTATGTTAGGTGTCAGTCACAATGTCACTGGTCTAAGTTAGGTGTCAGCCACAATGTGACAATCATTGAGTTATATATGTCACTGGTCTATGTTAGGTGTCAGCCACAATGTCACTGGTCTATGTTAGGTGCCAGCCACAATGTGACCATCATTGGGTTATAAATGTCACTGGTCTATGTTAGGTGTCAGCCACAATGTCACTGGTCTATGTTAGGTGCCAGCCACAATGTGACCAGCATTGAGTTATAAATGTCACTGGTCTATGTTAGGTGTCAGCCACAATGTGACCATCATTGAGTTATAAATGTCACTGGTCTATGTTAGGTGTCAGACACAATGTGACAATCATTGAGTTTTAAATGTCACTGGTCTATGTTAGGTGTCAGCCACAATGTGACCATCATTGAGTTATACATGTCACTGATCTATGTTAGGTGTCAGCCACAATGTGACAATCATTGAGTTATAAATGTCACTGATCTATGTTAGGTGTCAGCCACAATGTGACCAGCATTGAGTTATAAATGTCACTGATCTACGTTAGGTATCAGCCACAATCTGACAATCATTGAGTTATAAATGTCACTGATCTATGTTAGGTGTCAGCCACAATGTGACCATCATTGAGTTATAAATGTCACTGATCTACGTTAGGTGTCAGTCACAATGTCACTGGTCTATGTTAGGTGTCAGCCACAATGTGACCATCATTGAGTTATAAATGTCACTGGTCTATGTTAGGTGTCAGCCACAATGTGACCATCATTGAGTTATAAATGTCACTGATCTATGTTAGGTGTCAGCCACAATGTGACCATCATTGAGTTATAAATGTCACTGATCTACGTTAGGTGTCAGCCACAATGTGACCATCATTGAGTTTTAAATGTCACTGATCTATGTTAGGTGTCAGCCACAATGTGACAATCATTGAGTTATAAATGTCACTGATCTATGTTAGGTGTCAGCCACAATGTGACCATCATTGAGTTATAAATGTCACTGATCTATGTTAGGTGTCAGCCACAATGTGACCATCACTGAGTTATAAATGTCACTGATCTATGTTAGGTGTCAGCCACAATGTGACCATCATTGAGTTATAAATGTCACTGATCTACGTTAGGTGTCAGCCACAATGTGACCATCATTGAGTTATAAATGTCACTGATCTATGTTAGGTGTCAGCCACAATGTGACCATCATTGAGTTATAAATGTCACTGATCTACGTTAGGTGTCAGCCACAATGTGACCATCATTGAGTTATAAATGTCACTGATCTACATTAGGTGTCAGCCACAATGTGACCATCATTGAGTTATAAATGTCACTGATCTATGTTAAGTGTCAGCCACAGTGTGACAATCATTGAGTTATAAATGTCACTGGTCTATGTTAGGTGTCAGCCACAATGTGACCATCATTGAGTTATAAATGTCCCTGGTCTATGTTAGGTGTCAGCCACAATGTGACCATCATAAAGTTATAAATGTCACTGGTCTATGTTAGGTGTCAGCCACAATGTGACCATCATTGAGTTATAAATGTCACTGGTCTATGTTAGGTGTCAGCCACAATGTGACCATCATTGAGTTATAAATGTCACTGGTCTATGTTAGGTGTCAGCCACAATGTGACCATCATTGAGTTATAAATGTCACTGATCTATGTTAGGTGTCAGCCACAATGTGACCATCATTGAGTTATAAATGTCACTGATCTATGTTAGGTGTCAGCCACAATGTGACCATCATTGAGTTATAAATGTCACTGATCTACGTTAGGTGTCAGCCACAATGTGACAATCATTGAGTTATAAATGTCACTGATCTATGTTAGGTGTCAGCCACAATGTGACCAGCATTGAGTTATAAATGTCACTGATCTACGTTAGGTGTCAGCCACAATCTGACAATCATTGAGTTATAAATGTCACTGATCTATGTTAGGTGTCAGCCACAATGTGACCATCATTGAGTTATAAATGTCACTGATCTATGTTAGGTGTCAGCCACAATGTGACCATCATTGAGTTATAAATGTCACTGATCTATGTTAGGTGTCAGCCACAATGTGACCATCATTGAGTTATAAATGTCACTGATCTACGTTAGGTGTCAGCCACAATGTGACCATCATTGAGTTATAAATGTCACTGATCTACATTAGGTGTCAGCCACAATGTGACCATCATTGAGTTATAAATGTCACTGATCTATGTTAGGTGTCAGCCACAATGTGACAATCATTGAGTTATAAATGTCACTGGTCTATGTTAGGTGTCAGCCACAATGTGACCATCATTGAGTTATAAATGTCACTGGTCTATGTTAGGTGTCAGCCACAATGTGACCATCATTGAGTTATAAATGTCACTGGTCTATGTTAGGTGTCAGCCACAATGTGACCATCATTGAGTTATAAATGTCACTGGTCTATGTTAGGTGTCAGCCACAATGTGACCATCATTGAGTTATAAATGTCACTGGTCTATGTTAGGTGTCAGCCACAATGTGACCATCATTGAGTTATAAATGTCACTGATCTATGTTAGGTGTCAGCCACAATGTGACCATCATTGAGTTATAAATGTCACTGATCTATGTTAGGTGTCAGCCACAATGTGACCATCATTGAGTTATAAATGTCACTGATCTATGTTAGGTGTCAGCCACAATGTGACAATCATTGAGTTATAAATGTCACTGATCTATGTTAGGTGTCAGCCACAATGTGACCAGCATTGAGTTATAAATGTCACTGATCTATGTTAGGTGTCAGCCACAATGTGACAATCATTGAGTTATAAATGTCACTGATCTATGTTAGGTGTCAGCCACAATGTGACCATCATTGAGTTATAAATGTCACTGACTATGTTAGGTGTCAGCCACAATGTCACTGGTCTATGTTAGGTGTCAGCCACAATGTGACCATCATTGAGTTATAAATGTCACTGGTCTATGTTAGGTGTCAGCCACAATGTGACCATCATTGAGTTATAAATGTCACTGATCTATGTTAGGTGTCAGCCACAATGTGACCATCATTGAGTTTTAAATGTCACTGATCTATGTTAGGTGTCAGCCACAATGTGACAATCATTGAGTTATAAATGTCACTGATCTATGTTAGGTGTCAGCCACAATGTGACCATCATTGAGTTATAAATGTCACTGATCTATGTTAGGTGTCAGCCACAATGTGACCATCATTGAGTTATAAATGTCACTGATCTATGTTAGGTGTCAGCCACAATGTGACCATCATTGAGTTATAAATGTCACTGGTCTATGTTAGGTGTCAGTCACAATATATGTTAGGTGTCAGCCACAATGTGACCATCATTGAGTTATATATGTCACTGGTCTATGTTAGGTGTCAGCCACAATGTCACTGGTCTATGTTAGGTGTCAGCCACAATGTGACCATCATTGAGTTATAAATGTCACTGGTCTATGTTAGGTGTCAGCCACAATGTCACTGGTCTATGTTAGGTGTCAGCCACAATGTGACCATCATTGAGTTATAAATGTCACTGGTCTATGTTAGGTGTCAGCCACAATGTGACCATCATTGAGTTATAAATGTCACTGGTCTATGTTAGGTGTCAGCCACAATGTGACCATCATTGAGTTATAAATGTCACTGGTCTATGTTAGGTGTCAGCCACAATGTGACCATCATTGAGTTATAAATGTCACTGATCTATGTTAGGTGTCAGCCACAATGTGACCATCATTGAGTTATAAATGTCACTGATCTATGTTAGGTGTCAGCCACAATGTGACCATCATTGAGTTATAAATGTCACTGATCTATGTTAGGTGTCAGCCACAATGTGACAATCATTGAGTTATAAATGTCACTGATCTATGTTAGGTGTCAGCCACAATGTGACCATCATTGAGTTATAAATGTCACTGATCTATGTTAGGTGTCAGCCACAATGTGACCATCATTGAGTTATAAATGTCACTGATCTATGTTAGGTGTCAGCCACAATGTGACCATCATTGAGTTATAAATGTCACTGATCTATGTTAGGTGTCAGCCACAATGTGACCATCATTGAGTTATAAATGTCACTGATCTATGTTAGGTGTCAGCCACAATGTGACCATCATTGAGTTATAAATGTCACTGATCTACGTTAGGTGTCAGCCACAATGTGACCATCATTGAGTTATAAATGTCACTGATCTACGTTAGGTGTCAGCCACAATGTGACCATCATTGAGTTATAAATGTCACTGATCTATGTTAAGTGTCAGCCACAGTGTGACAATCATTGAGTTATAAATGTCACTGGTCTATGTTAGGTGTCAGCCACAATGTGACCATCATTGAGTTATAAATGTCACTGGTCTATGTTAGGTGTCAGCCACAATGTGACCATCATTGAGTTATAAATGTCACTGGTCTATGTTAGGTGTCAGCCACAATGTGACCATCATTGAGTTATAAATGTCACTGGTCTATGTTAGGTGTCAGCCACAATGTGACCATCATTGAGTTATAAATGTCACTGGTCTATGTTAGGTGTCAGCCACAATGTGACCATCATTGAGTTATAAATGTCACTGATCTATGTTAGGTGTCAGCCACAATGTGACCATCATTGAGTTATAAATGTCACTGATCTATGTTAGGTGTCAGCCACAATGTGACCATCATTGAGTTATAAATGTCACTGATCTACGTTAGGTGTCAGCCACAATGTGACAATCATTGAGTTATAAATGTCACTGATCTATGTTAGGTGTCAGCCACAATGTGACCAGCATTGAGTTATAAATGTCACTGATCTACGTTAGGTGTCAGCCACAATCTGACAATCATTGAGTTATAAATGTCACTGATCTATGTTAGGTGTCAGCCACAATGTGACCATCATTGAGTTATAAATGTCACTGATCTACGTTAGGTGTCAGTCACAATGTCACTGGTCTATGTTAGGTGTCAGCCACAATGTGACCATCATTGAGTTATAAATGTCACTGGTCTATGTTAGGTGTCAGCCACAATGTGACCATCATTGAGTTATAAATGTCACTGATCTATGTTAGGTGTCAGCCACAATGTGACCATCATTGAGTTATAAATGTCACTGATCTACATTAGGTGTCAGCCACAATGTGACCATCATTGAGTTTTAAATGTCACTGATCTATGTTAGGTGTCAGCCACAATGTGACAATCATTGAGTTATAAATGTCACTGATCTATGTTAGGTGTCAGCCACAATGTGACCATCATTGAGTTATAAATGTCACTGATCTATGTTAGGTGTCAGCCACAATGTGACCATCATTGAGTTATAAATGTCACTGGTCTATGTTAGGTGTCAGCCACAATGTGACCATCATTGAGTTATAAATGTCACTGATCTATGTTAGGTGTCAGCCACAATGTGACCATCATTGAGTTATAAATGTCACTGATCTATGTTAGGTGTCAGCCACAATGTGACCATCATTGAGTTATAAATGTCACTGATCTATGTTAGGTGTCAGCCACAATGTGACAATCATTGAGTTATAAATGTCACTGATCTATGTTAGGTGTCAGCCACAATGTGACCATCATTGAGTTATAAATGTCACTGATCTACGTTAGGTGTCAGCCACAATGTGACAATCATTGAGTTATAAATGTCACTGATCTATGTTAGGTGTCAGCCACAATGTGACCATCATTGAGTTATAAATGTCACTGATCTACGTTAGGTGTCAGTCACAATGTCACTGGTCTATGTTAGGTGTCAGCCACAATGTGACCATCATTGAGTTATAAATGTCACTGATCTATGTTAGGTGTCAGCCACAATGTGACCATCATTGAGTTATAAATGTCACTGATCTATGTTAGGTGTCAGCCACAATGTGACCATCATTGAGTTATAAATGTCACTGATCTAGTTAGGTGTCAGCCACAATGTGACCATCATTGAGTTATAAATGTCACTGGTCTATGTTAGGTGTCAGCCACAATGTGACCATCATTGAGTTATAAATGTCACTGATCTATGTTAGGTGTCAGCCACAATGTGACCATCATTGAGTTATAAATGTCACTGGTCTATGTTAGGTGTCAGCCACAATGTGACCATCATTGAGTTATAAATGTCACTGGTCTATGTTAGGTGTCAGCCACAATGTGACCATCATTGAGTTATAAATGTCACTGATCTATGTTAGGTGTCAGCCACAATGTGACCATCATTGAGTTATAAATGTCACTGATCTATGTTAGGTGTCAGCCACAATGTGACCATCATTGAGTTATAAATGTCACTGGTCTATGTTAGGTGTCAGCCACAATGTGACAATCATTGAGTTATAAATGTCACTGGTCTATGTTAGGTGTCAGCCACAATGTGACCACAATGTCACTGATCTATGTTAGGTATCAGCCACAATGTGACCATCATTGAGTTATAAATGTCACTGGTCTATGTTAGGTGTCAGCCACAATGTGACCATCATTGAGTTATAAATGTCACTGGTCTATGTTAGGTGTCAGCCACAATGTCACTGGTCTATGTTAGGTGTCAGCCACAATGTGACCATCATTGAGTTATAAATGTCACTGGTCTATGTTAGGTGTCAGCCACAATGTGACCATCATTGAGTTATAAATGTCACTGATCTATGTTAGGTGTCAGCCACAATGTGACCATCATTGAGTTATAAATGTCACTGATCTACGTTAGGTGTCAGCCACAATGTGACCATCATTGAGTTTTAAATGTCACTGATCTATGTTAGGTGTCAGCCACAATGTGACAATCATTGAGTTATAAATGTCACTGATCTATGTTAGGTGTCAGCCACAATGTGACCATCATTGAGTTATAAATGTCACTGATCTATGTTAGGTGTCAGCCACAATGTGACCATCATTGAGTTATAAATGTCACTGGTCTATGTTAGGTGTCAGCCACAATGTGACCATCATTGAGTTATAAATGTCACTGGTCTATGTTAGGTGTCAGTCACAATGTCACTGGTCTAAGTTAGGTGTCAGCCACAATGTGACAATCATTGAGTTATATATGTCACTGGTCTATGTTAGGTGTCAGCCACAATGTCACTGGTCTATGTTAGGTGCCAGCCACAATGTGACCATCATTGGGTTATAAATGTCACTGGTCTATGTTAGGTGTCAGCCACAATGTCACTGGTCTATGTTAGGTGCCAGCCACAATGTGACCAGCATTGAGTTATAAATGTCACTGGTCTATGTTAGGTGTCAGCCACAATGTGACCATCATTGAGTTATAAATGTCACTGGTCTATGTTAGGTGTCAGCCACAATGTGACAATCATTGAGTTTTAAATGTCACTGGTCTATGTTAGGTGTCAGCCACAATGTGACCATCATTGAGTTATAAATGTCACTGGTCTATGTTAGGTGTCAGCCACAATGTCACTGGTCTATGTTAGGTGTCAGCCACAATGTGACCAGCATTGAGTTATAAATGTCACTGGTCTATGTTAGGTGTCAGCCACAATGTCACTGGTCATGTTAGTGTCAGCCAAATGTCACTGGTCTATGTTAGGTGTCAGCCACAATGTGACCATCATTGAGTTATAAATGTCACTGGTCTATGTTAGGTGTCAGCCACAATGTCACTGGTCTATGTTAGGTGCCAGCCACAATGTGACCATCATTGAGTTATAAATGTCACTGGTCTATGTTAGGTGTCAGCCACAATGTGACCATCATTGAGTTATAAATGTCACTGGTCTATGTTAGGTGTCAGCCACAATGTGACCATCATTGAGTTTTAAATGTCACTGGTCTATGTTAGGTGTCAGCCACAATGTGACCATCATTGAGTTATACATGTCACTGATCTATGTTAGGTGTCAGCCACAATGTGACAATCATTGAGTTATAAATGTCACTGATCTATGTTAGGTGTCAGCCACAATGTGAGCAGCATTGAGTTATAAATGTCACTGATCTACGTTAGGTATCAGCCACAATCTGACAATCATTGAGTTATAAATGTCACTGATCTATGTTAGGTGTCAGCCACAATGTGACCATCATTGAGTTATAAATGTCACTGATCTACGTTAGGTGTCAGTCACAATGTCACTGGTCTATGTTAGGTGTCAGCCACAATGTGACCATCATTGAGTTATAAATGTCACTGGTCTATGTTAGGTGTCAGCCACAATGTGACCATCATTGAGTTATAAATGTCACTGATCTATGTTAGGTGTCAGCCACAATGTGACCATCATTGAGTTATAAATGTCACTGATCTACATTAGGTGTCAGCCACAATGTGACCATCATTGAGTTTTAAATGTCACTGATCTATGTTAGGTGTCAGCCACAATGTGACAATCATTGAGTTATAAATGTCACTGATCTATGTTAGGTGTCAGCCACAATGTGACCATCATTGAGTTATAAATGTCACTGATCTATGTTAGGTGTCAGCCACAATGTGACCATCATTGAGTTATAAATGTCACTGGTCTATGTTAGGTGTCAGCCACAATGTGACCATCATTGAGTTATAAATGTCACTGGTCTATGTTAGGTGTCAGTCACAATGTCACTGGTCTAAGTTAGGTGTCAGCCACAATGTGACAATCATTGAGTTATATATGTCACTGGTCTATGTTAGGTGTCAGCCACAATGTCACTGGTCTATGTTAGGTGCCAGCCACAATGTGACCATCATTGGGTTATAAATGTCACTGGTCTATGTTAGGTGTCAGCCACAATGTCACTGGTCTATGTTAGGTGTCAGCCACAATGTGACCAGCATTGAGTTATAAATGTCACTGGTCTATGTTAGGTGTCAGCCACAATGTGACCATCATTGAGTTATAAATGTCACTGGTCTATGTTAGGTGTCAGCCACAATGTGACAATCATTGAGTTTAAATGTCACTGGTCTATGTTAGGTGTCAGCCACAATGTGACCATCATTGAGTTATACATGTCACTGATCTATGTTAGGTGTCAGCCACAATGTGACAATCATTGAGTTATAAATGTCACTGATCTATGTTAGGTGTCAGCCACAATGTGACCAGCATTGAGTTATAAATGTCACTGATCTACGTTAGGTATCAGCCACAATCTGACAATCATTGAGTTATAAATGTCACTGATCTATGTTAGGTGTCAGCCACAATGTGACCATCATTGAGTTATAAATGTCACTGATCTACGTTAGGTGTCAGTCACAATGTCACTGGTCTATGTTAGGTGTCAGCCACAATGTGACCATCATTGAGTTATAAATGTCACTGGTCTATGTTAGGTGTCAGCCACAATGTGACCATCATTGAGTTATAAATGTCACTGATCTATGTTAGGTGTCAGCCACAATGTGACCATCATTGAGTTATAAATGTCACTGATCTACGTTAGGTGTCAGCCACAATGTGACCATCATTGAGTTTTAAATGTCACTGATCTATGTTAGGTGTCAGCCACAATGTGACAATCATTGAGTTATAAATGTCACTGATCTATGTTAGGTGTCAGCCACAATGTGACCATCATTGAGTTATAAATGTCACTGATCTATGTTAGGTGTCAGCCACAATGTGACCATCACTGAGTTATAAATGTCACTGATCTATGTTAGGTGTCAGCCACAATGTGACCATCATTGAGTTATAAATGTCACTGATCTACGTTAGGTGTCAGCCACAATGTGACCATCATTGAGTTATAAATGTCACTGATCTATGTTAGGTGTCAGCCACAATGTGACCATCATTGAGTTATAAATGTCACTGATCTACGTTAGGTGTCAGCCACAATGTGACCATCATTGAGTTATAAATGTCACTGATCTACATTAGGTGTCAGCCACAATGTGACCATCATTGAGTTATAAATGTCACTGATCTATGTTAAGTGTCAGCCACAGTGTGACAATCTTTGAGTTATAAATGTCACTGGTCTATGTTAGGTGTCAGCCACAATGTGACCATCATTGAGTTATAAATGTCACTGATCTATGTTAGGTGTCAGCCACAATGTGACCATCATTGAGTTATAAATGTCACTGGTCTATGTTAGGTGTCAGCCACAATGTGACCATCATTGAGTTATAAATGTCACTGGTCTATGTTAGGTGTCAGCCACAATGTGACCATCATTGAGTTATAAATGTCACTGGTCTATGTTAGGTGTCAGCCACAATGTGACCATCATTGAGTTATAAATGTCACTGATCTATGTTAGGTGTCAGCCACAATGTGACCATCATTGAGTTATAAATGTCACTGATCTATGTTAGGTGTCAGCCACAATGTGACCATCATTGAGTTATAAATGTCACTGATCTACGTTAGGTGTCAGCCACAATGTGACAATCATTGAGTTATAAATGTCACTGATCTATGTTAGGTGTCAGCCACAATGTGACCAGCATTGAGTTATAAATGTCACTGATCTACGTTAGGTATCAGCCACAATCTGACAATCATTGAGTTATAAATGTCACTGATCTATGTTAGGTGTCAGCCACAATGTGACCATCATTGAGTTATAAATGTCACTGATCTACGTTAGGTGTCAGTCACAATGTCACTGGTCTATGTTAGGTGTCAGCCACAATGTGACCATCATTGAGTTATAAATGTCACTGGTCTATGTTAGGTGTCAGCCACAATGTGACCATCATTGAGTTATAAATGTCACTGATCTATGTTAGGTGTCAGCCACAATGTGACCATCATTGAGTTATAAATGTCACTGATCTACGTTAGGTGTCAGCCACAATGTGACCATCATTGAGTTTTAAATGTCACTGATCTATGTTAGGTGTCAGCCACAATGTGACAATCATTGAGTTATAAATGTCACTGATCTATGTTAGGTGTCAGCCACAATGTGACCATCATTGAGTTATAAATGTCACTGATCTATGTTTGGTGTCAGCCACAATGTGACCATCATTGAGTTATAAATGTCACTGGTCTATGTTAGGTGTCAGCCACAATGTGACCATCATTGAGTTATAAATGTCACTGGTCTATGTTAGGTGTCAGTCACAATGTCACTGGTCTAAGTTAGGTGTCAGCCACAATGTGACAATCATTGAGTTATATATGTCACTGGTCTATGTTAGGTGTCAGCCACAATGTCACTGGTCTATGTTAGGTGCCAGCCACAATGTGACCATATTTGGGTTATAAATGTCACTGGTCTATGTTAGGTGTCAGCCACAATGTCACTGGTCTATGTTAGGTGCCAGCCACAATGTGACCAGCATTGAGTTATAAATGTCACTGGTCTATGTTAGGTGTCAGCCACAATGTGACAATCATTGAGTTTTAAATGTCACTGGTCTATGTTAGGTGTCAGCCACAATGTGACCATCATTGAGTTATACATGTCACTGATCTATGTTAGGTGTCAGCCACAATGTGACAATCATTGAGTTATAAATGTCACTGATCTATGTTAGGTGTCAGCCACAATGTGACCAGCATTGAGATATAAATGTCACTGATCTACGTTAGGTATCAGCCACAATCTGACAATCATTGAGTTATAAATGTCACTGATCTATGTTAGGTGTCAGCCACAATGTGACCATCATTGAGTTATAAATGTCACTGATCTATGTTAGGTGTCAGTCACAATGTCACTGGTCTATGTTAGGTGTCAGCCACAATGTGACCATCATTGAGCTATAAATGTCACTGGTCTATGTTAGGTGTCAGCCACAATGTGACAATCATTGAGTTATAAATGTCACTGATCTATGTTAGGTGTCAGCCACAATGTGACCATCATTGAGTTATAAATGTCACTGATCTACGTTAGGTGTCAGCCACAATGTGACCATCATTGAGTTTTAAATGTCACTGGTCTATGTTAGGTGTCAGCCACAATGTGACCATCATTGAGTTATAAATGTCACTGGTCTATGTTAGGTGTCAGCCACAATGTGGCCATCATTGAGTTATAAATGTCACTGGTCTATGTTAGGTGTCAGCCACAATGTGACCATCATTGAGTTATAAATGTCACTGATCTATGTTAAGTGTCAGCCACAATGTGACCATCATTGAGTTATAAATGTCACTGATCTATGTTAGGTGTCAGCCACAATGTGACCATCATTGAGTTATAAATGTCACTGATCTATGTTAGGTGTCAGCCACAATGTGACCAGCATTGAGTTATAAATTTCACTGGTCTATGTTAGGTGTCAGTCACAATGTCACTGGTCTAAGTTAGGTGTCAGCCACAATGTGACAATCATTGAGTTATATATGTCACTGGTCTATGTTAGGTGTCAGCCACAATGTCACTGGTCTATGTTAGGTGCCAGCCACAATGTGACCATCATTGGGTTATAAATGTCACTGGTCTATGTTAGGTGTCAGCCACAATGTCACTGGTCTATGTTAGGTGCCAGCCACAATGTGACCAGCATTGAGTTATAAATGTCACTGGTCTATGTTAGGTGTCAGCCACAATGTGACCATCATTGAGTTATAAATGTCACTGGTCTATGTTAGGTGTCAGACACAATGTGACAATCATTGAGTTTTAAATGTCACTGGTGTATGTTAGGTGTCAGCCACAATGTGACCATCATTGAGTTATACATGTCACTGATCTATGTTAGGTGTCAGCCACAATGTGACAATCATTGAGTTATAAATGTCACTGATCTATGTTAGGTGTCAGCCACAATGTGACCAGCATTGAGTTATAAATGTCACTGATCTACGTTAGGTATCAGCCACAATCTGACAATCATTGAGTTATAAATGTCACTGATCTATGTTAGGTGTCAGCCACAATGTGACCATCATTGAGTTATAAATGTCACTGATCTACGTTAGGTGTCAGTCACAATGTCACTGGTCTATGTTAGGTGTCAGCCACAATGTGACCATCATTGAGCTATAAATGTCACTGGTCTATGTTAGGTGTCAGCCACAATGTGACCATCATTGAGTTATAAATGTCACTGATCTATGTTAGGTGTCAGCCACAATGTGACCATCATTGAGTTATAAATGTCACTGATCTACGTTAGGTGTCAGCCACAATGTGACCATCATTGAGTTTTAAATGTCACTGATCTATGTAGATTGTAACAACTGGAGAGGCGTGACACTTTTGTCAGTTGCCTCAAAGTTATTCTGTAAAATCATCCTAAATAGAATAAAGGATTCAATAGATACAGTAATGCGTGAAGAACAGGCTGGGTTTAGAAAAGGGAGAAGCTGTCTTGACCACATTTTCACTCTACGACTTATATTGGAGGAACATATTGAAAAGCAAAAACCTTTTGTACTTAACTTCATCGACTTCAAAAAAGCATTTGATAGTATTCATAGAGATTCTTTGTGGAAAATTCTGAAGCAATATGGCTTACCATCAAAAATCATAAATATTATCAAAGACATGTATGATGGTTACACATGTGCAGTTCGAACAGAGGAAGGACTGAGCGAATGTTTCCCAATAGAAACTGGGGTTAAACAAGGATGTATTTTATCGCCCGTGTTATTTGGAATTGTTATGGACTTCATAATGAAGAAATGCTGCACTGGTAATAAAGGCATCGAATGGATACAAGGAGACCATTTGGAGGACCTCGACTTTGCTGATGACATAGTTCTCATCAGCAGTCAGATAAAAACGATGCAGGAAAACACAAATGAACTATCATCAATAGCCAGCAAAATTGGGCTTGAGGTCAATCATGAAAAGACTAAAGTCATGAAAAGTTTAATTCCAACAAGTGACAAAATATACATGGAAAACAAACCAGTAGAAGAGATCGATCACTTTATCTATCTTGGAAGTCACATTGATCGAGAAGGGGATACGAGCAAAGAAATTAGAATCAGACTGGCTAAAGCAGCAATGTCTTTCAGAAGCCTTGAAAAGTTGTGGAAATCAAAACTCATTAGCACAAACACAAAACTTAGGCTATTCAAATCAAATGTACTATCAACCCTTACGTATGCGTGTGAAAGCTGGAAAACAACAAGAGATATAGAAACAAAGTTGAACGCATTCGAAAATAAATGTCTAAGGAAAATACTTGGTATAGAATGGAACGAATTCAAAACAAACGAGGAAATTAGAGAAATCGCCAATCAACCACTAATATCTTCAGTAATAAAGAAAAGACGATGGTCATACGTTGGACATGTGATGAGAAGAGATAATAATCGAATAGCAAAGCAAGCCCTCATATGGGAAACAACAGGTAAAAGAAAAAGAGGAAGACCCAGGGAGACACTGAGAAGAACATTGATGAGAGAGGCAAGAGCAGCAGGAATCGGCTCCCTCAATGAGATAGAACTGCTTGCACAGAACAGAGACAGATGGCGAGATTTAATAAAATATCTTTAAAAGAAAACTGCTAGAACAAAAATTCATATAGGAGAAGGTGTATCTTGGTCTACGCCCTATGGGCCGGTTACGGCTCGAAAGGTCAATAGATAGATAGATCTATGTTAGGTGTCAGCCACAATGTGACCATCATTGAGTTATAAATGTCACTGATCTATGTTAGGTGTCAGCCTCAATGTGACCATCATTGAGTTATAAATGTCACTGATCTATGTTAGGTGTCAGCCACAATGTGACCATCACTGAGTTATAAATGTCACTGATCTATGTTAGGTGTCAGCCACAATGTGACCATCATTGAGTTATAAATGTCACTGATCTACGTTAGGTGTCAGCCACAATGTGACCATCATTGAGTTATAAATGTCACTGATCTATGTTAGGTGTCAGCCACATTGTGACCATCATTGAGTTATAAATGTCACTGATCTACGTTAGGTGTCAGCCACAATGTGACCATCATTGAGTTATAAATGTCACTGATCTACATTAGGTGTCAGCCACAATGTGACCATCATTGAGTTATAAATGTCACTGATCTATGTTAAGTGTCAGCCACAGTGTGACAATCATTGAGTTATAAATGTCACTGGTCTATGTTAGGTGTCAGCCACAATGTGACCATCATTGAGTTATAAATGTCACTGGTCTATGTTAGGTGTCAGCCACAATGTGACCATCATTGAGTTATAAATGTCACTGGTCTATGTTAGGTGTCAGCCACAATGTGACCATCATTGAGTTATAAATGTCACTGGTCTATGTTAGGTGTCAGCCACAATGTGACCATCATTGAGTTATAAATGTCACTGGTCTATGTTAGGTGTCAGCCACAATGTGACCATCATTGAGTTATAAATGTCACTGATCTATGTTAGGTGTCAGCCACAATGTGACCATCATTGAGTTATAAATGTCACTGATCTATGTTAGGTGTCAGCCACAATGTGACCATCATTGAGTTATAAATGTCACTGATCTACGTTAGGTGTCAGCCACAATGTGACCATCATTGAGTTATAAATGTCACTGATCTATGTTAAGTGTCAGCCACAATGTGACAATCATTGAGTTATAAATGTCACTGGCCTATGTTAGGTGTAAGCCACAATGTGACCATCATTGAGTTATAAATGTCACTGGTCTATGTTAGGTGTCAGCCACAATGTGACAATTATTGAGTTATAAATGTCACTGGTCTATGTTAGGTGTCAGCCACAATGTGACCATTGAGTTATAAATGTCACTGATCTATGTTAAGTGTCAGCCACAATGTGACCATCATTGAGTTTTAAATGTCACTGATCTATGTTAGGTGTCAGCCACAATGTGACAATTATTGAGTTATAAATGTCACTGGTCTACGTTAGGTGTCAGCCACAATGTGACCATTGAGTTATAAATGTCACTTGTCTATGTTAGGTGTCAGCCACAATGTGACCATTGAGTTATAAATGTCACTGATCTATGTTAGGTGTCAGCCACAATGTGACAATCATTGAGTTATAAATGTCACTGATCTATGTTAGGTGTCAGCCACAATGTGACCATTGAGTTATAAATGTCACTGATCTATGTTAGGTGTCAGCCACAATGTGACAATCATTGAGTTATAAATGTCACTGATCTATGTTAGGTGTAAGCCACAATGTGACAATCATTGAGTTATAAATGTCAGTGATCTACGTTAGGTGTCAGCCACAATGTGACAAACATTGAGTTATAAATGTCACTGATCTATGTTAGGTGTAAGCCACAATGTGATAATCATTGAGTTATAAATGTCACTGATCTACGTTAGATGTCAGCCACAATGTGACAATCATTGAGTTTTAAATGCCACTGATCTATGTTAGGTGTCAGCCACAATGTGACAATCATTGAGTTATAAATGTCACTGATCTACGTTAGGTGTCAGCCACAATGTGACAATCATTGAGTTATAAATGTCACTGATCTACGTTAGATGTCAGCCACAATGTGACTATCATTGAGTTTTAAATGCCACTGATCTATGTTAGGTTTCAGCCACAATGTCACTGATCTATGTTAGGTGTCAGCCACAATGTGACCATCATTGAGTTATAAATGTCACTGGTCTATGTTAGGTGTCAGCCACAATGTAACCATCATTGAGTTATAAATGTCACTGATCTATGTTAGGTGTCAGCCACAATGTGACCATCATTGAGTTATAAATGTCACTGATCTATGTTAGGTGTCAGCCACAATGTGACCATCATTGAGTTATAAATGTCACTGATCTATGTTAGGTGTCAGCCACAATGTGACCATCATTGAGTTATAAATGTCCTTCATATTTTCCATGCGCATTTTGACCCATCCTCATTATTTTTATCGTGACTTCGATTTTATGTCTTTTCTCCTTTTTCCTCCTTGACCTTGCTCTCTCAACTTTGTCTCCTGCTCTACTCTCTCCCCTCCTCCCTCTTCTACACACTCTCATCAATTTCAACCTTATTTATGTTGTCTGCTCTCATTAGATTCGGCCTTATTTGTGTTGTCTGCTCTCATCAGATTCAGCCTTATTTGTGTTGTCTGCTCTCATCAGATTCAGCCTTATTTGTGTTTTCAGCTCTCATTAGATTATGCCTTATTTGTGTTGACTGTTCTCATCAGATTCAGCCTTATTTGTGTTGTCTGCTCTCATTAGATTCGGCCTTATTTGTGTTGTCTGCTCTCATCAGATTCAGCCTTATTTGTGTTGTCCACTCTCATCAGATTCAGCCTTATTTGTGCTGTCGACTGTCTTCAGATTCAGCCTTATTTGTGTTGTCTGCTCTCATCAATTTCAGCCTTATTTGTGTTGTCTGCTCTCATCAATTTCAGCCTTATTTGTGTTGTATGCTCTCATTAATTTCAGCTTTATTTGTGTTGTCCACTCTCATCAGATTCAGCCTTATTTGTGTTGTCGACTTTCTTCAGATTCAGCCTTATTTGTGTTGTCTGCTCTCATCAATTTCAGCCTTATTTGTGTTGTCTGCTCTCATCAATTTCAGCCTTATTTGTGTTGTATGCTCTCATTAATTTCAGCCTTATTTGTGTTGTCGAATCTCTTCAGATTCAGCCTTATTTCTGTTGTCTGCTCTCATCAGATTCAGCCTTATTTGCGTTGTATGCTCTCATTAATTTCAGCCTTATTTGTGTTGTCTGCTCTCATCATATTCAGCCTTATTTGTGTTGTCTACTCTCATCAATTTCAACCTTATTTGTGTTGTCTACTCTCATCAATTTCAACCTTATTTGTGTTGTCTACTCTCATCAATTTCAACCTTATTTGTGTTGTCCATACTCTTCAGATTCAGCCTTATTTTGTTGTCTGCTCTCATCAGATTCAGCCTTATTTGTGTTTTCAGCTCTCATTAGATTCGGCCTTATTTGTGTTGACTGTTCTCATCAGATTCAGCCTTATTTGTGTTATCTGCTCTCATTAGATTCGGCCTTATTTGCGTTGTCTGCTCTCATCAGATTCAGCCTTATTTGTGTTGTCTGCTCTCATCAGATTCATAGTTAGTTGTGTTGTTTGCTCTCATCAGATTCAGCCTTATTTCTGTTGTCCACTCTCATCAGATTCAGCCTTATTTGTGTTGTCGACTCTCTTCAGATTCAGCCTTATTTGTGTTATCTGATCTCATCAATTTCAGCCTTATTTGTGTTGTCTGCTCTCATCAATTTCAGCCTTATTTGTGTTGTATGCTCTCATTAATTTCAGCCTTATTTGTGTTGTCGACTCTCTTCAGATTCAGCCTTATTTGTGTTGTCTGCTCTCATCAGATTCAGCCTTATTTGTGTTGTATGCTCTCATTAATTTCAGTCTTATTTGTGTTGTCTGCTCTCATCATATTCAGCCTTATTTGTGTTGTCTACTCTCATCAAATTCAACCTTATTTGTGTTGTCTACTCTCATCAATTTCAACCTTATTTGTGTTGTCCATTCTCTTCAGATTCAGCCTTATTTGTGTTGTCTGCTCTCATCAGATTCAGCCTTATTTGTATTTTCAGCTCTCATTAGATTCTGCCTTATTTGTGTTGACTGTTCTCATCAGATTCAGCCTTATTTGTGTTGTCTGCTCTCATTAGATTCGGCCTTATTTGTGTTGTTTGCTCTCATCAGATTCAGCCTTATTTGTGTTGTCTGCTCTCATCAGATTCATCCTTATTTGTGTTGTCTGCTCTCATCAGATTCAGCCTTATTTCTGTTGTCCACTCTCATCAGATGCAGCCTTATTTGTATTGTCGACTCTCTTCAGATTCAGCCTTATTTGTGTTGTCTGCTCTCATCAATTTCAGCCTTATTTGTGTTGTCAGCTATCATCAATTTCAGCCTTATTTGTGTTGTATGCTCTCATTAATTTCAGCCTTATTTGTGTTGTCTGCTCTCATTAATTTCAGCCTTATTTGTGTTGTATGCTCTCATTAATTTCAGCCTTATTTGTGTTGTCGACTCTCTTCAGATTCAGCCTTATTTGTGTTGTCTGCTCTCATCAGATTCAGCCTTATTTGTGTTGTATGCTCTCATTAATTTCAGCCTTATTTGTGTTGTCTACTCTCATCAATTTCAACCTTATTTGTGTTGTCTACTCTAATCAATTTCAGCCTTATTTGTGTTGTCTACTCTCATCAATTTCAACCTTATTTGTGTTGTCCATTCTCTTCAGATTCAGCCTTATTTTGTGTTGTCTGCTCTCTTCAGATTCATCCTTATTTGTGTTGTCTGCTCTCATCAATTTTAACCTTATTTGTGTTGTCCACTCTCTTCAGATTCAGCCTTATTTGTGTTGTCTACTCTCATCAATTTCAACCTTATTTGTGTTGTCTACGCTCATCAATTTCAACCTTATTTGTGTTGTCCATTCTCTTCAGATTCAGCCTTATTTGTGTTGTCTGCTCTCATCAGATTCAGCCTTATTTGTGTTCTCTGCTCTCATCAGATTCAGCATTTTTTGTGTTCTTTGCTCCCATCAGAATAAGGCTTATTTGTGTTTTCTTCTCCCATCAATTTCAACCTTATATGTGTTGTCTTCTCTCATCAATTTCAGCCTTATTTGTGTTGTCTGCTATCATCAATTTCAGCCTTATATGTGTTGTCTTCTCTCATCAATTTCAGCCTTATTTGTATTGTCCACTCTCATCAGATTCAGCCTTATTTGTGTTGTCTGCTCTCATCAATTTCAGCCTTATATGTGTTGTCTTCTCTCATCAATTTCAGCCTTATTTGTATTGTCGACTCTCATCAGATTCAGCCTTATTTGTGTTGACTACTCTCATCAATTTCAACCTTATTTGTGTTGACTACTCTCATCAGACTCAGCCTTATTTGTATTGTCTTCTCTCATCAATTTCAGCCTTATATGTGTTGTCTGCTCTCATCAGATTCAGCCTTATTTGTGTTCTTTGCTCTCATCAGATTCAGCCTTATTTTTGTTGTCTGCTCTCATCAGATTCAGCCTTATTTGTGTTCTCTGCTCTCATCAGATTCAGCCTTATTTGTGTTCTCTGCTCTCATCAGATTCAGCCTTATTTGTGTTGTCTACTCTCATCAATTTCAACCTTATTTGTGTTGTCTACTCTCATCAATTTCAACCTTATTTGTGTTGTCTACGCTCATCAATTTCAACCTTATTTGTGTTCTCTGCTCTCATCAGATTCAGCATTTTTTGTGTTCTTTGCTCTCATCAGAATAAGGCTTATTTGTGTTTTCTTCTCCCATCAATTTCAACCTTATATGTGTTGTCTTCTCTCATCAGATTCAGCCTTATTTGTGTTGTCCACTCTCATCAATTTCAGCCTTATTTGCGTTGTCTGCTATCATCAATTTCAGCCTTATATGTGTTGTCTTCTCTCATCAATTTCAGCCTTATTTGTGTTGTCCATTCTCATCAATTTCAGCCTTATTTGTGTTGTCTGCTATCATCAATTTCAGCCTTATATGTGTTGACTTCTGTCATCAATTTCAGCCTTATTTGTATTGTCCACTCTCATCAGATTCAGCCTTATTTGTGTTGTCTGCTCTCATCAATTTAAGCCTTATATGTGTTGTCTTCTCACATCAATTTCAGCCTTATTTGTAATGACTACTCTCATCAATTTCAACCTTATTTGTGTTAACTTCTCTCATCAATTTCAGCCTTATTTGTATTGTCCACTCTCATCAGATTCAGCCTTATTTGTGTTGTCTGCTCTCATCAATTTAAGCCTTATATGTGTTGTCTTCTCTCATCAATTTCAGCCTTATTTGTATTGACTACTCTCATCAATTTCAACCTTATTTGTGTTGACTACTCTCATCAATTTCAGCCTTATCTGTGTTGTCAACTCTCTTCAGATTCAGCCTTATTTGTGTTGTCCACTCTCATCAGATTCAGCCTTATTTGTGTTGTCTGCTCTTATCAGATTCAGCCTTATTTGTGTTGTCTGCTCTCATCAGATTCAGCCTTAATTGTGTTGTTTGCTCTCATCAATTTCAGCCTTATTTGTGTTGTCTGCTCTCATCAGATTCAGCCTTATTTGTGTTGTCTGCTCTCATCAGATTCAGCCATATTTGTGTTGTCTGCTCTCATCAGATTCAGCCTTATTTGTGTTTTCTGCTCTCATCAATTTCAGCCTTATTTGTGTTGTCCACTCTCATCAGATTCAGCCTTATTTGTGTTGTCTGCTCTCATCAGATTCAGCCTTATTTGTGTTGTCTGCTCTCATCAGATTCAGCCTTATTTGTGTTGTCTGCTCTCATCAGATTCAGCCTTATTTGTGTTGTCTGCTCTCATTAATTTCAGCCTTATTTGTGTTGTCTGCTCTCATTAATTTCAGCCTTATTTGTGTTGTCTGCTCTCATTAATTTCAGCCTTATTTGTGTTGTCGACTCTCTTCAGATTCAGCCTTATTTGTGTTGTCTGCTCTCATCAGATTCAGCCTTATTTGTGTTGTATGCTCTCATTAATTTCAGCCTTATTTGTGTTGTCTACTCTCATCAATTTCAACCTTATTTGTGTTGTCTACTCTCATCAATTTCAGCCTTATTTGTGTTGTCCATTCTCTTCAGATTCAGCCTTATTTGTGTTGTCTGCTCTCATCAGATTCAGCCTTATTTGTGTTTTCAGCTCTCATTAGATTCGGCCTTTTTTGTGTTGTATGCTCTCATCAATTTCAGCCTTATTTGTGTTGTCTGTTCTCATCAGATTCAGCCTTATTTGTGTTGTATGCTCTCATTAATTTCAGCCTTATTTGTGTTGTATGCTCTCATTAATTTCAGCCTTATTTGTGTTGTCGACTCTCTTCAGATTCAGCCTTATTTGTGTTGTCTGCTCTCATCAGATTCAGCCTTATTTGTGTTGTATGCTCTCATTAATTTCAGCCTTATTTGTGTTGTCTACTCTCATCAATTTCAACCTTATTTGTGTTGTCTACTCTCATCAATTTCAGCCTTATTTGTGTTGTCCATTCTCTTCAGATTCAGCCTTATTTGTGTTGTCTGCTCTTATCAGATTCAGCCTTATTTGTGTTTTCAGCTCTCATTAGATTCGGCCTTATTTGTGTTGACTGTTCTCATCAGATTCAGCCTTATTTGTGTTGTCTGCTCTCATTAGATTCGGCCTTATTTGTGTTGTTTGCTCTCATCAGATTGAGCATTATTTGAGTTGTCTGCTCTCATCAGATTCAGCATTATTTCTGTTGTCCACTCTCATCAGATTCAGCCTTATTTGTATTGTCGACTCTCATCAGATTCAGCCTCATTTGTGTTGTCTGCTATCATCAATTTCAGCCTTATTTGTGTTGTCTGCTATCATCAATTTCAGCCTTATTTGCGTTGTCTACTCTTATTAATTTCAGCCTTATTTGTGTTGTATGCTCCCATTAATTTCAGCCTTATTTGTGTTGTCTGCTCTCATCAATTTCAGCCTTATTTGTGTTGTCTGCTCTCATTAATTTCAGCTTTATTTGTGTTGTATGCTCTCATTAATTTCAGTCTTATTTGTGTTGTCTGCTCTCATTAATTTCAGCCTTATTTGTGTTGTATGCTCTCATTAATTTCAGCCTTATTTGTGTTGTCTGCTCTCATTAATTTCAGCCTTATTTGTGTTGTATGCTCTCATTAATTTCAGCCTTATTTGTGTTGTCGACTCTCTTCAGATTCAGCCTTATTTGTGTTGTCTGCTCTCATCAGATTCAGCCTTATTTGTGTTGTATGCTCTCATTAATTTCAGCCTTATTTGTGTTGTCTACTCTCATCAATTTCAACCTTATTTGTGTTGTCTACTCTCATCAATTTCAGCCTTATTTGTGTTGTCTACTCTCATCAATTTCAACCTTATTTGTGTTGTCCATTCTCTTCAGATTCAGCCTTATTTTGTGTTGTCTGCTCTCTTCAGATTCATCCTTATTTGTGTTGTCTGCTCTCATCAATTTTAATCTTATTTGTGTTGTCCACTCTCTTCAGATTCAGCCTTATTTGTGTTGTCCACTCTCTTCAGATTCAGCCTTATTTTGTGTTGTCTGCTCTCTTCAGATTCAACCTTATTTGTGTTGTCTGCTCTCATCAATTTTAACCTTATTTGTGTTGTCCACTCTCTTCAGATTCAGCCTTATTTGTGTTGTCTACTCTCATCAATTTCAACCTTATTTGTGTTGTCTACTCTCATCAATTTCAACCTTATTTGTGTAGTCTACGCTCATCAATTTCAACCTTATTTGTGTTGTCCATTCTCTTCAGATTCAGCCTTATTTGTGTTGTCTGCTCTCATCAGATTCAGCCTTATTTGTGTTCTCTGCTCTCATCAGATTCAGCATTTTTTGTGTTCTTTGCTCTCATCAGAATAAGGCGTATTTGTGTTTTCTTCTCCCATCAATTTCAACCTTATATGTGTTGTCTTCTCTCATCAATTTCAGCCTTATTTGTGTTGTCTGCTATCATCAATTTCAGCCTTATATGTGTTGTCTTCTCTCATCAATTTCAGCCTTATTTGTATTGTCCACTCTCATCAGATTCAGCCTTATTTGTGTTGTCTGCTCTCATCAATTTCAGCCTTATATGTGTTGTCTTCTCTCATCAATTTCAGCCTTATTTGTATTGTCCACTCTCATCAGATTCAGCCTTATTTGTGTTGACTACTCTCATCAATTTCAACCTTATTTGTGTTGACTACTCTCATCAGACTCAGCCTTATTTGTGTTGACTTCTCTCATCAATTTCAGCCTTATTTGTATTGTCTTCTCTCATCAATTTCAGCCTTATTTGTGTTATCTGCTCTCATCAGATTCAGCCTTATTTGTGTTGTTTGCTCTCATCAGATTCAGCCTTATTTTTGTTGTCTGCTCTCATCAGTTTCAGCCTTATTTGTGTTCTCTGCTCTCATCAGATTCAGCCTTATTTGTGTTCTCTGCTCTCATCAGATTCAGCCTTATTTGTGTTGTCTACTCTCATCAATTTCAACCTTATTTGTGTTGTCTACTCTCATCAATTTCAACCTTATTTGTGTTGTCTACGCTCATCAATTTCAACCTTATTTGTGTTCTCTGCTCTCATCAGATTCAGCATTTTTTGTGTTCTTTGCTCTCATCAGAATAAGGCTTATTTGTGTTTTCTTCTCCCATCAATTTCAACCTTATATGTGTTGTCTTCTCTCATCAGATTCAGCCTTATTTGTGTTGTCCACTCTCATCAATTTCAGCCTTATTTGTGTTGTCTGCTATCATCAATTTCAGACTTATATGTGTTGTCTTCTCTCATCAATTTCAGCCTTATTTGAGTTGTCCATTCTCATCAATTTCAGCCTTATTTGTGTTGTCTGCTATCATCAATTTCAGCCTTATATGTGTTGACTTCTGTCATCAATTTCAGCCTTATTTGTATTGTCCACTCTCATCAGATTCAGCCTTATTTGTGTTGTCTGCTCTCATCAATTTAAGCCTTATATGTGTTGTCTTCTCACATCAATTTCAGCCTTATTTGTATTGACTACTCTCATCAATTTCAACCTTATTTGTGTTAACTTCTCTCATCAATTTCAGCCTTATTTGTATTGTCCACTCTCATCAGATTCAGCCTTATTTGTGTTGTCTGCTCTCATCAATTTAAGCCTTATATGTGTTGTCTTCTCTCATCAATTTCAGCCTTATTTGTATTGACTACTCTCATCAATTTCAACCTTATTTGTGTTGACTACTCTCATCAATTTCAGCCTTATCTGTGTTGTCAACTCTCTTCAGATTCAGCCTTATTTGTGTTGTCCACTCTCATCAGATTCAGCCTTATTTGTGTTGTCTGCTCTCATCAGATTCAGCCTTATTTGTGTTGTCTGCTCTCATCAGATTCAGCCTTATTTGTGTTGTTTGCTCTCATCAATTTCAGCCTTATTTGTGTTGTCTGCTCTCATCAGATTCAACTTATTTGTGTTGTCTGCTCTCATCAGATTCAGCCATATTTGTGTTGTCTGCTCTCATCAGATTCAGCCTTATTTGTGTTTTCTGCTCTCATCAATTTCAGCCTTATTTGTGTTGTCCACTCTCATCAGATTCAGCCTTATTTGTGTTGTCTGCTCTCATCAGATTCAGCCTTATTTGTGTTGTCTGCTCTCATCAGATTCAGCCTTATTTGTGTTGTCTGCTCTCATCAGATTCAGCCTTATTTGTGTTGTCTGCTCTCATTAATTTCAGCCTTATTTGTGTTGTCTGCTCTCATTAATTTCAGCCTTATTTGTGTTGTCTGCTCTCATTAATTTCAGCCTTATTTGTGTTGTCGACTCTCATCAATTTCAGCCTTATTTGTGTTGTCCATTCTCTTCAGATTCAGCCTTATTTGTGTTGTCTGCTCTCATCAGATTCAGCCTTATTTGTGTTTTCAGCTCTCATTAGATTCGGCCTTATTTGTGTTGTATGCTCTCATTAATTTCAGCCTTATTTGTGTTGTATGCTCTCATTAATTTCAGTCTTATTTGTGTTGTCTGCTCTCATCAGATTCAGCCTTATTTTGTGTTGTATGCTCTCATTAATTTCAGCCTTATTTGTGTTGTATGCTCTCATTAATTTCAGCCTTATTTGTGTTGTCGACTCTCTTCAGATTCAGCCTTATTTGTGTTGTCTGCTCTCATCAGATTCAGCCTTATTTGTGTTGTATGCTCTCATTAATTTCAGCCTTATTTGTGTTGTCTACTCTCATCAATTTCAACCTTATTTGTGTTGTCTACTCTCATCAATTTCAGCCTTATTTGTGTTGCCCATTCTCTTCAGATTCAGCCTTATTTGTGTTGTCTGCTCTCATCAGATTCAGCCTTATTTGTGTTTTCAGCTCTCATTAGATTCGGCCTTATTTGTGTTGACTGTTCTCATCAGATTCAGCCTTATTTGTGTTGTCTGCTCTCATTAGATTCGGCCTTATTTGTGTTGTTTGCTCTCATCAGATTCAGCATTATTTGTGTTGTCTGCTCTCATCAGATTCAGCCTTATTTCTATTGTCCACTCTCTTCAGATTCAGCCTTATTTGTGTTCTCTGCTATCATCAATTTCAGCCTTATTTGTGTTGTCTGCTATCATCAATTTCAGCCTTATTTGTGTTGTCTACTCTTATTAATTTCAGCCTTATTTGTGTTGTATGCTCCCATTAATTTCAGCCTTATTTGTGTTGTCTGCTCTCATCAATTTCAGCCTTATTTGTGTTGTCTGCTCTCATTAATTTCAGCCTTATTTGTGTTGTATGCTCTCATTAATTTCAGTCTTATTTGTGTTGTCTGCTCTCATTAATTTCAGCCTTATTTGTGTTGTATGCTCTCATTAATTTCAGCCTTATTTGTGTTGTCGACTCTCTTCAGATTCAGCCTTATTTGTGTTGTCTGCTCTCATCAGATTCAGCCTTATTTGTGTTGTATGCTCTCATTAATTTCAGCCTTATTTGTGTTTTCAGCTCCCATTAGATTCTGTCTTATTTGTGTTGACTGTTCTCATCAGATTCAGCCTTATTTGTGTTGTCTGCTCTCATTAGATTCGGCCTTATTTGTGTTGTTTGCTCTCATCAGATTCAGCCTTATTTGTGTTGTCTGCTCTCATCAGATTCAGCCTTATTTGTGTTGTATGCTCTCATTAATTTCAGTCTTATTTGTGTTGTCTGCTCTCATCATATTCAGCCTTATTTGTGTTGTCTACTCTCATCAAATTCAACCTTATTTGTGTTGTCTACTCTCATCAATTTCAACCTTATTTGTGTTGTCTACGCTCATCAATTTCAACCTTATTTGTGTTCTCTGCTCTCATCAGATTCAGCATTTTTTGTTCTTTGCTCTCATCAGAATAAGGCTTATTTGTGTTTTCTTCTCCCATCAATTTCAACCTTATATGTGTTGTCTTCTCTCATCAATTTCAGCCTTATTTGTGTTGTCTGCTATCATCAATTCCAGCCTTATATGTGTTGTCTTCTCTCATCAATTTCAGCCTTATTTGTATTGTCCACTCTCATCAGATTCAGCCTTATTTGTGTTGTCTGCTCTCAACAATTTCAGCCTTATATGTGTTGTCTTCTCTCATCAATTTCAGCGTTATTTGTATTGTCCACTCTCATCAGATTCAGCCTTATTTGTGTTGTCTACTCTCATCTATTTCAACCTTATTTGTGTTGTCTTCTCTCATCAATTTCAGCCTTATTTGTGTTGTCTACTCTCATCAATTTCAACCTTATTTGTGTTGTCCATTCTCTTCAGATTCAGCCTTATTTGTGTTGTCTGCTCTCTTCAGATTCATCCTTATTTGTGTTGTCTGCTCTCATCAATTTTAACCTTATTTGTGTTGTCCACTCTCTTCAGATTCAGCCTTATTTGTGTTGTCTACTCTCATCAATTTCAACCTTATTTGTGTTGTCTACTCTCATCAATTTCAACCTTATTTGTGTTGTCTACGCTCATCAATTTCAACCTTATTTGTGTTGTCCATTCTCTTCAGATTCAGCCTTATTTGTGTTGCCTGGTCTCATCAGATTCAGCCTTATTTGTGTTCTCTGCTCTCATCAGATTCAGCATTTTTTGTGTTCTTTGCTCTCATCAGAATAAGGCTTATTTGTGTTTTCTTCTCCCATCAATTTCAACCTTATTTGTGTTGTCTTCTCTCATCAATTTCAGCCTTATTTGTGTTGTCTGCTATCATCAATTTCAGCCTTATATGTGTTGTCTTCTCTCATCAATTTCAGCCTTATTTGTATTGTCCACTCTCATCAGATTCAGCCTTATTTGTGTTGTCTGCTCTTATCAATTTCAGCCTTATATGTGTTGTCTTCTCTCATTAATTTCAGCCTTATTTGTATTGTCCACTCTCATCAGATTCAGCCTTATTTGTGTTGACTACTCTAATCAATTTCAACCTTATTTGTGTTGACTACTCTCATCAGACTCAGCCTTATTTGTGTTGTCTTCTCTCATCAATTTCAGCCTTATTTGTGTTGTCTTCTCTCATCAATTTCAGCCTTATTTGTGTTATCTCCTCTCATCAGATTCAGCCTTATTTGTGTTGTTTGCTCTCATCAGATTCAGCCTTATTTTTGTTCTCTGCTCTCATCAGATTCAGCCTTATTTGTGTTGTCTGCTCTCATCAGATTCAGCCTTATTTGTGTTGTCTGCTCTCATTAGATTCAGCCTTATTTGTGTTGTTTGCTCTCATCAGAATAAGGCTTATTTGTGTTTTCTTCTCCCATCAATTTCAACCTTATATGTGTTGTCTTCTCTCATCAGATTCAGCCTTATTTGTGTTGTCCACTCTCATCAATTTCAGCCTTATTTGTGTTGTCTGCTATCATCAATTTCAGCCTTATATGTGTTGTCTTCTCTCATCAATTTCAGCCTTATTTGTATTGTCCACTCTCATCAGATTCAGCCTTATTTGTGTTGTCTGCTCTCAACAATTTCAGCCTTATATGTGTTGTCTTCTCTCATCAATTTCAGCCTTATTTGTATTGTCCACTCTCATCAGATTCAGCCTTATTTGTGTTGTCTACTCTCATCTATTTCAACCTTATTTGTGTTGTCTTCTCTCATCAATTTCAGCCTTATTTGTGTTGTATGCTCTCATTAATTTCAGCCTTATTTGTGTTGTCGACTCTCTTCAGATTCAGCCTTATTTGTGTTGTCTGCTCTCATCAGATTCAGCCTTATTTGTGTTGTATGCTCTCATTAATTTCAGCCTTATTTGTGTTGTCTACTCTCATCAATTTCAACCTTATTTGTGTTGTCTACTCTCATCAATTTCAGCCTTATTTGTGTTGTCTACTCTCATCAATTTCAACCTTATTTGTGTTGTCCATTCTCTTCAGATTCAGCCTTATTTGTGTTGTCTGCTCTCTTCAGATTCATCCTTATTTGTGTTGTCTGCTCTCATCAATTTTAATCTTATTTGTGTTGTCCACTCTCTTCAGATTCAGCCTTATTTGTGTTGTCCACTCTCTTCAGATTCAGCCTTATTTTGTGTTGTCTGCTCTCTTCAGATTCAACCTTATTTGTGTTGTCTGCTCTCATCAATTTTAACCTTATTTGTGTTGTCCACTCTCTTCAGATTCAGCCTTATATGTGTTGTCTTCTCTCATCAATTTCAGCCTTATTTGTATTGTCCACTCTCATCAGATTCAGCCTTATTTGTGTTGTCTGCTCTCATCAATTTAAGCCTTATATGTGTTGTCTTCTCTCATCAATTTCAGCCTTATTTGTATTGACTACTCTCATCAATTTCAACCTTATTTGTGTTGACTACTCTCATCAATTTCAGCCTTATCTGTGTTGTCAACTCTCTTCAGATTCAGCCTTATTTGTGTTGTCCACTCTCATCAGATTCAGCCTTATTTGTGTTGTCTGCTCTCATCAGATTCAGCCTTATTTGTGTTGTCTGCTCTCATCAGATTCAGCCTTATTTGTGTTGTCTACTCTCATCAATTTCAGCCTTATTTGTGTTGTCCATTCTCATCAGATTCAGCCTTATTTGTGTTGATTGCTCTCATCAGATTCAGCCTTATTTGTGTTGTCTGCTCTCATCAGATTCAGCCTTATTTGTGTTGTCTGCTCTCATCAGATTCAGCCTTATTTGTGTTGTTTGCTCTCATCAGATTCAGCCTTATTTGTGTTGTCTGCTCTCATCAGATTCAGCCTTATTTGTGTTGTCTGCTCTCATCAGATTCAGCCTTATTTGTGTTGTTTGCTCTCATCAGATTCAGCCTTATTTGTGTTGTTTGCTCTCATCAGATTCAGCATTATTTGTGTTGTCTGCTCTCATCAGAATCAGTCTTGTTTGTGTTGTCTGCTCTCATCAGAATCAGTCTTGTTTGTGTTGTCTGCTCTCATCAAAATCAGTCTTATTTGTGTTGTCTACTCTCATCAGATTCAGCCTTATTTGTGTTGTCTGCTCTCATCAGATTCAGCCTTATTTGTGTTGTCTGCTCTCATCAGATTCAGCCTTATTTGTGTTGTCTGCTCTCATCAGATTCAGCCTTATTTGTGTTGTCTACTCTCATCAATTTCAGCCTTATTTGTGTTGTCCATTCTCATCAGATTCAGCCTTATTTGTGTTGTCCTCTCTCATCAGATTCAGCCATATTTGTGTTGTCTGCTCTCATCAGATTCAGCCTTATTTGTGTTTTCTGCTCTCATCAGATTCAGCCTTATTTGTGTTGTCTGCTCTCATTACATTCAGCCTTATTTGTGTTGGCTGCTCTCATCAGAATCACTCTTATTTGTGTTGTCTGCTCTCATCAGACTCAGCCTTATTTGTGTTGTCTGCTCTCATCAGATTCAGCCTTATTTGTGTTGTCTGCTCTCATCATATTCAGCTTTATTTGTGTTGTCTGCTCTCATCAGAGTCAGTCTTATTTGTGTTGTCTACTCTCATCAATTTCAACCTTATTTGTGTTGTCTACTCTCATCAATTTCAACCTTATTTGTGTTGTCTACGCTCATCAATTTCAACCTTATTTGTGTTGTCCATTCTCTTCAGATTCAGCCTTATTTGTGTTGCCTGGTCTCATCAGATTCAGCCTTATTTGTGTTCTCTGCTCTCATCAGATTCAGCATTTTTTGTGTTCTTTGCTCTCATCAGAATAAGGCTTATTTGTGTTTTCTTCTCCCATCAATTTCAACCTTATTTGTGTTGTCTTCTCTCATCAATTTCAGCCTTATTTGTGTTGTCTGCTATCATCAATTTCAGCCTTATATGTGTTGTCTTCTCTCATCAATTTCAGCCTTATTTGTATTGTCCACTCTCATCAGATTCAGCCTTATTTGTGTTGTCTGCTCTCATCAATTTAAGCCTTATATGTGTTGTCTTCTCTCATCAATTTCAGCCTTATTTGTATTGACTACTCTCATCAATTTCAACCTTATTTGTGTTGACTACTCTCATCAATTTCAGCCTTATCCGTGTTGTCAACTCTCTTCAGATTCAGCCTTATTTGTGTTGTCCACTCTCATCAGATTCAGCCTTATTTGTGTTGTCTGCTCTCATCAGATTCAGCCTTATTTGTGTTGTCTGCTCTCATCAGATTCAGCCTTATTTGTGTTGTCTACTCTCATCAATTTCAGCCTTATTTGTGTTGTCCATTCTCATCAGATTCAGCCTTATTTGTGTTGATTGCTCTCATCAGATTCAGCCTTATTTGTGTTGTCTGCTCTCATCAGATTCAGCCTTATTTGTGTTGTCTGCTCTCATCAGATTCAGCCTTATTTGTGTTGTTTGCTCTCATCAGATTCAGCCTTATTTGTGTTGTCTGCTCTCATCAGATTCAGCCTTATTTGTGTTGTCTGCTCTCATCAGATTCAGCCTTATTTGTGTTGTTTGCTCTCATCAGATTCAGCCTTATTTGTGTTGTTTGCTCTCATCAGATTCAGCATTATTTGTGTTGTCTGCTCTCATCAGAATCAGTCTTGTTTGTGTTGTCTGCTCTCATCAGAATCAGTCTTGTTTGTGTTGTCTGCTCTCATCAAAATCAGTCTTATTTGTGTTGTCTACTCTCATCAGATTCAGCCTTATTTGTGTTGTCTGCTCTCATCAGATTCAGCCTTATTTGTGTTGTCTGCTCTCATCAGATTCAGCCTTATTTGTGTTGTCTGCTCTCATCAGATTCAGCCTTATTTGTGTTGTCTACTCTCATCAATTTCAGCCTTATTTGTGTTGTCCATTCTCATCAGATTCAGCCTTATTTGTGTTGTCCTCTCTCATCAGATTCAGCCATATTTGTGTTGTCTGCTCTCATCAGATTCAGCCTTATTTGTGTTTTCTGCTCTCATCAGATTCAGCCTTATTTGTGTTGTCTGCTCTCATTACATTCAGCCTTATTTGTGTTGGCTGCTCTCATCAGAATCACTCTTATTTGTGTTGTCTGCTCTCATCAGACTCAGCCTTATTTGTGTTGTCTGCTCTCATCAGATTCAGCCTTATTTGTGTTGTCTGCTCTCATCATATTCAGCTTTATTTGTGTTGTCTGCTCTCATCAGAGTCAGTCTTATTTGTGTTGTCTACTCTCATCAGATTCGGCCTTATTTGTGTTGTCCACTCTCATCAGATTCAGCCTTATTTATGTTGTCTGCTATCATCAATTTCAACCTTATTTGTGTTGTCTGCTCTCATCAATTTCAGCCTTATTTGTGTTGTCCACTCTCATCAGATTCAGCCTTATTTGTGTTGTCTGCTCTCATCAGATTCAGCCTTATTTGTGTTGTCTGCTCTCATCAGATTCAGCCTTATTTGTGTTGTCTGCTCTCATCAGATTCAGCCTTATTTGTGTTGTCTGCTCTCATCAGATTCAGCCTTATTTGTGTTGTCTGCTCTCATCAGATTCAGCCTTATTTGTGTTGTCTGCTCTCATCAGATTCAGCCTTATTTGTGTTGTCTGCTCTCATCATATTCAGCTTTATTTGTGTTGTCTGATCTCATCAGAATAAGTCGTATTTGTGTTTTCTACCCTCATCAATTTCAGCCTTATTTGTGTTGTCCGCTATCATCAATTTCAGCCTTATATATGTTGTCTTCTCTCATCAATTTAAGCCGGACGTCCGGCAATATTATTATCTACACAGATGGTTCGGTTGTACGAAATAAACGATGTTCATGGGCATATACAGCACAGGTGAAAGGGCAAATGGTGCATGAGGATAGTGGTGCTTTTTCGCAAACAACGAGCAGCATGACAGTGGAGGTTTTAGCAGTCACTAAGGCAATGACATGGCTCGAAACACAGTCTTTCGCAGGAGTATGTTTTCTCAGTGACTCCATGAGTATGCTTAAGAAGGTTGAGGCTGGGTGGAGGCGAAGAGAGTGGTTGAAGTCCCTGCAGCTGTCAACTTTAAAAGAAATCGTCTTCATCTACGTACCTGGCCACTCTGGAGTGCAAGGGAACGAACGAGCTGACAAGCTTGCTGAAAAGGCTAAAATTTCAGATGGCAACGCCATGGACAACGCAGACATTTTACACACAATCCGCGAGGCGGGAAGAGTAGCAGACTTTCGAGACGACAAGGATTCAAACGCAATGGTGAGACTAACGCATAGTCGTGTAAGGCTTGGCACAGCAAAGAGCGAACATTTTTCAGGACGCCAGAGGTGTATGGTTAACCAACTGCGAACCGGCACGATCAGCCGTCACACACTTGTGAATTTACTCGAAAGGAAATCGGAGCACTTATGGGTATGCCCCTTGTGCAAGGAGGATGATCTTTCGACTAATAATAGTGAGCTAATAATCAATTTAAGCCTTTATATTTGTATTGTCCACTCTCATCAGATTCAACCTTATTTGTGTTGTCTGCTCTCATCAGAATCAGTCTTGTTTGTGTTGTTTGCTAACATGTACTGGCAACAGACAGCAGCTATACGAATTAACAACCAAACAGGACAATTCCAATATATAAAACAAGGAGTCAGACAAGGCTGTGTTCTGTCACCAGATTTGTTTTAACTTTACAGCGAACATATTATGAGATCAATAGTAGACAAAAAAGGAATTGAAGTCAACGGTCACAACATAAATAATTTGCGATATGCGGATGACACAGTCTTAATAGCAGAGACAGAGAATAAGCTACAAGAAATGATAGATATAATAGTAAAAGAAAGCAACAAGAAAGGTCTCAGTCTGAATAGTATGAAAACAGAAGTAATGGTTATATCGAAGAAACAATCACCACCATCATGCAGCATAAAAATAAACGAGACAAATCTGAAACAAGTGCAACATTTGAAATACTTGGGCACAATAATAACATCAGATGGGAGATGCACCACAGAAATAAAAAGCAGAATAGCTCAGGCCAAAGTGGCATTTCAGAAAATGAAAAATATCTTATGCAACAAATCTATGTCAATAAAAATGAGAAAGAGAGTTCATCAGTGCTATATAGAACCAATACTGACCTATGGAAGCGAATCATGGACAGTAAACAAACAAATGAAAAGACGATTAGAGGCCACAGAGATGGGATTTCTCAGAAGAATGTTGAAAGTTCCCTGGACAGCTAAAAAGACAAATGAGGAAGTTCTCAAAGAGGCCAACACAAAAAGGGAGCTCTTAAAAAACATCAGAAAGAAGCAATCAACATTTTTCGGGCACATCATGAGAAGAGGAAAGTTGGAATACTTGGTTACAACTGGCAAAATAAAAGGAAAGAGAGATCACGGGCAACAAAGAGAGAAAATACTGGATAGCTTGGTGTCATGGCATGGAAAACAGTCAACAACAGAACTGATACGATGCACTGTAGATAGAAGATTGAGGAGGGACATGATCACCTGCGCCAACCGGTATGGCATATGATGATGATGATGCTCTCATCAGATTCAGCATTATTTGTGTTGTTTGCTCTCATCAGATTCAGCCTTATTTGTGTTGTATGCTCTCATCAGATTCAGCCTTATTTGTGTTGTTTGCTCTCATCAGATTCAGCATTATTTGTGTTGTTTGCTCTCATCAGATTCAGCATTATTTGTGTTGTTTGCTCTCATCAGATTCAGCATTATTTGTGTTGTTTGCTCTCATCAGATTCAGCATTATTTGTGTTGTTTGCTCTCATCAGATTCAGCATTATTTGTGTTGTTTGCTCTCATCAGATTCAGCATTATTTGTGTTGTTTGCTCTCATCAGATTCAGCATTATTTGTGTTGTTTGCTCTCATCAGATTCAGCATTATTTGTGTTGTTTGCTCTCATCAGATTCAGCATTATTTGTGTTGTTTGCTCTCATCAGATTCAGCCTTATTTGTGTTGATTGCTCTCATCAGATTCAGCCTTATTTGTGTTGTCTGCTCTCATCAGAATCAGCCTTATTTGTGTTGTCTGCTCTCATCAGAATCAGTCTTGTTTGTGTTGTCTGCTCTCATCAGAATCAGTCTTGTTTGTGTTGTCTGCTCTCATCAGAGTCAGTCTTATTTGTGTTGTCTACTCTCATCAGATTCAGCCTTATTTGTGTTGTCTGCTCTCATCAGATTCAGCCTTATTTATGTTGTCTGCTCTCATCAGATTCAGCCTTATTTGTGTTGTCTGCTCTCATCAGATTCAGCCTTATTTGTGTTGTCTACTCTCATCAATTTCAGCCTTATTTGTGTTGTCCATTCTCATCAGAGTCAGCCTTATTTGTGTTGTCCTCTCTCATCAGATTCAGCCATATTTGTGTTGTCTGCTCTCATCAGATTCAGCCTTATTTGTGTTGTCTACTCTCATCAATTTCAGCCTTATTTGTGTTGTCCATTCTCATCAAATTCAGCCTTATTTGTGTTGTCCTCTCTCATCAGATTCAGCCATATTTGTGTTGTCTGCTCTCATCAGATTCAGCCTTATTTGTGTTTTCTGCTCTCATCAGATTCAGCCTTATTTGTGTTGTCTGCTCTCATTACATTCAGCCTTATTTGTGTTGTCTGCTCTCATCAGAATCAGTCTTATTTGTGTTGTCTGCTCTCATCAGACTCAGCCTTATTTGTGTTGTCTGCTCTCATCAGATTCAGCCTTATTTGTGTTGTCTGCTCTCATCATATTCAGCTTTATTTGTGTTGTCTGCTCTCATCAGAGTCAGTCTTATTTGTGTTGTCTACTCTCATCAGATTCGGCCTTATTTGTGTTGTCTGCTCTCATCAGATTCAGCCTTATTTGTGTTGTCCACTCTCATCAGATTCAGCCTTATTTATGTTGTCTGCTATCATCAATTTCAACCTTATTTGTGTTGTCTGCTCTCATCAATTTCAGCCTTATTTGTGTTGTCCACTCTCATCAGATTCAGCCTTATTTGTGTTGTCTGCTCTCATCAGATTCAGCCTTATTTGTGTTGTCTGCTCTCATCAGATTCAGCCTTATTTGTGTTGTCTGCTCTCATCAGATTCAGCCTTATTTGTGTTGTCTGCTCTCATCAGATTCAGCCTTATTTGTGTTGTTTGCCTTCTAAGAAAAAAAAATAAGAATGAAATATTAATTGCCAAGGTTACCTTGAGCTTCAGTAACTCCAGAAGTTCGAATCAGCAGATCTGGGCTGAGTTGTATCACAATAGGGGATGTCTGTCTCAGGGTGTTGATCAAGGTCAACTTTCCCCACAGCTCACAACTGCAGACTTCACCCTGATGAATCCAATATTTTCAAATGTTGTAATGCAACAAAAAACTAACAACTACAATGGAAAAATTACAACAAGCAGTAAACATTAAGAACTAAAGATATTGGCCACAGTCATTATGTCATACACCATGTTTTATCTTGGTCAGAGTCACACAGTCATTATGAAATACACCATATTTTATCTTGGTCAGAGTCACACAGTCATTATGTCATACACCATATTTTATCTTGGTCAGAGTCACTCAGTCATTATGTCATACACCATATTTTATCTTGGTCAGAGTCACACAGACATTATGTCATACACCATATTTTATCTTGGTCAGAGTCACACAGTCATTATGTCATACACCATGTTTTATCTTGGTCAGAGTCACACAGTCATTATGTCATACACCATGTTTTATCTTGGTCAGAGTCACACAGTCATTATGTCATACACCATGTTTTATCTTGGTCAGAGTCACACAGTCATTATGTCATACACCATATTTTATCTTGGTCAGAGTCACACAGTCATTATGTCATACACCATATTTTATCTTGGTCAGAGTCACACAGTCATTATGTCATACACCATGTTTTATCTTGGTCAGAGTCACACAGTCATTATGTCATACACCATATTTTATCTTGGTCAGAGTCACACGGTCATTATGTCATACACCATGTTTTATCTTGGTCAGAGTCACACAGTCATTATGTCATACACCATGTTTTATCTTGGTCAGAGTCACACAGTCATTATGTCATACACCATATTTTATCTTGGTCAGAGTCACACAGTCATTATGTCATACACCATGTTTTATCTTGGTCAGAGTCACACAGTCATTATGTCATACACCATGTTTTATCTTGGTCAGAGTCACACAGTCATTATGTCATACACCATATTTTATCTTGGTCAGAGTCACACAGTCATTATGTCATACACCATATTTTATCTTGGTCAGAGTCACACAGTCATTATGTCATACACCATGTTTTATCTTGGTCAGAGTCACACAGTCATTATGTCATACACCATATTTTATCTTGGTCAGAGTCACACAGTCATTATGTCATACACCATATTTTATCTTGGTCAAAGTCACACAATCATTATGTCATACACCATATTTTATCTTGGTCAGAGTCACACAGTCATTATGTCATACACCATATTTTATCTTGGTCAGAGTCACACAGTCATTGAACATGTTTTATCTTGGTCAGAGTCACACAGTCATTGTGTCATACACCATATTTTATCTTGGTCAGAGTCACACAGTCATTGAACGTGTTTTATCTTGGTCAGAGTCACACAGTCATTGTGCCATACACCATATTTTATCTTGGTCAGAGTCACAGTCATTGAACATGTTTTATCTTGGTCAGAGTCACACAGTCATTGAACATGTTTTATCTTGGTCAGTCACACAGTCATTGAACATGTTATATCTTGGTCAGAGTCACATAGTCATTGAACATGTTTTATCTTGGTCAGAGTCACACAGTCATTGAACATGTTTTATCTTGGTCAGAGTCACATAGTCATTGAACATGTTTTATCTTGGTCAGAGTCACACAGTCATTGAATATGTTTTATCTTGGTCAGTCACACAGTCATTGAACATGTTTTATCTTGGTCAGAGTCACACAGTCATTGAACATGTTATATCTTGGTCAGTCACACAGTCATTGAACATGTTTTATCTTGGTCAGAGTCACACAGTCATTGAACATGTTTTATCTTGGTCAGTCATACAGTCATTGAACATGTTTTATCTTGGTCAGAGTCACACAGTCATTCAACATGTTTTATCTTGGTCAGAGTCACACAGCCATTGAACATGTTTCATCTTGGTCAGTCACATGGTTACTAAACATGTTTTATCTTGGTCAGAGTCACACAGTCATTCAACATGTTTTATCTTGGTCAGAGTCACATGGTCATTCAACATGTTTTATCTTGGTCAGAGTCACACAGTCATTATGTCATACACCATATTTTATCTTGGTCAGAGTCACACAGTCATTATGTCATACACCATATTTTATCTTGGTCAGAGTCACACAGTCATTATGTCATACACCATGTTTTATCTTGGTCAGTCACACAGTCATTATGTCATACACCATGTTTTATCTTGGTCAGAGTCACACAGTCATTATGTCATACACCATATTTTATCTTGGTCAGAGTCACACAGTCATTATGTCATACACCATGTTTTATCTTGGTCAGAGTCACACAGTCATTATGTCATACACCATGTTTTATCTTGGTCAGAGTCACACAGTCATTATGTCATACACCATATTTTATCTTGGTCAGAGTCACACAGTCATTATGTCATACACCATATTTTATCTTGGTCAGAGTCACACAGTCATTATGTCATACACCATGTTTTATCTTGGTCAGAGTCACACAGTCATTATGTCATACACCATGTTTTATCTTGGTCAGAGTCACACAGTCATTATGTCATACACCATATTTTATCTTGGTCAGAGTCACACAGTCATTCTGTCATACACCATATTTTATCTTGGTCAGAGTCAAACAGTAATTATGTCATACACCATGTTTTATCTTGGTCAGAGTCATTATGTCATACACCATATTTTATCTTGGTCAGAGTCACACAGTCATTATGTCATACACCATATTTTATCTTGGTCAAAGTCACACAGTCATTATGTCATACACCATATTTTATCTTGGTCAGAGTCACACAGTCATTATGTCATACACCATATTTTATCTTGGTCAGAGTCACACAGTCATTGAACATGTTTTATCTTGGTCAGAGTCACACAGTCATTGTGTCATACACCATATTTTATCTTGGTCAGAGTCACACAGTCATTGAACGTGTTTTATCTTGGTCAGAGTCACACAGTCATTGTGCCATACACCATATTTTATCTTGGTCAGAGTCACAGTCATTGAACATGTTTTATCTTGGTCAGAGTCACACAGTCATTGAACATGTTTTATCTTGGTCAGTCACACAGTCATTGAACATGTTATATCTTGGTCAGAGTCACATAGTCATTGAACATGTTTTATCTTGGTCATAGGCACACAGTCATTGAACATGTTTTATCTTGGTCAGAGTCACATAGTCATTGAACATGTTTTATCTTGGTCAGAGTCACACAGTCATTGAACATGTTTTATCTTTTTATCTTGGTCAGAGTCACACAGTCATTGTGTCATACACCATATTTTATCTTGGTCAGAGTCACACAGTCATTGAACATGTTTTATCTTGGTCAGAGTCACACAGTCATTGAACATGTTATATCTTGGTCAGAGTCACACAGTCATTGAACATGTTTTATCTTGGTCAGTCACACAGTCATTGAACATGTTATATCTTGGTCAGAGTCACATAGTCATTGAACATGTTTTATCTTGGTCAGAGTCACAGTCATTGAACATGTTTTATCTTGGTCAGAGTCACATAGTCATTGAACATGTTTTATCTTGGTCAGTCACACAGTCATTGAACATGTTTTATTTTGGTTAGTCACACAGTCATTGAAAATGTTTTATCTTGGTCAGAGTCACATAGTCATTGAACATGTTTTATCTTGGTCAGACACACAGTCATTGAACATGTTTTATCTTGGTCAGAGTCACACAGTCATTGAACATGTTTTATCTTGGTCAGAGTCACACAGTCATTGAACATGTTTTATCTTGGTCAGTCACACAGTCATTGAACATGTTTTATCTTGGTCAGAGTCACACAGTCATTGAACATGTTTTATCTTGGTCAGAGTCACACAGTCATTGAACATGTTTCATCTTGGTCAGTCACATGGTTACTAAACATGTTTTATCTTGGTCAGAGTCACACAGTCATTCAACATGTTTTATCTTGGTCAGAGTCACAGTCATTGAACATGTTTTATCTTGGTCAGAGTCACACAGTCATTGAACATGTTTTATCTTGGTCAGAGTCACATGGTCATTCAACATGTTTTATCTTGGTCAGTGTCACACAGTCATTGAACATGTTTTATCTTGGTCAGTGTCACACAGTCATTGAACAGGTTTTATCTTGCTCAGTCACACAGCTAGGTAATGTCACCATTATGGCTGCAGCTAGTTAATGTCACCATTATGGCTGTAACTAGTTAATGTCATCATTATGGCTGCAACTAGGTTATGTCACAATTATGGGTGCAGTTAGGTAACATCACCATTATGCTGTAGCTAGGTAATATCAGTCTGCAGCTAGGTAATGTCACCATTATGGCTGTGGCTAGGTAATGTCACCATTATGGCTGTGGCTAGGTAACGTCACCATTATGCTGTAGCTAGGTAATATCAGTCTGCAGCTAGGTAATGTCACCATTATGGCTGTGGCTAGGTAACATCACCATTATGGGTGCAGTTAGGTAACGTCACCATTATGCTGTAGCTAGGTAATATCAGTCTGCAGCTAGGTAATGTCACCATTATGGCTGTAACTAGTTAATGTCATCATTATGGCTGCAGCTAGGTTATGTCACAATTATGGGTGCAGTTAGGTAACGTCACCATTATGCTGTAGTTAGGTAATATTAGTCTGCAGCTAGGTAATGTCACCATTATGGGTGCAGTTAGGTAATGTTGAAGAAGAGTGATAGGTGGGAGATGTGGTCAAGGGGACGTAATGATGAAAATTAAGGAGATGTTGAGAGGGGAGATAAGGGGAACAGTAGATGTAATTAGGAACGACAGACCACGGGGAAATCATGCAAGGGGAGACAGGTAGGGGGGCGCGGAGATTTAGTAGGAAAGCGTGCAAGGCGAGGTACATGAGTGAACGAAATTGAAGAGAAAGAACTAGGGAGAAGATAATTCATTCGAGCTGGAGTCGAGGCCAGATGCAGACGTGGTGTCCGACAGGACACAACGAGACTGTGGGCAAGGAACAGTATGAAACAGATTCTGGGTTACAGGTTAGTGTGTTGTGGCCAGTAGTCGAACTAGATAGTTGAGTCACTAAGTTACGGTAGAGATAGATTACAACAACTAGTGATCTGATGATCGTAGTAACAGGCTAGTCATCAAGTGAGAGATAGCTAAGTTAGTTAACTGCAACTAGGTCTAAAGTAGACAATGCATATCAAGTTGAACTGTCGGCTGTGTGCCATTAGGACAGAATTTAGAAATCTGCATCAGTAGACAATGCATATCAAGTTGAACTGTCGGCTGTGTGCCATTAGGACAGAATTTAGAATTCTTCATCAGTAGACAATGCATATCAAGTTGAACTGTCGGCTGTGTGCCATTAGGACAGAAACTAGAGGCCTTCATCAGTGTTAAGGTTTCAAGATGAACTATCGGCTGTGTGCCGTGATTATCAATATAGGACTCTTCATTATTAGCAAGAGTTCAATGTGACTGTCGGCTGAGTGCCGTTATCAAATAACTAGAGGCCTTCATCAGTATTAAGGTTTCAAGATGAACTATCGGCTGTGTGCCGTGATTATCAATATAGGACTCTTCATTATTAGCAAGAGTTCAATGTGACTGTCGGCAGAGTGCCGTCATCAAATAACTAGAGGCCTTAATCAGTGTTAAGGTTTCAAGATGAACTATCGGCTGTGTGCCGTGATTATCGATTCGAATCTTTCAGTAGGAGTAAAGTGTTCATATGCACTGTGGGCTGTGTGCCAGGTGCCCTTGTAGAAATCGTCAACAGCAGTTAGCTGTGAGGTGTGAACATGGGGTGTGAATCATATCATTGTGAAGCATTTATTGATGCACCAGTATGTCTGTCCAGAGAAGTTCTTGTTTACAATTGGTTATCATACATGACTTAGTGGCGGACGCCATGGCAGTATGTGCAAGCTGTTAATGTATTAAACTGTTGTTTATTATTCCTGGTGTTGTTACTTGCTGTGTTGGAAGGGTGACTGATCCTGCGATGAACGAGTCTGGAGTGTCGAGTACAGAACACAACGCGAAGTCAGTCCACGAGAAGGCGTGAAGCCTGATCCTGAGTGTACCATGCCCCAGCTGCTGCTGTAAATGTCCAGAGTAGTGATTGCTAGAGAAGAAGCAATAAACGCGTTTACAATGTCAGTCTGCAGCTAGGTAATGTCACCATTATGGGTGCAGTTAGGTAATGTCAGTCTGCAGCTAGGTAATGTAACCATTATGGGTGCAGTTAGGTAATATTAGTCTGCAGCTAGGTAATGTCACCATTATGGGTGCAGTTAGGTAATGTCAGTCTGCAGCTAGGTAATGTCACCATTATGGCTGTAGCTAGGTAATGTCAGTCTGCAGCTAGGTAATGTAACCATTATGGCTGTAGTTGGGTAATGTCAGTCTGCAGCTAGGTAATGTCACAACTATGGCTGTAGCTAGGTAATGTCAATCTGCAGTTAGGTAATGTCACCTTATGGCTGCAGCTAGGTAATGTCAGTCTGCAGTTAAATAATGTCACCATTATGGCTGTAGCTAGGTAATGTCAGTCTGCAGTTAGGTAATGTCACCATTATGGCTGTAGCTAGGTAATGTCATCATTATGCTGTAGTTAGGTAATGTCACCATTATGCTGTAGTTAGGTAATGTCAGTCTGCAGTTAGGTAATGTCACTATTATGGTTGTAGCTAGGTAATGTCAGTCTGCAGCTAGGTAATGTCACCATTATGCTGTAGTTAGGTAATTCAGTCTGCAGTTAGGTAATTCAGTCTGCAGTTAGGTAATTCAGTCTGCAGTTAGGTAATTCAGTCTGCAGTTAGGTAATTCAGTCTGCAGTTAGGTAATGTCACCATTATGCTGTAGTTAGGTAATGTCACCATTATGGTTGTAGCTAGGTAATGTCAGTCTGCAGTTAGGTAATTCAGTCTGCAGTTAGGTAATGTCACCATTATGCTGTAGTAAAGTAATGTCCGTCTGCAGTTAGGTAATTCAGTCTGCAGCTAGGTAATTCAGTCTGCAGTTAGGTAATGGTCAGTCTGCAGTTAGGTAATTCAGTCTGCAGTTAGGTAATTCAGTCTGCAGCTAGGTAATGTCACCATTATGCTGTAGTTAGGTAATGTCAGTCTGCAGTTAGGTAATTCAGTCTGCAGTTAGGTAATGTCACCATTATGCTGTAGTTAAGTAATGTCAGTCTGCAGTTAGGTAATTCAGTCTGCAGCTAGGTAATTCAGTCTGCAATTAGGTAATGGTCAGTCTGCAGTTAGGTAATTCAGTCTGCAGCTAGGTAATGTCACCATTATGCTGTAGTTAGGTAATGTCAGTCTGCAGTTAGGTAATTCAGTCTGCAGTTAGGTAATGTCACCATTATGCTGTAGTTAAGTAATGTCAGTCTGCAGTTAGGTAATTCAGTATGCAGCTAGGTAATGTCATCATTATGCTGTAGTTAGGTAATGTCAGTCTTTAGTTAGGTAATGTCAGTCTGCAGTTAGGTAATTCAGTCTGCAGCTAGGTAATGTCACCATTATGCTGTAGTTAAGTAATGTCAGTCTGTAGCTAGGTAATGTCACCATTATACTGTAGTTAGGTAATGTCAGTCTGCAGTTAGGTAATTCAGTCTGCAGTTAGGTAATGTCACCATTATGCTGTAGTTAGGTAATGTCACCATTACGCTGTAGCTAGGTAATGTCACCATTATGCTGTAGTTAGGTAATGTCAGTCTGCAGTTAGGTAATGTCACCATTATGCTGTAGCTAGATAATGTCAGTCTGCAGTTAGGTAATGTCACCATTATGCTGTAGGTAGGTAATGTCACCATTATGCTGTAGCTAGGTAATGTCAGTCTGCAGTTAGGTAATGTCACCATTATGCTGTAGTTAGGTAATGTCACCATTATGCTGTAGCTAGGTAATGTCAGTCTGCAGTTAGGTAATGTCACCATTATGCTGTAGTTAGGTAATGTCAGTCTGCAGTTAGGTAATGTCACCATTATGCTGTAGTTAGGTAATGTCACCATTATGGTTGTAGCTAGGTAATTTCAGTCTGCAGTTAGGTAATTCAGTCTGCAGTTAGGTAATGTCACCATTATGCTGTAGTTAGGTAATGTCAGTCTGCAGTTAGGTAATGTCACCATTATGGTTGTAGCTAGGTAATGTCAGTCTGCAGTTAGGTAATGTCACCATTATGCTGTAGTTAAGTAATGTCAGTCTGCAGTTAGGTAATTCAGTCTGCAGTTAGGTAATTCAGTCTGCAGTTAGGTAATTCAGTCTGCAGCTAGGTAATGTCACCATTATGATGTAGTTAGGTAATGTCAGTCTGCAGTTAGGTAATTCAGTCTGCAGTTAGGTAATGTCACCATTATGCTGTAGTTAAGTAATGTCAGTCTGCAGTTAGGTAATTCAGTCTGCAGCTAGGTAATTCAGTCTGCAGTTAGGTAATGGTCAGTCTGCAGTTAGGTAATTCAGTCTGCAGCTAGGTAATGTCACCATTATGCTGTAGTTAGGTAATGTCAGTCTGCAGTTAGGTAATTCAGTCTGCAGTTAGGTAATGTCACCATTATGCTGTATTTAAATAATGTCAGTCTGCAGTTAGGTAATTCAGTATGCAGCTAGGTAATGTCATCATTATGCTGTAGTTAGGTAATGTCAGTCTTTAGTTAGGTAATGTCAGTCTGCAGTTAGGTAATTCAGTCTGCAGCTAGGTAATGTCACCATTATGCTGTAGTTAAGTAATGTCAGTCTGTAGCTAGGTAATGTCACCATTATACTGTAGTTAGGTAATGTCAGTCTGCAGTTAGGTAATTCAGTCTGCAGTTAGGTAATGTCACCATTATGCTGTAGTTAGGTAATGTCACCATTATGCTGTAGCTAGGTAATGTCAGTCTGCAGTTAGGTAATGTCACCATTATGCTGTAGTTAGGTAATGTCACCATTATGCTGTAGCTAGGTAATGTCAGTCTGCAGTTAGGTAATGTCTCCATTATGCTGTAGTTAGGTAATGTCAGTCTGCAGTTAGGTAATGTCACCATTATGCTGTAGCTAGGTAATGTCAGTCTGCAGTTAGGTAATGTCACCATTATGCTGTAGTTAGGTAATGTCACCATTATGCTGTAGCTAGGTAATGTCAGTCTGCAGTTAGGTAATGTCACCATTATGCTGTAAGTTAGGTAATGTCACCATTATGCTGTAGTTAGGTAATGTCACCATTATGCTGTAGTTAGGTAATGTCACCATTATGCTGTAGTTAGGTAATGTCACCATTATGCTGTAGTTAGGTAATGTCACCATTATGCTGTAGTTAGGTAATGTCAGTCTGCAGTTAGGTAATGTCACCATTATGCTGTAGTTAGGTAATGTCACCATTATGCTGTAGTTAGGTAATGTCAGTCTGCAGTTAGGTAATGTCACCATTATGCTGTAGGTAGGTAATGTCACCATTATGCTGCAGCTAGGTAATGTCACCATTATGCTGTAGCTAGGTAATGTCACCATTATGCTGTAGTTAGGTAATGTCACCATTATGCTGTAGTTAAGTAATGTCAGTCTGCAGTTAGGTAATGTCAACATTATGCTGTAGTTAGGTAATGTCACCATTATGCTGTAGTTAGGTAATGTCACCATTATGCTGTAGTTAGGTAATGTCACCATTATGCTGTAGTTAGGTAATGTCACCATTATGCTGTAGTTAGGTAATGTCACCATTATGCTGCAGTTAGGTAATGTCACCATTATGCTGTAGTTAGGTAATGTCACCATTATGCTGTAGTTAGGTAATGTCACCATTATGCTGTAGTTAGGTAATGTCACCATTATGCTGTAGTTAGGTAATGTCACCATTATGCTGTAGTTAGGTAATGTCAGTCTGCAGTTAGGTAATGTCACCATTATGCTGTAGTTAGGTAATGTCACCATTATGCTGTAGTTAGGTAATGTCAGTCTGCAGTTAGGTAATGTCACCATTATGCTGTAGTTAGGTAATGTCACCATTATGGTTGTAGCTAGGTAATGTCAGTCTGCAGTTAGGTAATTCAGTCTGCAGTTAGGTAATGTCACCATTATGCTGTAGTTAGGTAATGTCAGTCTGCAGTTAGGTAATGTCACCATTATGGTTGTAGCTAGGTAATGTCAGTCTGCAGTTAGGTAATGTCACCATTATGCTGTAGTTAAGTAATGTCAGTCTGCAGTTAGGTAATTCAGTCTGCAGTTAGGTAATTCAGTCTGCAGTTAGGTAATTCAGTCTGCAGCTAGGTAATGTCACCATTATGCTGTAGTTAGGTAATGTCAGTCTGCAGTTAGGTAATTCAGTCTGCAGTTAGGTAATGTCACCATTATGCTGTAGTTAAGTAATGTCAGTCTGCAGTTAGGTAATTCAGTCTGCAGCTAGGTAATTCAGTCTGCAGTTAGGTAATGGTCAGTCTGCAGTTAGGTAATTCAGTCTGCAGCTAGGTAATGTCACCATTATGCTGTAGTTAGGTAATGTCAGTCTGCAGTTAGGTAATGTCAGTCTGCAGTTAGGTAATGTCACCATTATGCTGTAGTTAAGTAATGTCAGTCTGCAGTTAGGTAATTCAGTATGCAGCTAGGTAATGTCATCATTATGCTGTAGTTAGGTAATGTCAGTCTTTAGTTAGGTAATGTCAGTCTGCAGTTAGGTAATTCAGTCTGCAGCTAGGTAATGTCACCATTATGCTGTAGTTAAGTAATGTCAGTCTGTAGCTAGGTAATGTCACCATTATACTGTAGTTAGGTAATGTCAGTCTGCAGTTAGGTAATTCAGTCTGCAGTTAGGTAATGTCACCATTATGCTGTAGTTAGGTAATGTCACCATTATGCTGTAGCTAGGTAATGTCAGTCTGCAGTTAGGTAATGTCACCATTATGCTGTAGTTAGGTAATGTCACCATTATGCTGTAGCTAGGTAATGTCAGTCTGCAGTTAGGTAATGTCTCCATTATGCTGTAGTTAGGTAATGTCAGTCTGCAGTTAGGTAATGTCACCATTATGCTGTAGCTAGGTAATGTCAGTCTGCAGTTAGGTAATGTCACCATTATGCTGTAGTTAGGTAATGTCACCATTATGCTGTAGCTAGGTAATGTCAGTCTGCAGTTAGGTAATGTCACCATTATGCTGTAAGTTAGGTAATGTCACCATTATGCTGTAGTTAGGTAATGTCACCATTATGCTGTAGTTAGGTAATGTCACCATTATGCTGTAGTTAGGTAATGTCACCATTATGCTGTAGTTAGGTAATGTCACCATTATGCTGTAGTTAGGTAATGTCAGTCTGCAGTTAGGTAATGTCACCATTATGCTGTAGTTAGGTAATGTCACCATTATGCTGTAGTTAGGTAATGTCAGTCTGCAGTTAGGTAATGTCACCATTATGCTGTAGGTAGGTAATGTCACTATTATGACTGTAGCTAGGTAATGTCACCATTATGCTGTAGCTAGGTAATGTCACTATTATGACTGTAGCTAGGTAATGTCACCATTATGGGTGGAGTTAGGTAATGTCACCATTATAGATGTAGCTAGGTAATGTCACCATTATAGATGTAGCTAGGTAATGTCACCATTATGGGTGGAGTTAGGTAATGTCACCATTATAGATGTAGCTAGGTAATGTCACCATTATGCTGTAGTTAGGTAATGTCACCATTATGCTGTAGTTAGGTAATGTCACCATTATAGATGTAGCTAGGTAATGTCACCATTATGCTGTAGTTAGGTAATGTCACCATTATAGATGTAGCTAGGTAATGTCACCATTATGCTGTAGCTAGGTAATGTCACCATTATAGATGTAGCTAGGTAATGTCACCATTATGCTGTAGCTAGGTAATGTCACCATTATAGATGTAGCTAGGTAATGTCACCATTATGGCTGTAGCTAGGTAATGTCACCATTGTAGCAGTGAGTTGAGAATGTATAACAACAGGTTAGCGTGAGAGTGAAGTCACGGGAAGGAGGTGGAAGTTTAACTCAGACAAAAACATTGAATTTCACGTGAATAAGTTAGAGTCAATCAGAGAAGGGAAAATGTGTAAAAGGCTTTATGATTAGTACAGTCAGCCAAGAAGTGCAGCTTACTCAGGGTAGACGGCTTGACAGCCGTGCCGTAGGAGGCGGTAGCCATGATAGGCTTACCAACCCCCTTTAGTTGGAGATGAATAGTTAGGTCGAGCCAGAGCTAGAAAATGTTTATTAGTGTTTGAGTTAAGCTTTGTAGATAGATCATGCTCTTGCAGCTAAATTGAGAGCAATGTTATCTGGAGGCAGTTACCAAGCCTCTACAGTGTTGAATGTTATTTGTTCCAGTGAGTTCTGTCAAACCAAGAGTCGACCATGTTGATAATGTTAGTTTAAGATTTGTTCAAGTGTAGAACTATGGCTCCAGGGTAAACTCAAGACAGTTATTTGAGTTAGCGTAATGAGGTGATTTCAGTCTAAGACTAAGAAGAATATTCCTGCATGGACGATTAGAGAACGAGAGTGATAGAGGCACAGTGTCTGACATTTATTAGTGCATGCGAGCAGCAGAGAAATAAGTAGTGGCTGATGTTTAAACTGTTGTGTTCATTTTACAAACTATTCATGAATAAACTCAAGTCATGTTTTAAGAATGGATTTCCTTGAACATTATAACCTCGTTAGTGTCTGAGTGTATGTGGCATAGCGAAGAACAAATACTCAGTGGGCAAAGACAGATCTGGTCCTCAGAGTTCAGTTGGGCCGGAACAGCAGAAACATCAATGCGAAGTACATTAATTTCAGAGATCACATTTGGGTGCGAAGTTCATGTCCTGGCCATTCACAGTTCAACCGTTGTAACATCATGGTGCAGCACATGTCAGACATGTGACAGATAAATAGATTTGTCAACAGTCACTAGGGTATTGCCAGTGGATAAAGAGTTGATCAGCGACCTGTTTGTTGAGGACAGCAAGTTAACAGTCACTAGAGTGTTGCTAGTGGATAAAGAGTTGATCAGCGGCCTGTTTGTTGAGGACAGCAAGTTAACAGTCACTAGAGTATTGCTAGTGGATAAAGAGTTGATCAGCGGCCTGTTTGTTGAGGACAGCAAGTTAACAGTCACTAGAGTATTGCTAGTGGATAAAGAGTTGATCAGCTGCCTGTTTGTTGAGGACAGCAAGTTAACAGTCACTAGAGTATTGCTAGTGGATAAAGAGTTGATCAGCGACCTGTTTGTTGAGGACAGCAAGTTAACAGTCACTAGAGTATTGCTAGTGGATAAAGAGTTGATCAGCTGCCTGTTTGTTGAGGACAGCAAGTTAACAGTCACTAGAGTATTGCTAGTGGATAAAGAGTTGATCAGCGGCCTGTTTGTTGAGGACAGCAAGTTAACAGTCAATAGAGTATTGCTAGTGGATAAAGAGTTGATCAGCGGCCTGTTTGTTGAGGACAGCAAGTTAACAGTCACTAGAGTATTGCTAGTGGATAAAGAGTTGATCAGCTGCCTGTTTGTTGAGGACAGCAAGTTAACAGTCACTAGAGTATTGCCAGTGGATAAAGAGTTGATCAGCTGCCTGTTTGTTGAGGACAGCAAGTTAACAGTCACTAGAGTATTGCTAGTGGATAAAGAGTTGATCAGCGACCTGTTTGTTGAGGGGAGCAAGTTAACAGTCACTAGAGTATTGCTAGTGGATAAAGAGTTGATCAGCTGCCTGTTTGTTGAGGACAGCAAGTTAACAGTCACTAGAGTATTGCTAGTGGATAAAGAGTTGATCAGCGGCCTGTTTGTTGAGGGGAGCAAGTTAACAGTCACTAGAGTGTTGCTAGTGGATAAAGAGTTGATCAGTGGCCTGTTTGTTGAGGGGAGCAAGTTAACAGTCACTAGAGTATTGCTAGTGGATAAAGAGTTGATCAGCGGCCTGTTTGTTGAGGGGAGCAAGTTAACAGTCACTAGGGTATTGCTAGTGGATAAAGAGTTGATCAGCGGCCTGTTTGTTGAGGGGAGCAAGTTAACAGTCACTAGAGTATTGCTAGTGTATAAAGAGTTGATCAGCGGCCTGTTTGTTGAGGACAGCAAGTTAACAGTCACTAGAGTATTGCTAGTGGATAAAGAGTTGATCAGCTGCCTGTTTGTTGAGGGGAGCAAGTTAACAGTCACTAGAGTATTGCTAGTGTATAAAGAGTTAATCAGCGGCCTGTTTGTTGAGGACAGCAAGTTAACAGTCACTAGAGTATTGCTAGTGGATAAAGAGTTGATCAGCTGCCTGTTTGTTGAGGGGAGCAAGTTAACAGTCACTAGAGTATTGCTAGTGTATAAAGAGTTGATCAGCGGCCTGTTTGTTGAGGACAGCAAGTTAACAGTCACTAGAGTATTGCTAGTGGATAAAGAGTTGATCAGTGGCCTGTTTGTTGAGGGGAGCAAGTTAACAGAATCAAGTCTATTCCAGCAAGCAATCCATCAATCGAATGAATGAGAATGTGTTCGCATTCAAATCTCATTAACAGTCACATTCTGATAATAGCAAAGAAGGATTGTACACCATTATGACTGAGTTAGGTAATTTCACCATTATGGCCGCAGCAAGGTGACCAGTTAACCTATTGATCTTATGGCCACCATTTACAACTATATTTGATTAAATTATAGATCATATATTTTCAATGATGGCTTACTCATCATCATCATGTGCCATACAGGTTGGTGTAGGCGATTATGTCCTTCCACAATCTTTTATCTACAGTGCATCGTATCAGTTCTGTTGTTGACTGTTTTCCATGCCATGACATCAAGCTATTTAGTATTTTCTCACTTTGTCGTCCACGATCTCTCTTTCCGTGCATTTTGCCTGTTGTAACCAAGTATTCCAACTTTCCTCTTTTCATGATGTGCCCGAAAAATGGAGCTGCCTTACTACAAGAGCTTAAATTATAGATCACACATTGTCAATGATGATTTACTATCTATCTATCTATTGACCTTTCGAGCCGTAACCGGCCCATAGGGCGTAGACCAAGATACACCTTCTCCTATATGAATTTTTGTTCTAGCAGTTTTCTTTTAAAGATATTTTATCAAATCTCGCCATCTGTCTCTGTTCTGTGCAAGCAGTTCTATCTCATTGAGGGAGCCGATTCCTGCTGCTCTTGCCTCTCTCATCAATGTTCTTCTCAGTGTCTCCCTGGGTCTTCCTCTTTTTCTTTTACCTGTTGTTTCCCATATGAGGGCTTGCTTTGCTATTCGATTATTATCTCTTCTCATCACATGTCCAACGTATGACCATCGTCTTTTCTTTATTACTGAAGATATTAGTGGTTGATTGGCGATTTCTCTAATTTCCTCGTTTGTTTTGAATTCGTTCCATTCTATACCAAGTATTTTCCTTAGACATTTATTTTCGAATGCGTTCAACTTTGTTTCTATATCTCTTGTTGTTTTCCAGCTTTCACACGCATATGTAAGGGTTGATAGTACATTTGATTTGAATAGCCTAAGTTTTGTGTTTGTGCTAATGAGTTTTGATTTCCACAACTTTTCAAGGCTTCTGAAAGACATTGCTGCTTTAGCCAGTCTGATCCTAATTTCTTTGCTCGTATCCCCTTCTCGATCAATGTGACTTCCAAGATAGATGAAGTGATCGATCTCTTCTACTGGTTTGTTTTCCATGTATATTTTGTCACTTGTTGGAATTAAACTTTTCATGACTTTAGTCTTTTCATGATTGACCTCAAGCCCAATTTTGCTGGCTATTGATGATAGTTCATTTGTGTTTTCCTGCATCGTTTTTATCTGATTGCTGATGAGAACTATGTCATCAGCAAAGTCGAGGTCCTCCAAATGGTCTCCTTGTATCCATTCGATGCCTTTATTACCAGTGCAGCATTTCTTCATTATGAAGTCCATAACAATTCCAAATAACAAGGGCGATAAAATACATCCTTGTTTAACCCCAGTTTCTATTGGGAACATTCGCTCAGTCCTTCCTCTGTTCGAACTGCACATGTGTAACCATCATACATGTCTTTGATAATATTTATGATTTTTGATGGTAAGCCATATTGTTTCAGAATTTTCCACAAAGAATCTCTATGAATACTATCAAATGCTTTTTGAAGTCGATGAAGTTAAGTACAAAAGGTTTTTGCTTTTCAATGTGTGATTTTTTTTTTTTTTTTTTTTTTTCACAGAGCAAAATACTAATGACAGCAGCAGAAGCAAGTGCTGGACTGAAGAAAATGGAAAAACGAGCTTGGATCTCAGACACCACATGGAAATACATCAAAGAAAGAAGAGAAGCGAAGAGAGCCATGACTAATGTAAAGACAGATCTTGGAAAGGTTCTGGCAAAAGCAACATACAAAGAATTAGACAACAAAGTGAAAAGTTCGGCAAGAAGAGATACAAGAGCTTATATAGACAACTTGGCAGAGAAAGCAGAGACAGCTGCAATTACAGGAGACAGCAGAACTCTTTATACTGTACAAAAGATGCTGACAAACACCTATACATCCAGTGGAACACCAATTCTAGACAAATCTGGATTAATGCTAACAACAAGCGCAGACATAAAAGCCCGTTGGGCGGAACACTTCAAAGAAATTCTTAACCGTCCACTACCTCACAGTTTAATAGATTTTGAAGCTGAAACACCAGCAGCAGAATTAGATGTAAATTTAGATGACTTCACCTTGAGTGAAATAGAAACCACCTTAAAGCTAATGACCAATAACAAGGCTGCTGGAGAGGATAAGTTAACAGCTGAGATCCTCAAGGCAATTGATAGCCATAATTTAATACATCTCCAAAAAATGTTCAACATCATTTGGAAAACAGAGAAGACGCCTCATAAATGGAAAAAAGGAATCATTGTTAAGATCCCAAAAAAGGGCAATCTTAGAGATTGTAACAATTGGAGAGGCGTGACACTTTTGTCAGTTGCCTCAAAATTATTCTGTAAAATCATCCTAAATAGAATAAAGGATTCAATAGATACAGTAATGCGTGAAGAACAGGCTGGGTTTAGAAAAGGGAGAAGCTGTCTTGACCACATTTTCACTCTACGACTTATATTGGAGGAACACATTGAAAAGCATGATTTACTACAAGAGCTTAAATTATAGATCACACATTGTCAATGATGGCTTACTACAAGAGCTTAAATTATAGATCACTCATTGTCAATGATGGCTTACTACAGGAGCTTAAATTATAGATCATACATTGTCAATGATGGCTTACTACAGGAGCTTAAATTATAGATCACTCATTGTCAATGATGGCTTACTACAGGAGCTTAAATTATAGATCACTCATTGTCAATGATGGCTTACTACAGGAGCTTAAATTATAGATCACTCATTGTCAATGATGGCTTACTACAGGAGCTTAAATTATAGATCACACATTGTCAATGATGGCTTACTACAGGAGCTTAAATTATAGATCACTCATTGTCAATGATGGCTTACTACAGGAGCTTAAATTATAGATCACACATTGTCAATGATGGCTTACTACAGGAGCTTAAATTATAGATCACTCATTGTCAATGATGGCTTACTACAGGAGCTTAAATTATAGATCACACATTGTCAATGATGGCTTACTACAGGAGCTTAAATTATAGATCACTCATTGTCAATGATGGCTTACTAGTAAGTAAAAGTAAAGAGCTCCATCGCGCCTAATGGCATATAGGGATTATGGTGTTAGTGACCATAAATTTTACAGACCGTCAGCACATTCTGGCTCAACTAAAGATGTCTAGAAGTCTAAACTATGGAAAGTAAACAAAACCTAAGAGAGATGCACACAGAAATCATGAAAATTACTAATAAAGACAAAAAAGCTGCAGGAAGCGGATGTATTGCAAACAATGAAGGAAGAATGCTAACAGACAAAAAAGATATAATAGATAGATGGCAGGAATATATAACAGAATTATTTCATGACGAAAGGGACAAAAAGCCAGACATAAAATGTACATACAACTATGAAATCCTGAAATCTGAAGTAGAAAAAGCTATAAAAACAAGGGAAAAGGGAAAAGCAGCAGGACCTGACATATACAAATAGAGATGATACAGGCTCTATAAAATTTTGGCATTGAAGTGATCACAGATATATGTAATGACATATACCATACAGGATACATACCAAATGAACTAAAAACATCAACTTTCATTGGATTGCCTAAAAATAATGGTGCAGTTGAATGCAGTGATTTTAGAACAATAAGCCTAATGAGCCAGGTAACCAAAATTTTACTAAAGGTTATACAAGGAAAGAATGAGAATAAAATCAATACTGAATTTAATGAGCAGCAATTTGGATTCAGGAAAAACAGTGGCACAAAAGAAGCCATATTTTTAGCATGAGAACATTGATTGAAAAGTACATAGAAGTAGACAAACCAATATATGCCTGCTTCATAGAATACACCATAATCAACTTATAGACTGCCTAAAGGATATAAATCTAGACGACACAGACATACGACTAATATGTAATTTGTACTGGGAGCAAACAGCAATAATAAAATATAACAAGGAGAACTCTACACCCATTGATATAAAAAGAGGAGTAAGACAAGGATGCATTCTATCACCAAGCTTATTCAATCTATACATTGAGCAAATCTTTAAAAACATCTCAGAGATGCCAGGCCTAAACATTAATGGAAAGATAATCAATAACCTAAGATATGCTGATGATGCTGTTCTACTAGCAGAAAATCCTAAATGAAATAGGGTATAACAGTGGTAAGTTGAATGAAGGTAAAAAGGGGGAGTTAGGTAGTAAACAAAGGGGAGATAAAGAAGGGGAGTGACAGGTGTTCAAGTGCTCGTGGAAGTAAGGTGAACACAGCAAGAGTCATGAGGGGCAGAAGCAAGGTGAGAGAATTAGGTGAACAAAGAATCGGTTAAGGGGCAAGGTAGATTAATTCGCAACCAGGCAGTGGTTCAGTGCAGGCGTCTGTAGTCAGATACAGCCGATACCGTGAACTAGGGGGTTAGTTGGACAGTCGGTGAGTAAGTTAGTTAGGAAGTAACCGTCGAGTCGGTCAGATGTGAATTCCAGGAGACGTGATATTAGATGTGATTTATTGTGACAGATAGTCATAACAGCGCGATACGGCAATTAGCAGATAGAAGTTAATGTTACAACTATTTGCAAGGACTCTAGTAGATCATGTGTGAGTGCAACATTATGAGACTTAGTGTAGGTAGTGAAGAGACATTAGCAGATAGAAGTTAATGTTACAACTATTTGCAAGGACTCTCGTAGATCATGTGTGAGTGCAACATTATGAGACTTAGTGTAGGTAGTGAAGGGACATTAGCAGATAGAAGTTAATGTTACAACTATTTGCAAGGACTCCAGTAGATCATGTGTGAGTGCAACATTATGAGACTTGGTGTAGGTAATGAAGAGACATTAGCAGAGCTAGTAGAGCTCCAACAGGTGCAGAGATTTTATTTAGATCATGAGTGATCTCTACATTATGAGACTTTGTGTAAGTCGCAGTTAGATCGTTGTAGAGTAATTAGAGCTATCATCATGTGTAGAGACTTTATTGAGATCATGTATGATCGCCCCATTATGAGACGTAGTATAAGTCGTGAAGAGACATTAATAGAGCTGGTAGAGCTATCATCATGTGTAGAGACTTTATTGAGATCTTGTGTGATCGTCCCATTATGAGACTTAGTATAAGTCATGAAGAGACATTAATAGAGCTCGTAGAGCTATCATTATGTGCAAAGATTTTATTGAGATCATGTGTGATCGCCCCATTATGAGACTTAGTATAAGTCGTGAAGAGACATTAGTAGAGCTTGTAGAGCTATCATCATGTGTAGAGACTTTATTGAGATCATGTGTGATCGCCCCATTATGAGACTTAGTATAAGTCGTGAAGAGACATTAGTAGGGGTAGTTAAAGCTACAACCAGGTGCAGAGACTTTAGGTAGATCAGGTATGATTGCAACACTATGAGACTGATGATCAGTCTGAAGAGTCATGTCTTGAGCTATTAGAGCTACAACTCAAGTGTAGAGACTTTAGGTAGATCAGGTATGATTGCAACACTATGAGACTGATGATCAGTCTGAAGAGTCATGTCTAGAGCTATTAGAGCTACAACCAGGTGTAGAGACTTTAGGTAGATCAGGTATGATCACAACACTATGAGACTGATGATCAGTCTGAAGAGTCATGTCTAGAGCTATTAGAGCTACAACCCAAGTACAGAGAAGTTAGTAGACAAGTGAAATCGTGCTAGTATAAAACTGTCTGTCAGTCGAGGATAACCCTTAGTGCGGGGTAAACTCAGCGACACCTTTTGACATTGTGTTAGGGAAGCAAGGGAAGAGATGAATGTGAGGCTACCAGCGACTTTGCATTTGTATTTGTGAACATGTACCGGAAGTGGTTCTTGTGTAAATTGAATTGTTATGTGTGAAAATTCATCAGTGTTGGTAATGATTTGCGGAATGCTAGCTGAATTGTGATCCCTAGTGATGAATGAATGCTGGGGTCGCTCTGAATTAAAGAAATCACAACGAGAAGTCAATGGAGAATCGATCAACGGGATAAAGGGTCAGGCTGAGATGAAGAGGTGTTCTACCAGTGCAGGCCAGAGTCCACAGGTGAGGGCTTAGGTCCTTACGAGCCATCACGTGAGCTGCAGAGTGCTAAGTAGTGGCACACTGAACAGGAAGGAGACCTGTGCAAGCGGGGTTCCATATTGGTTGAGTCAAGGCAGCAGCCGAACAACGGAAGGTTTGAACCTGAACCTCGGGATGAAGCATGATCTCGATAGCAGCATCAGTGTTATTATCAATTATTGGAAATTAGCTCTCTTTTTGCTTTGACCTCTCTCAGAACATCTTCATTACTCTTCTTAGCTGTCCATGGTACTCTCAACACTCTTCTGTAAAACCACATTTCTACAGACTCCAGTGATTTTCTTGTCTGTTGTCCTATTGTCCATGATTCGCATCCATGTTAAGACTGGCTCTACATAACATTTAAGAACTCTTTTTCTTGTTTCTAATGTCAAAAATGGATTGCATAGTATCTTCCTCATATTTTTTGGAAAGCTGCTTTTGCCTGAGCCATTCTACATCTCACCTCTTTTGTACATCTTCCTTCTGAGGTTAAAAAAGTTCCCAAATATTTAAATTCATTTACCTGTTTTAATATTGTTCCACTTGTCTTTATTTTGCACTGAGGTGATGTCTTTTTCTTTGTTGTTACCATTGCCTCTGTCTTTTTGCTATTAAGGCTGAGTCCTTTATTTGTGCTTTCTTTCACTATAATGTCCAACATTTCTTGTAACTCATTTTCTCTCTTAGCGATTAGGACTGTATCATCAGCATACCTAAGATTAGTTATATTATGACCTCCAATTGTTATTCCAGGCATGTCCCTTATGGATCTTACAATAATCTCACTATAAATATTAAACAAATCTGGTGACAGCACACAGCCCTGTCTAACACCCTGTTTTATTTGTTGAAACATTCCCAATTGGTTTCCAGTTCTTATGGCCGCTGTTTGTTGCCAGTACATGTTCTTTATTATTCTTAGATCTTTGCTGTTTGCGTTTATGCTTTCTAAAATTTTGATTATTTCTTGGTGCTTTACTTTGTCAAATGCCTTGGTGTAATCTATGAAACATAGGTATAGGTCTGTTTTCACCTCTATGGCTCTTTCTACTAAAGATCTTATGATATAAATGGCATTGCTTGTTCCTTTATCTCTAACAAAACCACACTGTTCATCGCTAATTTCTGGACTGATTTTGTTTCGCACTCTTCGCATGATGATTCTTAGTAATATCTTAGTCATATGACTCATAAGGCTTATTGTGCGATGATCATCGCATTCAATCGCACCCGATTTCTTTGGTAGGGCTATGAATATTGATTTGAGCATGTCGTCTGGTATATATCCGCTGTTGTAGATATCATTTAATATTTTTGTTATTATATCTATTCCAAAATCACCCATGGCTTCAATCTCTTCTTTAGTTATATTATCTGGTCCAGGAGCTTTGCCTGCTTTCATATTGCGCAAGGCATCTTCCACTTCTTCTCTGATTATTTCTGGTCCTTCTCCATTATCCTTAATATTTACTTCCGTTCGTTCATCATTATAAAGATCATTAATGTATTCTGTCCATCATTTCCTTAGTTTTCTTGATCAATCAACAATTCTCCTTCCTTTGATCTTAGACATCCATTTTTTGATTGCGTTTTTCTTCCTGTTAATTCCTCAATTTGTTTGTATATAGCTTTAGCATCTCCTTTTTGTTGCATTTCAATCTCTTTGCATCTCTCTTTTAGCCATGCTTCTTTTGCTTCATTGCATTTTACTACAATTTCTTTATTTAATCTCTTATACTCATCTTTATTTTCTTTATTTCTTCTTCTTGTATCCATTAGCTGCAAAATGTCGTCTGTCATCCATTTCTTTCTTGAATTTGTCCTCACTGGTGATATGAACTCTTTTGATGTTTGTTGCATTGATTGTTTTAGCATTTCCCACTGTTCATCAGTGTGGTTTTGTTAGAGACAAAGGAACAAGCAATGTCATTTATATCATAAGATCTTTAGTAGAAAGAGCCATAGAGGTGAAAACAGACCTATACCTATGTTTCACAGATTACACCAAGGCATTTGATAAAGTAAAGCACCAAGAAATAATCAAAATTTTAGAAAGCATAAGTGTAGACAGCAAAGATCTAAGAATAATAAAGAACATGTACTGGCAACAAACAGCGGCCATAAGAACTGGAAACCAATTAGGAATGTTTCAACAAATAAAACAGGGTGTTAGACAGGGCTGTGTACTGTCACCAGATTTGTTTAATATTTATAGTGAGATTATTGTAAGATCCATAAGGGACATGCCTGGAATAACAATTGGAGGTCATAATATAACTAATCTAAGGTATGCTGATGATACAGTCTTAATTGCTAAGAGTGAAATTGAGTTACAAGAAATATTGGACATTATAGTGAAGGAAAGCAAAAAGAAAGGACTCAGCCTTAATAGTAAAAAGACAGAGGTAATGGTAACAACAAAGAAAAAGACATCACCTCAGTGCAAAATAAAGACAAGTGGAACAATATTAAAACAGGTAAATGACTTTAAATATTTGGGAACTTTTTTAACCTCAGAAGGAAGATGTACAAAAGAGGTGAGATGCAGAATGGCTCAGGCAAAAGCAGCTTTCCAAAAATTGGGAAGATACTATGCAATCCATTTTTAACAATAGAAACAAGAAAAAGAGTTCTTAAATGTTATGTAGAGCCAGTCTTAACATATGGATGTGGTTTTACAGAAGAATGTTGAGAGTACCATGGACAGCTAAGAAGAGTAATGAAGATGTTCTGAGAAAGGTCAAAGCAAAAAGAGAGCTAATTTCCAATATTAGGAAGAGATAATCATCATTTTTTGGCCATGTAATGAGAAGAGAACAACTGGAATATATTGTAACAACTGGAAAAATTGAGGGACGAAGAGATAGAGGGAAGCAAAGAGAAAAAATAACAGACAGCTTAAGAGAATGGCTTGGCAGAAGGTCAACAACAGAAATGATAAATAGCTGCCGAGATCGAAAATTGTGGAGAGACATGATCACCTACGCCAGTAGGCACGGTACTTGATGATGATGACTGTTCATCAATGCTTTGTATCTTCTCTATTTCATTGTACCGGTTCTGAATTGTGATTTCTTAAAATCCGGTACCCATTTAAGGCTGGAACAAAAGAATAGGTATGGCAAAAAGTAATTTTAATGCCATGAAAAATATACTAACAACAAAACAAATAGCAGTAGGGCTGAAACTAAGAATAGCAAAATGTTACATCTCAATATTCCAGTATGGTGCAGAAACATGGACATTAGACAAGAAAACAGAACAGAAAATTGAAGCCTTTGAAATGTGGATTTATAGAAGAATAGGTAGAATAGGATGAAAAGAAAAGAAAACAAATGATGAAGTTTTAAAACAACTAAAAATAAAAAGAGAACTACTAAATACAATTAAGACAAGACAAATGAAATTTTTGGTGCACATTAAGAGACACAACAGCCTACTAAAAGTAATATTGGAAGGGAAAATACAAGGTAAATGAGGCAGAGGCAGACCAAGACTAACATGGACAAGTTACATCAAAAGATGGATAAGTCAATCTATGACAACCTGCACCATCAAAGCAAGAAATAGAGTGGAATGGCGATCCATGGTAGCCAACCTTCGTTGCGGAGACAGCACTCGATGATGATGATGATCAGCACATGATTTTTGGGGTAATGTGGTCGGTATTATGCCTGTGCCGATTTACTTTCCCAGAAAAAAATCCGGTACCCATTTAAGGCTGGATCGAACCCTACCTCTTGTCCTTTGTAGTCCAGTTCACTAACCACTGTGCTATCGCGGCTCCCTAATGAAGGCTTACTACAAGAGCTTAAATTATAGATCACACATTGTCAATGATGATTTACTACAAGAGCTTAAATTATAGATCACACATTGTCAATGATGATTTACTACAAAAGCTTAAATTATAGATCACACACTGTGTACAAATGGATCAGTGTCGATACTGCCTGATTGGAACACACATTTGTACAGATGGATTAGCATCTCACTACACTAGCATCATACATACAAAACTAGCACTCTGTGGTAAGAAAAGACCATTTGACACCAACACTTGCTTGCTTTCTGCCAATGACAGGCATGGTCAAACAGTTCTTGGCCATCTTTAGTGGGTATGAACTCAGAAAAGTTACTTACATGTGGCCCCAGGACAGCAGACAGACCCTCCACAATGTTCAGGTAGACTGAGTCTGGAGATTTGTGTTTGGGCTGTGGGAGGAAAGCTGTTGGAGTTACAATGTTTGTCATACACACAGGCATATCCACAACAGAAACACACACATATTCCCACCGACAGATTGATACATTCACAACACAGACAAATACATGGACATATACAGGCACACAGATACATGAAGATAACGATAAATGCACACATACATGCAGAGATACTCACACGCAGAGACAGACACTTTCAAACGTTGTAGCTTAACACATGCCAACAACATGGTCAGTCATGGCTATCAACTGTGTCATTTTTCATTTGATACAGCCTGTCATGTAAGCTGTACTACCTTGGTGTGTTTTATTTAACACCTGACATTTGATACAGCCTGTCATGTAAGCTGTACTACCTTGGTGTGTTTTATTTAACACCTGACATTTGATACAGTCTGTCATGTAAGCTGTACTACCTTGGTGTGTTTTATTTAACATCTGACATTTGATACAGCCTGTCATGTAAGCTGTACTACCTTGGTGTGTTTTATTTAACACCTGACATTTGATACAGCCTGTCATGTAAGCTGTACTACCTTGGTGTGTTTTATTTAACATCTGACATTTGATACAGCCTGTCATGTAAGCTGTACTACCTTGGTGTGTTTTATTTAACATCTGACATTTGATACAGCCTGTCATGTAAGCTGTACTACCTTGGTGTGTTTTATTTAACACCTGACATTTGATACAGCCTGTCATGAAAGCTGTACTACCTTGGTGTGTTTTATTTAACATCTGACATTTGATACAGCCTGTCATGTAAGCTGTACTACCTTGGTGTGTTTTATTTAACACCTGACATTTGATACAGCCTGTCATGTAAGCTGTACTACCTTGGTGTGTTTTATTTAACACCTGACATTTGATACAGCCTGTCATGTAAGCTGTACTACCTTGGTCTGTTTTATTTAACACCTGACATTTGATACAGCCTGTCATGTAAGCTGTACTACCTTGGTGTGTTTTATTTAACACCTGATATTTGATACAGCCTGTCATGTAAGCTGTACTACCTTGGTCTGTTTTATTTAACACCTGACATTTGATACAGCCTGTCATGTAAGCTGTACTACCTTGGTGTGTTTTATTTAACATCTGACATTTGATACAGCCTGTCATGTAAGCTGTACTACCTTGGTGTGTTTTATTTAACACCTGACATTTGATACAGCCTGTCATGTAAGCTGTACTACCTTGGTGTGTTTTATTTAACATCTGACATTTGATACAGCCTGTCATGTAAGCTGTACTACCTTGGTGTGTTTTATTTAACACCTGACATTTGATACAGCCTGTCATGTAAGCTGTACTACCTTGGTCTGTGATCCACTTCAATAACTGGGCTATTCCTGCTATCTCTGTAAGTCAAAGCTATTTCTGTCTCCTTTGTTGAGAGCTAGCACTTGTAGAAAAGTCTTGGGCCTCTTGTCCATATCATACCATCAGGTCACGTGTCCTTTGCAGAACGTTGCATTTACCACAGTCAGTCCGTCTGAAAGAATCTCTGTCTCTAGCCAGATCTCCCACAGAACATGGCATTTACCACAGTCAGTCCGTCTGAAAGAATCTCTGTCTCTAGCCAGATCTCCCACAGAACATTACATTCACCACAGTCTGTCTGAAAGAATCTCTGTCTCTAGCCAGATCTCCCACAGAACATTACATTAACCACAGTCCATCTGAAAGAATCTCTGTCTCTAGCCAGATCTCCCACAGAACATTACATTCACCACAGTCCATCTGAAAGAATCTCTGTCTCTAGCCAGATCTCCCACAGCACATTGCATTCACCACAGTCCGTCTGAAATATTCTCTGTCTCTAGCCAGACCTCTCATGGAACATTGCATTCACCACAGTCCATCTGGAAGAATCTCTGTCTCTAGCCAGATCTTCCACAGAACGTTGCGTTCACCAAAGCCCCTCTGAAAGAATCTCTGTCTCTAGTCAGATCTCCCACAGAACGTTGCGTTCACCAAAGCCCCTCTGAAAGAATTTCTGTCTCTAGTCAGATCTCCCACAGAACGTTGCGTTCACCAAAGCCCCTCTGAAAGAATCTCTGTCTCTAGTCAGATCTCCCACAGAACGTTCCAACTCACCAAAGCCCCTCTGAAAGAATCTCGGTTTCTAGTTAGATCTCCCACAGAACGTTCCAACTCACCAAAGCCCCTCTGAAAGAATCTCTGTCTTTAGTCAGATCTCCCACAGAACGTTCCAACTCACCACAGCTCATCTGAAAGAATTTCTGTCTCTAGTCAGATCTCCCACAGAACGTTCCAACTCACCACAGCTCATCTGAAAGAATCTCTGTCTCTAGTCAGATCTCCCACAGAACATTGCGTTCACCAAAGCCCCTCTGAAAGAATCTCTGTCTCTAGTCAGATCTCCCACAGAACGTTCCAACTCACCACAGCTCATCTGAAAGAATTTCTGTCTCTAGCCAGATCTCCAACTTCTGTTGTTATGTTAAAGGTCTACTTGATATTCTGAAACCGCCTTCTTCTTGCTCTGCTCCTGATGCGTTTCCCAGGAACCATGCCTTCCATTGTTGTTCTTTCCACTCCACTCTGTCTTTTGACCTGGCCATAATATTTTAATTTCCTCTGTAGAATGATGTTTATAAGTCAGTTCTTTTTAATGTTTAAATCTTTTAATATGCCTTCATTGCTCTTTTTCGTTATCCAAGGTATCCTATGAATTTTTCTGTAGCATTTTGTTGAGAACGAATTCAATTTTATTCCTTGCCTTGTTTTCTTCCTTCAATTTGTGAGATTGTTTTTGCTTCACATCCATATATTGGTATTGTGAAGATATATGTCCTTAGTCATTTTAAATTTACTGCCTTGCTGGTATTGTAGCACATGTTCTTCATGGGTTTAATGTCTGTGTTGCTATTGCTAATCTTCTTGTCATCTCTTTCTGACAGTCTCCATTGTTAGTTACTACAAATCTCAGATATTCATAGTTTGTTAAAAATTTCAAGTTCTTTGTTGTTGATGATAATTTTTGGTTGGCTTTTTGTTTTGTCAATGTACATTATCTTACTTTTCTGTATGTTGTGATAGAGGTTTTGCTCTTCTTTGTTAACACACTCAGTTATCTCTTTTAATGCTTTTGCACAGTTTGAGAGGAGGACTGTGTCATCAGTGTATCTGAGTTCTGGAATTATGTTGCCATTTATTGTGAAAGGGCTCACATATATGTCATCATTTCTGACATTTCTCATGTTCTCAGCATGTATAATGAACAGGTATGGAGACAGGATGCATCCCTGCCTCACTCCTTTTTTGTAATTCAAACCAATTTGATGTTTCACCTACTATTCTGATAGCTGTTTGCTGTTCCTGATGAGTGATTGGATAAGTTGTGTTACGTTTGTTAGAAAGCCCATATCTTTCATGATGTTCTCCAGTTTCTGATGTTGAACATAATGAAAGGAATTGCTGTCATCTATGAAGCATATATGCAGTTCTCTGTTGTACTCCCTACACTACTCATTCATGTTTCTCATGTTAAAGATGTGTTACCTCTACTATGTCTGAAGCCTACTATAACTATAATGAAATTCTTCTCACTTTCTTGCTGCCCTATTCATGATGACCTATTTTGTTCTGCGTGGCTTATTATGGTAAGAGTTTTGTTGTTGGTACACAGCTTCAGATTTCCTTTCTTTGGAATATTTATGCACACTAATCTTTTCCTGGCTTTTGGCCAGTCTGCATTTTTCCAGATCTTCACACACAATCCATGGTAAATACAAACGTTGGCTCCCTTCCAGCCTGGATTAATTCAACAGGAATATCATCACTTCCTGGTGGCTTCTCTCCCCTTCAGCCTGGATAAATTCAGCTGGAATATCATCACTTCCTGATGACCTCCCTCCCCTCCAGCCAGGATAAATTCAGCAGGAATATCATCACTTCCTGGTGACTTCCCTCCTCTCCAGCATGGATAAATTCAGCAGGAATATCATCACTTCATGGTGACTTCCCTTCTCTCCAGCCTGGATAAATTCAGCAGGAATATCATCACTTCATGGTGACTTCCCTTCTCTCCAGCCTGGATAAATTCAGCAGGAATATCATCACTTCCTGGTGACTTCCCTCCTCTCCAGCATGGATAAATTCAGCAGGAATATCATCACTTCCTGGTGACTTCCCTCCTCTCCAGCATGGATAAATTCAGCAGGAATATCATCACTTCCTGGTGACTTCCCTCCTCTCCAGCCAGGATAAATTCAGCAGGAATATCATCACTTCATGGTGACTTCCCTCCTCTCCAGCCTGGATAAATTCAGCAGGAATACATCACTTCCTAGTGACTTCCCTCCTCTCCAGCCAGGATAAATTCAGCAGGAATATCATCACTTCCTAGTGACTTCCCTCCCCTCCAGCATGGATGAGTTCAGCAGGAATATCATCACTTCATGGTGACTTCCCTCCCCTCTAGCCTGGATAAATTCAGCAGGAATATCATCACTTCCTGGTGACTTCCCTTCTCTCCAGCCTGGATAAATTCAGCAGGAATATCATCACTTCCTGGTGACTTCCCTTCTCTCCAGCCTGGATAAATTCAGCAGGAATATCATCACTTCATGGTGACTTCCTTCTCTCCAGCCTGGATAAATTCAGCAGGAATATCATCACTTCCTGGTGACTTCGCTCCTCTCCAGCATGGATAAATTCAGCAGGAATATCATCACTTCCTGGTGACTTCCCTCCTCTCCAGCATGGATAAATTCAGCAGGAATATCATCACTTCCTGGTGACTTCCCTCCTCTCCAGCCAGGATAAATTCAGCAGGAATATCATCACTTCATGGTGACTTCCCTCCTCTCCAGCCTGGATAAATTCAGCAGGAATACATCACTTCCTAGTGACTTCCCTCCCCTCCAGCATGGATGAGTTCAGCAGGAATATCATCACTTCATGGTGACTTCCCTCCCCTCCAGCCTGGATGAGTTCAGCAGGAATATCATCACTTCCTGATGACTTCCCTTCTCTCCAGCCTGGATAAGTTCAGCAGGAATATCATCACTTCCTGGTGACTTCCCTTCTCTCTAGCCTGGATAAATTCAGCAGGAATATCATCACTTCCTGGTGCCCTCCCTCCTCTCCAGCCTGGATAAATTCAGCAGGAATATCATCACTTCCTGGTGACTTCCCTCCTCTCCAGCATGGATAAATTAAGCAGGAATACATCACTTCATGGTGACTTCCCTCCTCTCCAGCCTGGATAAATTCAGTAGGAATACATCACTTCCTAGTGACTTCCCTCCTCTCCAGCCAGGATAAATTCAGCAGGAATATCATCACTTCCTGGTGACTTCCCTCCTCTCCAGCCAGGATAAATTCAGCAGGAATATCATCACTTCCTGGTGACTTCCCTCCTCTCCAGCCTGGATAAATTCAGCAGGAATATATCACTTCCTAGTGACTTCCCTCCCCTCCAGCATGGATAAATTCAGCAGGAATATCATCACCTCATGGTGACTTCCCTCCCCTCCAGCCTGGATTAGTTCAGCTGGAATATCATCTCTTCCTGGTGACCTCCCTCCCCTCCAGCCTGGATAAATTCAGCAGGAATATCATCACTTCCTGGTGACCTACATCCCCTCCAGCCTGGATAAATTCAGCAGGAATATCATTACTTCCTGGTGCCCTACCTCCCCTCCAGCCTGGATAAATTCAGCAGGAATATCATCACTTCCTGGTGCCCTACCTCCCCTCCAACCTGGATAAATTCAGCAAGAATATCATGACTTCCTGGTGACTTCCCTCCCCTCCAGCCTGGATAAATTCAGCAGAAATATCATTACTTCCTGGTGACCTCCCTCCCCTCCAGCCTGGATAAATTCAGCAGGAATATCATCACTTCCTGGTGACTTCCCTCCTCTCCAGCCTGGATAAATTCAGCAGGAATATCATTACTTCCTGGTGACCTCCCTCCCCTCCAGCCTGGATAAATTCAGCAGGAATATCATCACTTCCTGGTGACTTCCCTTCTCTCCAGCCTGGATAAATTCAGCAGGAATATCATCACTTCCTGTTGACTTCCCTCCCCTCCAGCATGGATAAATTCAGCAGGAATATCATCACTTCCTGGTGACTTCCCTCCCCTCCAGCCTGGATAAATTCCGCAGGAATATCATCACTTCCTGGTGACTTCTCTCCCCTCCAGCCTGGATAAATTCAGCAGGAATATCACTTCCTGGTGACTTCCCTCCCCTCCAGACAGGATAAATTCAGCAGGAATATCATCACTTCCTGGTGACTTCCCTACCCTACAGCCAGGATAAATTCAGCAGAAATATCATTACTTCCTGATGACTTCCCTACCCTAAAGACTGGATAAATTCAGCAGGAATATCATCACTTCCTGGTGACCTCCCTCCCCTACAGCCTGGATAAATTCAGCAGGAATATCATCACTTCCTGATGACTTCCCTCCCTACAGCCTGGATAAATTCAGCTGGAATATCATCACTTCCTGATGACTTCCCTCCCTACAGCCTGGATAAATTCAGCTGGAATATCATCACTTCCTGGTGACCTCCCTCCCCTACAGCCTGGATAAATTCAGCAGGAATATCATCACTTCCTGATGACTTCCCTCCCTACAGCCTGGATAAATTCAGCTGGAATATCATCACTTCCTGGTGACTTCTCTCCTCTCCAGCCTGGATAAATTCAGCAGGAATATCATCACTTCCTGGTGACTTCCCTCCCCTCCAGCCTGGATAAATTCAACAGGAATATCATCACTTCCTGGTGACTTCCCTCCCCTCCAGCCTGGATAAATTCAGCAGAAATATCATCACTTCCTGGTGACCTCCCTCCCCTACAGCCTGGATAAATTCAGCAGGAATATCATCATAGCATCTTCATACATTGCTGTGCAGTAATCATTCCATCTTTGCAATATCTTCTTTTGTTCAGTTAGTGTGTTGCCACTGTGGTCATTAATTACTTGAATTGATGGTCTAAAATTGTCTGTTATTCTAATTTCTCTGAACATTTCTATGTCTCTCACTTTCTGATAGAGCTCTTTCTATTCTGCCTCAGGTGTTTATAATATAATTTTTTTGGGGTCTCTTTTGATCTCTGTTGTTAAATGCTTTTGTTTATTTTCTATGCTCATTGCTGTGTCACTTTGCTCCTACTTGCTTGCCCATATCTCAGTCTCACCACCTTCTAGGACAGTTGTGTATGGCAGCTGGTAGTGTTGTTTGTATGGCAGCTGGTAGTGTTGTTTGTATGGCAGCTGGTAGTGTTGTTTGTATGGCAGCTGGTAGTGTTGTTTGTATGGCAGCTGGTAGTGTTGTTTGTATGGCAGCTGGTAGTGTTGTTTGTTTGGCAGCTGGTAGTGTTGTTTGTATGGCAGCTGGTAGTGTTGTTTGTATGGCAGCTGGCAGTGTTTGCATGGCAGCTGGTAGTGTTGTTTGTATGGCAAGAATTGATTGATCTTAAATTCTCTCATCTTCTCTTATGTCTCTAAAATCCTACAATGATCAAGTGTTGCTTGCTTTATGTTATTGATGAATAGAGCAGAGTTATCTTTCTGTTTCATGAAACTTTCAGGATGTGTGAACCAGGTGACTTCTTGTCCTCACCGTGGAAGAGTCCATTAACCACGGCTCCTGAAGGTGGCAGCTGCCGTCTTTGTGTGCATGGCAGGGATCTCTGACATACAACCTGGCATGTAACATAACCCACCCAGGTGATTCCAAATAAAACATACCTGTGCATGGCAGGGATCTCTGACATACAACCTGGCATGTAACATAACCCACCCAGGTGATTCCAAATAAAACATACCTGTGATGAGCCCGGATGTGACCTGGTCTTGTCTGTAGTGTTGATACCAAACTGTTAGACAGGAAAAGGAGTGTGGGGGGGGGGGGGGGGGAGTGACCAGCATGCTCTAGATAAGATATTTCTCTGCTTTCTTGTTTTCGTAAATGGATTTATGCATACAACATACATGTACATACAAGCAAACATCACAGACACAGACAGGTCTGGCCTTTCCTCACCGACCGGAAACATCTGTGCGGAAACTTACATTCAACACCACTCAACGACTACACTCACATTCAACACCACTCAACGACTACACTCACATTCAACACCACTCAATGACTACACTCACATTCAACACCATTCAACGACTACAAACACACCCACAATCAATGACTGCAAACAGACCCACATTCAACACCACTCAACGACTACACTACCATTCAACACCATTCAACGACTACAAACACACCCACAATCAATGACTACAAACAGACCCACATTCAACACCACTCAGTGACTACAAACACACCCCAACATTCAATGACTACAAACAGACCCACATTCAACACCACTCAGTGACTACAAACACACCCACATTCAATGACTACAAACACACCCACATTCAACACCATTCAATGACTACAAACATGCCAACTTTCAACACCATTCAATGACTACAAACATGTCCACATTCAATGACTACAAACACACCCACATTCAATGACTACAAACATGTCCACATTCAATGACTACAGACACACCCACAATCAATGACTACAAACATGTCCACATTCAATGACTACAAACACACCCACATTCAACACCATTCAATTACTACAAACAGGCCTACATTCAACACCATTCAATGACTACAAACATGTCCACATTCAATGACTACAAACACACCCACATTCAATGACTACAAACATGTCCACATTCAACACCATTCAATGACTACAAAGACACCCACAATCAATGACTACAAAGACACCCACAATCAATGACTACAAACATGTCCACATTCAACACCATTCAATGACTACAAACACACCCACATTCAATTACTACAAACACACCCACAATCAATGACTACAAACATGTCCACATTCAATGGCTACAAACACACCCACAATCAATGACTATAAATATGTCCACATTCAACACCATTCAATGACTACAAACACACCCACAATCAATGACTACAAACACACTCACATTCAATGACTACAAACATGTCCACTTTCAACACCATTCAAGGACTACAAACACACCCACAATCAATGACTACAAACATGTCCACATTCAATGACTAAAAACACGCCCACATTCAATGACTACAAACAGACCCACAATCAATGACTACAAACACGCCAACATTCAATGACTACAAACACGCCAACATTCAATGACTGCAAACACGCCAACATTCAATGACTACAAACATGCCCACATTCAATGACTACAAATACGCCAACATTCAATGACTACAAACACACCCACATTCAACACCATTCAATTACTACAAACACGCCCACATTCAATGACTACAAACACACCCACATTCAACACCATTCAATTACTACAAACACGCCCACATTCAATAACTACAAACACACCCACATTCAACACCATTCAATTACTACAAACACGCCAACATTCAATAACTACAAACACACCCACATTCAACACCATTCAATTACTACAAACACGCCCACATTCAATGACTACAAACACACCCACATTCAACACCATTCAATTACTACAAACACGCCCACATTCAATGACTACAAACACACCCACATTCAACACCATTCAATTACTACAAACACGCCCACATTCAATAACTACAAACACACCCACATTCAACACCATTCAATGACTACAAACATGCCCACAATCAATGACTACAAACATGCCTACTTTCAACACCATTCAATGACTACACCCACATTCAACAGCATTCAATGACTACAAACAGGCCTACTTTCAACACCATTCAATGACTACAAACACACCCACATTCAATGACTACAAACACACCCACATTCAATGACTACAAACATGTCCATTTTCAACACCATTCAATGACTACAAACACACCCACATTCAATGACTACAAACATGTCCATTTTCAACACCATTCAATGACTACAAACATGTCCATTTTCAACACCATTCAATGACTACAAACACACCCACATCCAATGACTAGAAACATGTCCATTTTCAACACCATTCAATGACTACAAACACACCCACATTCAATGACTACAAACACACCCACATTCAATGACTACAAACACACCCACATTCAATGACTACAGACATGTCCATTTTCAACACCATTCAATGACTACAAACACACCCACATTCAATGACTACAAACATGTCCACTTTCAACACCATTCAATGACTACAAACACACCCACATTCAATGACTACAAACATGTCCACTTTCAACACCATTCAATGACTACAAACACACCCACAATCAATGACTACAAACACACCCACATTTAATGACTACAAACATGTCCACTTTCAACACCATTCAATGACTACAAACACACCCACATTCAATGACTACAAACATGTCCACTTTCAACACCATTCAATGACTACAAACACACCCACAATCAATGACTACAAACACACCAACATTCAATGACTACAAACATGTCCACTTTCAACACCATTCAATGACTACAAACACAGCCACAATCAATGACTACAAACACACCCACATTCAATGACTACAAACATGTCCACTTTCAACACCATTCAATGACTGCAAACATGTCCGCTTTCAACACCATTCAATGACTACAAACATACCCACATTCAATTACTACAAACACACCCACATTCAATGACTACAAACACACCCACATTCAACACCATTCAATGACTACAAACACACCCACAAATCTAATTACAACATGACAATATCAAGTCACTCACAAATATAAATACAACACGACAATATCAAGTCACTCACAAATCTAAATACAACACGACAATATCAAGTCACTCACAAATCTAAATACAACATGACAATATCAAGTCACTCACAAATCTAAATACAAATACAACAAAGATGACAAGTCACTCACAAATCTAAATACAACATGACAATATCATGTCATTCACAAATCTAAATACAACAAAGATGACAAGTCACTCACAAATCTAAATACAACATGACAATATCATGTCACTCACAAATCTAAATACAACAAAAATGACAAATCACTCACAAATATAATACAACACAACAATATCAAGTCACTCACAAATCTAAATACAACACGACAATATCAAGTCATTGACAAATCTAAATACAACATGACAATATCATGTCACTCACAAATCTAAATACAACAAAGATGACAAGTCACTCACAAATCTAAATACAACATGAAAATATAATGTCACTCACAAATCTAAATACAACACGACAATATCAAGTCACTCACAAATCTAAATACAACATGACAATATCATGTCACTCACAAATCTAAATACAACAAAGATGACAAGTCACTCACAAATCTAAATCTATCTATCTATCTATTGACCTTTCGAGCCGTAACCGGCCCATAGGGCGTAGACCAAGATACACCTTCTCCTATATGAATTTTTGTTCTAACAGTTTTCTTTTAAAGATATTTTATCAAATCTCGCCATCTGTCTCTGTTCTGTGCAAGCAGTTCTATCTCATTGAGGGAGCCGATTCCTGCTGCTCTTGCTTCTCTCATCAATGTTCTTCTCAGTGTCTCCCTGGGTCTTCCTCTTTTTCTTTTACCTGTTGTTTCCCATATGAGGGCTTGCTTTGCTATTCGATTATTATCTCTTCTCATCACATGTCCAACGTATGACCATCGTCTTTTCTTTATTACTGAAGATATTAGTGGTTGATTGGCGATTTCTCTAATTTCCTCGTTTGTTTTGAATTCGTTCCATTCTATACCAAGTATTTTCCTTAGACATTTATTTTCGAATGCGTTCAACTTTGTTTCTATATCTCTTGTTGTTTTCCAGCTTTCACACGCATACGTAAGGGTTGATAGTACATTTGATTTGAATAGCCTAAGTTTTGTGTTTGTGCTAATGAGTTTTGATTTCCACAACTTTTCAAGGCTTCTGAAAGACATTGCTGCTTTAGCCAGTCTGATTCTAATTTCTTTGCTCGTATCCCCTTCTTGATCAATGTGACTTCCAAGATAGATGAAGTGATCGATCTCTTCTACTGGTTTGTTTTCCATGTATATTTTGTCACTTGTTGGAATTAAACTTTTCATGACTTTAGTCTTTTCATGATTGTCCTCAAGCCCAATTTTGCTGGCTATTGATGATAGTTCATTTGTGTTTTCCTGCATCGTTTTTATCTGATTGCTGATGAGAACTATGTCATCAGCAAAGTCCAGGTCCTCCAAATGGTCTCCTTGTATCCATTCGATGCCTTTATTACCAGTGCAGCATTTCTTCATTATGAAGTCCATAACAATTCCAAATAACAAGGGCGATAAAATACATCCTTGTTTAACCCCAGTTTCTATTGGGAAACATTCGCTCAGTCCTTCCTCTGTTCGAACTGCACATGTGTAACCATCATACATGTCTTTGATAATATTTATGATTTTTGATGGTAAGCCATATTGCTTCAGAATTTTCCACAAAGAATCTCTATGAATACTATCAAATGCTTTTTTGAAGTCGATGAAGTTAAGTACAAAAGGTTTTTGCTTTTCAATGTGTTCCTCCAATATAAGTCGTAGAGTGAAAATGTGGTCAAGACAGCTTCTCCCTTTTCTAAACCCAGCCTGTTCTTCACGCATTACTGTATCTATTGAATCCTTTATTCTATTTAGGATGATTTTACAGAATAATTTTGAGGCAACTGACAAAAGTGTCACGCCTCTCCAATTGTTACAATCTCTAAGATTGCCCTTTTTTGGGATCTTAACAATGATTCCTTTTTTCCATTTATGAGGCGTCTTCTCTGTTTTCCAAATGATGTTGAACATTTTTTGGAGATGTATTAAATTATGGCTATCAATTGCCTTGAGGATCTCAGCTGTTAACTTATCCTCTCCAGCAGCCTTGTTATTGGTCATTAGCTTTAAGGTGGTTTCTATTTCACTCAAGGTGAAGTCATCTAAATTTACATCTAATTCTGCTGCTGGTGTTTCAGCTTCAAAATCTATTAAACTGTGAGGTAGTGGACGGTTAAGAATTTCTTTGAAGTGTTCCGCCCAACGGGCTTTTATGTCTGCGCTTGTTGTTAGCATTAATCCAGATTTGTCTAGAATTGGTGTTCCACTGGATGTATAGGTGTTTGTCAGCATCTTTTGTACAGTATAAAGAGTTCTGCTGTCTCCTGTAATTGCAGCTGTCTCTGCTTTCTCTGCCAAGTTGTCTATATAAGCTCTTGTATCTCTTCTTGCCGAACTTTTCACTTTGTTGTCTAATTCTTTGTATGTTGCTTTTGCCAGAACCTTTCCAAGATCTGTCTTTACATTAGTCATGGCTCTCTTCGCTTCTCTTCTTTCTTTGATGTATTTCCATGTGGTGTCTGAGATCCAAGCTCGTTTTTCCATTTTCTTCAGTCCAGCACTTGCTTCTGCTGCTGTCATTAGTATTTTGCTCTGTGAGTCCCACATTTCATTGATATCTAAGTCTATTTCACCAAGTGCTGAATAACAATTACTTAGCTCTATGTTAAACTTTTCCTTTATGGCTTCATCTTTCAGTTTACGACTATCAATTTTATGTGTAATTGACCTCTTCTGTTGGTTTCTAAATTGTAATCTTATTTTCCCAATGCACAGGTTGTGGTCGCTATTAACATCAGCACCTCTGTATGCTCTTACATCTATTAATGATGATCTGAATTGTTGTTTAATACATAGGTGGTCAATTTGATTTGATGTTCTATCATCAGGAGATATCCATGTTGTTTTGTGGATATTTTTGTGTGGAAATAATGTCCCACCTATAACTAAATTTTCTATTAAACATAATTCTATTAATCTTTCTCCATTCTGACTTGTATCACAGCCTTCTCTCCCCATCACATGTTCCACTCCTGCGTTATCTTGTCCTACTTTGGCGTTGAAGTCTCCCATTACAATTAAAAGATCGTGTTTTGGTATTTTGTTTATAAGTTGTTGCAGTTGGTTATAAAAATCATCCTTAACTTCATCATCAGCTTCGTTAGTAGGCGCATAACATTGAATAATTGAAAGTCTTCCATGTTTTGTTTTGTATCGTGTTCGTATCAGACGGCTATTTACCGGTTCCCATTCTAATAAACTTCTTGCAGCTTTGTCTGTCATCATTATGCCTACTCCTTCACGGTGTTTTCCATCTTCCCTTCCAGAAAAAACTACTATTTTATTATCAATAGATCTCCTACCTGTTCCAGGCCAGCGCATTTCGCTTAATCCTAAAATATCTAGATCGTATCTGTCCATCTCGCTCGCGACCTGTGCATGTTTCGTCGGAGCGGCCATTGTTCGCACATTCCAGAATCCTATTTTTGTTGTTGTTTTAGGGCCGAAAAAACTATCACTACTATCTACTGCTAATTTACACATTCTGTATCAGGTCTACGTTTCATTAACAACATCGTTTTTACGATAGCGGCTTGTTAAACCTCTGATCAACGGTTCTATACCAAGCCGGAGAAAAATAATTCCTCCATTTTGGAAACAACCGGAAACAAATCTAAATACAACATGACAATATCATGTCACTCATAAATCTAAATACAACATGACAATATAATGTCACTCACAAATCTAAATACAACATGACAATATAATGTCACTCACAAATCTAAATACAACATGACAATATCCTGTCACTCACAAATCTAAATACAACAAAGATGACAATATCAAGTCACTCACAAATCTAAATACAACATGACAATATAATGTCACTCACAAATCTAAATACAACATGACAATATCCTGTCACTCACAAATCTAAATACAACAAAGATGACAATATCAAGTCACTCACAAATCTAAATACAACATGACAATATCATGCTACTCACAAATCTAAATACAACAAAGATGACATGTCACTCACAAATCATAATTCAACAAAGATGACAAATCACTCACAAATCTAAGTTCAACAAAGATGACAAGTCACTCACAAATCTAACTACAACAAAGATGACATGTCACTCACAAATCTCGATACTGTATATAGGACAAGGTGAGGCAGACAAACTTACAAACCGAGATGCAAACTCATCCTGCTGCATGATTTTCGGTCGAATGGGCTCACAGACAAGGTGAGATTTGATCTCAGCATATGAGGAGACCAAGCCATAGCCAGAGTTCTGCAACAAACAGCAATCTAGTTGCAGTTGGCTTTGTTTCACATAATATCTGCAACATGTTGATTGGAAAAGTTAATCGTCCAACCAGTGGCAGTCCTTGCGTCACTGCTCTAATTTCCCAACCAAGTGTCCCTATTATCTCATTTCCCAAACAAGTGTCTCTCTTACCTCATTTCCCCAACAAGTGTCCCTTTTTCCTCATTTCTATAAATAAGTGTCTCTTTTTCTCATTTCCAAAACAAGTGTCCCATTTCCCCATGAAGTGTCCCTATTTCCTCATTTCCCCAAGAAGTGTCCCTACTTCCTCATCTTGTCTTTAATTGATTTTCTCCTGATGTTTAGCTGACGAAAGGTGCTGACTGATGAGCACTGTGGCTGGGCCTAATTATCTGTCTATGTCGTACTTCGCGTTGTTTGATACCAGTTTGTTACACACACCTCAACCCGTTTCTAGCGGTGTGACCGCCTTTAGTTTGATGCTACCAGGAGTTGTTAAGAGTACATGGATGACTCAATATTGACCAAAACATGTTAAGTCATCATAACAGTCACTTTATTTCAATTGAACAACATACAATGTGTGCCCTATTGGACTCAGTACTGTCACTCTCACATTTTCTGCATGTTACCAAATTTCCTATTTACAGTTGACAGATTAAAAGAAAACATCAGCAGGAACTTACTTGCCTGCAACAATGAAACACACGTTGACGATTGCGCACCACTCACCGTGGCGCTCAGCAAGACATCTGCCTACTTCCACTCCTTAACAAAACACACATACTCCTCCTTCTCCACTTTATTTACATTTGGCACATTAAAAAGAATACATCAGCAAGCTCTTCCTCGCCTGCCATAATGAAACACATGTTGATGATTGTGCACCACTCACCGTGGCGCTCAGCAAGACATCTGCCTACTTCCACTCCTTAACAAAACACACATACTCCTCCTTCTCCACTTTATTTACATTTGGCACATTAAAAAGAATACATCAGCAAGCTCTTCCTCGCCTGCCATAATGAAACACATGTTGATGATTGTGCACCACTCACCGTGGCGCTCAGCAAGACATCTGCCTACTTCCACTTCTTAACAAAACACACATACTCCTCCTCACTCACAACTTCACGTTTCACACTTAGTCCCCTGAGCTGAAACTCACGTTACTGATACATTCTCCCTACACGCAACTTCCATCTCTTCCTCCTTGTTCACTCGTCTTCTTTCTTTCTTTCTATATCTCTGCAACAATCTTCACAACAAGTGTCCCTATTTCCTCACTTCTCCAACAAGTGTCCCTATTTCTCATTTCCCCAACAACTGTCCCTATTTCCTCATTTCCCCAACAAGTGTCCCTATTTTCTCAGTTCTCCAAGTGTCCCTATTTCCTCATTTCCCCAACAAGTGTCCCTATTTCCTCAACAAGTGTCTCTATTTCCTCATTTCTCCAAAAAGTGTCCCTATTTCCTCATTTCCCCATCAAGTATCCCTATTTCCTCATTTCCCCAACAAGTGTCCCTATTTCTCATTTCCCCAACAACTGTCCCTATTTCCTCATTTCCCCAACAAGTGTCCCTATTTCCTCATTTCCCCAACAAGTGTCCCTATTTCCTCATTTCTCCAACAAGTGTCCCTATTTCCTCATTTCCCCAACAAGTTTCCCTATTTCCTCAAGTGTCAATATTTCCTCATTTCCCCAACAAGTGCCCCTATTTCCTCTTTTCCTCAACAGGTGTCCCTATTTCCTCAACAAGTGTCCCTATTTCCTCATTTCTCCAACAAGTGTCCCTATTTCCTCATTTCCCTAACAAGTTTCCCTATTTCCTCATTTCACCAAGTGTCAATATTTCCTCATTTCTCCAACAAGTGCCCCTATTTCCTCTTTTCCCCAACAAGTGTCCCTATTTCCTCATTTCTCCAACAAGTGCCCCTATTTCCTCATTTCCCCAACAAGTTTCCCTATTTCCTCATTTCACCAAGTGTCAATATTTCCTCATTTCCCCAACAAGTGTCCCTATTTCCTCATTTCTCCAACAAGTGTCCCTATTTCCTCAGTTCTCCAACAAGTGTCCCTAATTCCTCATTTCCCCAACAAGTGCCCCTATTTCCTATTTTCCTCAACAAGTGCCCCTATTTCCTCATTTCCCCAACAAGTGTCCCTAATTCCTCATTTCTCCAACAAGTGCCCCTATTTCCTATTTTCCTCAACAAGTGCCCCTATTTCCTCATTTCCCCAACAAGTGCCCCTATTTCCTCATTTCTCCAACAAGTGCCCCTATTTCCTATTTTCCTCAACAAGTGCCCCTATTTCCTCATTTCCCCAACAAGTGCCCCTATTTCCTCATTTCCCCAACAAGTTTCCCTATTTCCTCATTTCGCCAAGTGTCAATATTTCCTCATTTCCCAACAAGTTTCCCTATTTCCTCATTTCGCCAAGTGTCAATATTTCCTCATTTCCCCAACAAGTTTCCCTATTTCCTCATTTCGCCAAGTGTCAATATTCCCACATTTCCCCAACAAGTGTCCCTAATTCCTCATTTCCCCAACAAGTGCCCCTATTTCCTCATTTCCCCAACAAGTGTCCCTATTTCCTCATTTCCCCAACAAGTGTCCCTATTTCCTCATTTCCCCAACAAGTGCCCCTATTTCCTCATTTCCCCAACAAGTGCCCCTATTTCCTCATTTCCCCAACAAGTGTCCCTATTTCCTCATTTCTCCAACAAGTGTCCCTATTTCCTCATTTCCCCAACAAGTGTCCCTATTTCCTCATTTCTCCAACAAGTGTCCCTATTTCCTCATTTCCCCAACAAGTGCCCCTATTTCCTATTTTCCTCAACAAGTGCCCCTATTTCCTCATTTCCCCAACAAGTGCCCCTATTTCCTATTTTCCTCAACAAGTGCCCCTATTTCCTCAGTTCTCCAACAAGTGTCCCTAATTCCTCATTTCCCCAACAAGTGTCCCTATTTCCTCATTTCCCCAACAAGTGCCCCTATTTCCTATTTTCCTCAACAAGTGCCCCTATTTCCTCAGTTCTCCAACAAGTGTCCCTATTTCCTCATTTCTCCAACAAGTGTCCCTATTTCCTCATTTCCCCAACAAGTGTCCCTATTTCCTCATTTCTCCAACAAGTGTCCCTATTTCCTCATTTCCCCAACAAGTGCCCCTATTTCCTATTTTCCTCAACAAGTGTCCCTATTTCCTCATTTCCCAACAAGTGCCCCTATTTCCTATTTTCCTCAACAAGTGCCCCTATTTCCTCATTTCCCCAACAAGTGCCCCTATTTCCTATTTTCCTCAACAAGTGCCCCTATTTCCTCAGTTCTCCAACAAGTGTCCCTATTTCCTCATTTCTCCAACAAGTGTCCCTATTTCCTCATTTCCCCAACAAGTGTCCCTATTTCCTCATTTCTCCAACAAGTGTCCCTATTTCCTCATTTCCCCAACAAGTGCCCCTATTTCCTATTTTCCTCAACAAGTGCCCCTATTTCCTCATTTCCCCAACAAGTGCCTATTTCCTCATTTCCTATTTTCTCAACAAGTGCCCCTATTTCCTCATTTCCTCTCCCAACAAGTGTCCCTATTTCCTCAAGTGTTCTCCAACAAGTGTCCCTAATTCCTCATTTCCCCAACAAGTGTCCCTATTTCCTCATTTCTCCAACAAGTGTCCTATATTTCCTCCTCATTTCCCCAACAAGTTCCCTATTTCCTCATTTCTCCAACAAGTGTCCCTATTTCCTCATTTCCCCAACAAGTGTCCCTATTTCCTCATTTCCCCAACAAGTGTCCCTATTTCCTCATTTCCCCAACAAGTGTCCCTATTTCCTCATTTCATTTCCCCAACAAGTGTCCCTATTTCCTCATTTCATTTCCAACAAGTGTCCCTATTTCCTCATTTCCCCAACAAGTGTCCCTCATTTTTCCTCATTTCCCCAACAAGTGTCCCTATTTCCTCATTTCCCCAACAAGTGTCCCTATTTCCTCATTTCCCAACAAGTGTCCCTATTTCCTCATTTCCCCAACAAGTGTCCCTATTTCCTCATTTCTCCAACAAGTGTCCCTATTTCCTCATTTCCCCAACAAGTGCCCCTATTTCCTATTTTCCTCAACAAGTGCCCCTATTTCCTCATTTCCCCAACAAGTGCCCCTATTTCCTATTTTCCTCAACAAGTGCCCCTATTTCCTCAGTTCTCCAACAAGTGTCCCTAATTCCTCATTTCCCCAACAAGTGTCCCTATTTCCTCATTTCCCCAACAAGTGCCCCTATTTCCTATTTTCCTCAACAAGTGCCCCTATTTCCTCAGTTCTCCAACAAGTGTCCCTATTTCCTCATTTCTCCAACAAGTGTCCCTATTTCCTCATTTCCCCAACAAGTGTCCCTATTTCCTCATTTCTCCAACAAGTGTCCCTATTTCCTCATTTCCCCAACAAGTGCCCCTATTTCCTATTTTCCTCAACAAGTGTCCCTATTTCCTCATTTCCCCAACAAGTGCCCCTATTTCCTATTTTCCTCAACAAGTGCCCCTATTTCCTCATTTCCCCAACAAGTGCCCCTATTTCCTATTTTCCTCAACAAGTGCCCCTATTTCCTCAGTTCTCCAACAAGTGTCCCTATTTCCTCATTTCTCCAACAAGTGTCCCTATTTCCTCATTTCCCCAACAAGTGTCCCTATTTCCTCATTTCTCCAACAAGTGTCCCTATTTCCTCATTTCCCCAACAAGTGCCCCTATTTCCTATTTTCCTCAACAAGTGCCCCTATTTCCTCATTTCCCCAACAAGTGCCCCTATTTCCTATTTTCCTCAACAAGTGCCCCTATTTCCTCAGTTCTCCAACAAGTGTCCCTATTTCCTCAGTTCTCCAACAAGTGTCCCTAATTCCTCATTTCCCCAACAAGTGTCCCTATTTCCTCATTTCTCCAACAAGTGTCCATATTTCCTCATTTCCCAACAAGTTTCCCTATTTCCTCATTTCTCCAACAAGTGTCCCTATTTCCTCATTTCCCCAACAAGTGTCCCTATTTCCTCATTTCCCCAACAAGTGTCCCTATTTCCTCATTTCCCCAACAAGTGTCCCTATTTCCTCATTTCTCCAACAAGTGTCCCTATTTCCTCATTTCTCCAACAAGTGTCCCTATTTCCTCATTTCCCCAACAAGTGTCCCTATTTCCTCATTTCCCCAACAAGTGTCCCTATTTCCTCATTTCTCCAACAAGTGTCCCTATTTCCTCATTTCTCCAACAAGTGTCCCTATTTCCTCATTTCCCGAACAAGTGTCCCTATTTCCTCATTTCCCCAACAAGTGTCCCTATTTCCTCATTTCTCCAACAAGTGTCCCTATTTCCTCATTTCCCCAACAAGTGTCCCTATTTCCTCATTTCCCCAACAAGTGCCCCTATTTCCTCAGTTCTCCAACAAGTGTCCCTAATTCCTCATTTCCCCAACAAGTGTCCCTATTTCCTCAGTTCTCCAACAAGTGTCCCTATTTCCTCATTTCCCCAACAAGTGTCCCTATTTCCTCATTTCTCCAACAAATATCCCTATTTCCTCATTTCCCCAACAAGTGTCCCTATTTCCTCAGTTCTCCAACAAGTGTCCCTAATTCCTCATTTCCCCAACAAGTGTCCCTAATTCCTCATTTCCCCAACAAGTGTCCCTATTTCCTCATTTCCCCAACAAGTGTCCCTATTTCCTCATTTCTCCAACAAGTGTCCCTATTTCCTCATTTCCCCAACAAGTGTCCCTATTTCCTCATTTCTCCAACAAGTGTCCCTATTTCCTCATTTCCCCAACAAGTGCCCCTATTTCCTATTTTCCTCAACAAGTGCCCCAATTTCCTCATTTCCCCAACAAGTGCCCCTATTTCCTATTTTCCTCAACAAGTGCCCCTATTTCCTCAGTTCTCCAACAAGTGTCCCTAATTCCTCATTTCCCCAACATATTTCCCTATTTCCTCATTTCACCAACAAGTGTCCCTAATTCCTCATTTCTCCTACAAGTTTCCCTAATTCCTCATTTCCCCAACAAGTTTCCCTAATTCCTCATTTCCCCAACAAGTTTCCCTAATTCCTCATTTCCCCAACAGGTTTCCCTATTTCCTCATTTCCCCAACAAGTTTCCCTAATTCCTCATTTCCCCAACAAGTGTCCCTAATTCCTCATTTCCCCAACAAGTGTCCCTAATTCCTCATTTCCCCAACAAGTGTCCCTAATTCCTCATTTCACCAACAAGTGTCCCTATTTCCTCTTTTCCCCAACAAGTGCCCCTATTCCCTCATTTCCCCAACAAGTTTCCCTATTTCCTCATTTCCCCAACAAGTGTCCCTATTTCCTCACTTCCCTAACAAGTGTCCCTATTCCCTCATTTCTCTAGCAAGTGTCTCTATTCCCACATTTCTCTAACAAGTGTCCCTATTTCCTCATTTCCCCAACAAGTTTCCCTATTTCCTCATTTCCTGAACAAGTGTCCCTATTTCCTCATTTCTCCAACAAGTGCCCCTATTTCCTCACTTCCCCAACAAGTGTCCCTATTTCCTCATTTCCCCAACAAGTGCCCCTATTCCCTCATTTCCCCAACAAGTTTCCCTATTTCCTCATTTCCCCAACAAGTGTCCCTATTTCCTCACTTCCTAACAAGTGTCCCTATTCCGTCATTTCTCTAGCAAGTGTCTCTATTCCCACATTTCTCTAACAAGTGTCCCTATTCCCTCATTTCACTAGCAAGTGTCCCTATTCCCTTATTTCTCCAACAAGTGTCTCTATTCCCTCATTTCATCAACAAGTGTCCCTATTCCCTTATTTCATCAACAAGTGTCCCTATTCCCTCATTTCATCAACAAGTGTCCCTATTCCCTCATTTCATCAACAAGTGTTCCTATTCCCTCATTTCATCAACAAGTGTCCCTATTCCCTCATTTCATCAACAAGTGTCCCTATTCCCTCATTTCATCAACAAGTGTTCCTATTCCCTCATTTCTTCAACAAGTGTTCCTATTCCCTCATTTCTCTAGCAAGTGTCTCTATTCCCTCATTTCTCCAACAAGTGTCCCTATTCCCTCATTTCTTTAACAAGTGTTCCTATTCCCTCATTTCTCTAACAAGTGTCCCTATTTCCTCATTTACCTCTGCCAAGTTACACTTAGTCTGCTTCTCATTCACTGTCCACCCAGAATCCAGTACATACCAATTCTTGTCCTTCTTTATTTTTAGATCCTTTCAGAAGTTCTTGTCCATGTCTTTGCCAGGGAATTGTGCTGCTGTCATCATCCCATTGTTTTTGCAAGTGTTGTGTTCTTGTTAGAGAATACATGTAGCATCAAGTGTCCTTTTCTATCTTTGAACTTAATTGGCTACTATTGCAGTCCATTTTCTAGAATGGAAAGTTCCAGAGTCAACTTGACCTTGACATTCTCTACAAGCCTTGACACCACTAGATCCTAGACTGTCCCACAATGTGCTGAATGTTGTTGTTGGCTAGGGCCTACTCTGATGGCAAGTTCTGTCGGCTTTGAGCAACTAGAGGTGAGTCTTCAGATTGGGGCTGGGAGAAACAATGTACACTTGTTGGGGAACTAAGGGGCACTTGTTGGGGAACTAAGGGGCACTTGTTGGGGAACTAAGGGGCACTTGTTGGGGAAATAAGGAGCACTTGTTGGGGAAATAAAGGGCACTTGTTGGGGAAATAAGGAGCACTAGGGGAAATGAGGAAATAAGGGGCACTTGTTGGGGAAATAAGGGGCACTTGTTGGGGAAATAAGGAGCACTTGTTGGGGAAATAAGGGGCACTTGTTGGGGAAATAAGGAGCACTAGGGGAAATGAGGAAATAAGGGGCACTTGTTGGGGAAATAAGGGGCACTTGGGGAAATGAGGAAATAAGGGGCACTTGTTGGGGAAATAGGGGCACTTGTTGGGGAAATGAGGAAATAAGGGGCACTTGGGGAAATGAGGAAATAAGGAGCACTTCATGGGGAAATAAGGGGCACTTGTTGGGGAAATAAGGAGCGCTTGTTGGGGAAATGAGGAAATAAGGGGCACTTCATGGGGAAATAAGGTGCACTTGTTGGGGAAATGAGGAAATAAGGGGCACTTCATGGGGAAATAAGGGACACTTGTTGGGGAAATGAGGAAATAAGGAGCACTTCATGGGGAAATAAGGGACACTTGTTGGGGAAATGAGGAAATAAGGAGCACTTCATGGGGAAATAAGGGGCACTTGTTGGGGAAATGAGGAAATAAGGGGCACTTCATGGGGAAAGAAGGGGCACTTGTTGGGAAATAAGGAGCGCTTGTTGGGGAAATAAGGAGCGCTTGTTGGGGAAATGAGGAAATAAGGGGCACTTCATGGGGAAATAAGGGACACTTGTTGGGGAAATGAGGAAATAAGGAGCACTTCATGGGGAAATAAGGGACACTTGTTGGGGAAATGAGGAAATAAGGGGCACTTCATGGGGAAAGAAGGGGCACTTGTTGGGGAAATAAGGGGCACTTGTTGGGGAAATAAGGAGCGCTTGTTGGGGAAATGAGGAAATAAGGGGCACTTCATGGGGAAATAAGGGACACTTGTTGGGGAAATGAGGAAATAAGGAGCACTTCATGGGGAAATAAGGGGCACTTGTTGGGGAAATGAGGAAATAAGGGGCACTTCATGGGGAAAGAAGGGGCACTTGTTGGGGAAATAAGGGGCACTTGTTGGGGAAATGAGGAAATAGGGACACTTGTTGGGAAATGAGGAAATAGGGACACTTGTTGATGAAATGAGGAAATAGGGACACTTGGTGAAAGGAGGGAATAGGGACACTTGTTGGGAAATGAGGAAATAGGGACACTTGTTGGGAAATGAGGAAATAGGGACACTTGTTGGGAAATGAGGAAATAGGGACACTTGTTGATGAAATGAGGAAATAGGGACACTTGTTGGGAAATGAGGAAATAGGGACACTTGTTGGGAAATGAGGAAATAGGGACACTTGTTGATGAAATGAGGAAATAGGGACACTTGTTGGGGAAATAAGGGGCACTTGTTGGGGAAATAAGGGGCACTTGTTGGGGAAATAAGGGGCACTTGGTGAAAGGAGGGAATAGGGACACTTGTTGGGGAAGAGGAAATAGGGACACTTGTTGGGGAAATGAGGAAATAGGGACACTTGTTGGGGAAGAGGGAATAGGAACACTTGTTGGGGAAATGAGGAAATAGGGACACTTGTTGGGGAAATAAGGGGCACTTGTTGGGGAAATAAGGGGCACTTGTTGGGGAAATAAGGGGCACTTGGTGAAAGGAGGGAATAGGGACACTTGTTGGGGAAGAGGAAATAGGGACACTTGTTGGGGAAATGAGGAAATAGGGACACTTGTTGGGGAAGAGGGAATAGGAACACTTGTTGGGGAAATGAGGAAATAGGGACACTTGTTGGGGAAATAAGGGGCACTTGTTGGGGAAATAAGGGGCACTTGGTGAAAGGAGGGAATAGGGACACTTGTTGGGGAAGAGGAAATAGGGACACTTGTTGGGAAATGAGGAAATAGGGACACTTGTTGGGGAAATGAGAAATAGGGACACTTGTTGGGGAAATGAGGAAATAGGGATACTTGATGGGGAAATGAGGAAATAGGGACACTTTTTGGAGAAATGAGGAAATAGAGACACTTGTTGAGGAAATAGGGACACTTGTTGGGGAAATGAGGAAATAGGGACACTTGTTGGAGAACTGAGAAAATAGGGACACTTGTTGGGGAAATGAGGAAATAGGGACAGTTGTTGGGGAAATGAGAAATAGGGACACTTGTTGGAGAACTGAGAAAATAGGGACACTTGTTGGGGAAATGAGGAAATAGGGATACTTGATAGGAAAATGAGGAAATAGGGACACTTGTTGGAGAAATGAGGAAATAGGGACACTTGTTGGGAAGATGAGGAAATAGGGACACTTGTTGGGAAATGAGGAAATAGGGACACTTGTTGATGAAATGAGGAAATAGGGACACTTGTTGATGAAATAGGAAATAGGGACACTTGTTGGGGAAGAGGAAATAGGGACACTTGTTGGTGAAATGAGGAAATAGGGACACTTGTTATGGAAATGAGGAAATAGGGACACTGGTTGGGGAAATGAGGAAATAGGGACACTTATTATGGAAATGAGGAAATAGGGACACTTGTTGGGGAAATAAGGAAATATTGACACTTGTTATGGAAATGAGGAAATAGGGACACTTGTTGGGGAAATAAGGAAATATTGACACTTGTTATGGAAATGAGGAAATAGGGACACTTGTTGGGGAAATAAGGAAATATTGACACTTGTTATGGAAATGAGGAAATAGGGACACTTGTTGGGGAAATAAGGAAATATTGACACTTGTTATGGAAATGAGGAAATAGGGACACTTGTTGGGGAAATAAGGAAATATTGACACTTGTTATGGAAATGAGGAAATAGGGACACTTGTTGGGGAAATAAGGAAATATTGACACTTGTTATGGAAATGAGGAAATAGGGACACTTGTTGGGGAAATAAGGAAATATTGACACTTGTTATGGAAATGAGGAAATAGGGACACTTGTTGGGGAAATAAGGAAATATTGACACTTGTTATGGAAATGAGGAAATAGGGGTACTTATTGGGTTCTTGGTGGACAGTGAATGAGAAGCAGACTAAGTGTAGCTTGGCAGAGGTCAGTGGAGACAGAGATGAGTCATCAGGAACTCTTTGATCAATGAGAGTTTTATTGTTGCCCTACAAGCCATGAAAAGTCATAAAAGTTACTGAGCTTTTTGTTGGATCTATGGCCAAGAAGTAGATCATTGAACCAGAACAGTATCAGAAATGGGGAAACAGAACCATCAGACTACCAAATAAGAAGAATATAAAAAATGACAAGGAAGAGTGCAAACAGTCAGTCTAGTGAACTAGAACAACATCAGACGAGTGAACTAGAACAACATCAGACTAGTGAACTAGAACATCAGATGAGTGAACTAGAACAACATCAGTCTAGTGAACTAGAACAACATCAGTCTAGTGAACTAGAACAACATCAGACTAGTGAACTAGAACATCAGACGAGTGAACTAGAACAACATCAGACGAGTGAACTAGAACAACATCAGACTAGTGAACTAGAACATCAGATGAGTGAACTAGAACAACATCAGTCTAGTGAACTAGAACAACATCAGACGAGTGAACTAGAACAACATCAGACTAGTGAACTAGAACATCATCAGACGAGTGAACTAGAACAACATCAGACGAGTGAACTAGAACAACATCAGACTAGTGAACTAGAACATCATCAGACGAGTGAACTAGAACAACATCAGACGAGTGAACTAGAACAACATCAGACGAGTGAACTAGAATAACATCAGACGAGTGAACTAGAACAACATCAGACGAGTGAACTAGAACAACATCAGACTAGTGAACTAGAACATCATCAGACGAGTGAACTAGAACAACATCAGACGAGTGAACTAGAACAACATCAGACTAGTGAACTAGAACATCAGATGAGTGAACTAGAACAACATCAGACTAGTGAACTAGAACAACATCAGACGAGTGAACTAGAACAACATCAGACTAGTGAACTAGACCATCAGATGAGTGAACTAGAACAACATCAGACGAGTGAACTAGAACAACATCAGACTAGTGAACTAGAACAACATCAGACTAGTGAACTAGAACATCAGATGAGTGAACTAGAACAACATCAGACGAGTGAACTAGAACAACATCAGACGAGTGAACTAGAACATCAGATGAGTGAACTAGAACATCAGATGAGTGAACTAGAACAACATCAGTCTAGTGAACTAGAACATCAGACGAGTGAACTAGAACAACATCAGATGAGTGAACTAGAACAACATCAGACTAGTGAACTAGAACATCAGATGAGTGAACTAGAACAACATCAGACTAGTGAACTAGAACATCAGACGAGTGAACTAGAACAACATCAGACTAGTGAACTAGAACATCAGACGAGTGAACTAGAACAACATCAGTCTAGTGAACTAGAACAACATCAGACGAGTGAACTAGAACAACATCAGACTAGTGAACTAGAACATCAGACGAGTGAACTAGTACAACATCAGACTAGTGAACTAGAACATCAGACTAGTGAACTAGAACAACATCAGACTAGTGAACTAGAACATCAGACGAGTGAACTAGAACAACATCAGATGAGTGAACTAGAACATCAGACTAGTGAACTAGAACAACATCAGACTAGTGAACTAGAACATCAGACGAGTGAACTAGAACAACATCAGATGAGTGAACTAGAACAACATCAGACTAGTGAACTAGAACAACATCAGATGAGTGAACTAGAACAACATCAGACTAGTGAACTAGAACAACATCAGACGAGTGAACTAGAACAACATCAGACTAATGAACTAGAACAACATCAGACGAGTGAACTAGAACAACATCAGACTAATGAACTAGAACAACATAAGACGAGTGAACTAGAACAACATCAGACGAGTGAACTAGAACAACATCAGACGAGTGAACTAGAACAACATCAGACTAATGAACTAGAACAACATCATGTATATATATATATGATATGAAGTATATATAGATATATATAGATAATGAAGTTGACAACATTACAACAGTTAATAAATGAATCAATACAAGAGTATGGGGATAGAATGGTAGAAACAGCACAACAGGCGTTCGGACAAGGTATAGACACAGAATATATAAAAAAACTTTTGGTGTCAACGTTTATAACAGGGTTAAGAAATAAAGGGTTGAAGGTCATGTTGGCGAGAAGATCAATAGCAATGATATCGCAGGCGATAAGTACAGCGATAGAGGAAGACAGCATTACAAGGAGATTCGACGAGGAGCAAAGACAAAATAGTGAAGAAAGGGTGAGCAATAGACAAGAAAGTGCCATGGAGGTGGATCATTTAAGGAGGATGAATAGTGGATACAGAAATAGGCAGATAGTGAACGTAGTTCAAGAGACAAGGAAATGCTATGGATGTGGGAAGAGAGAACATATAGTAAGAAATTGTAGGGAGAGGTTAGTGAGACAAGGGAGAAGAGAAAGAAGTCAGTGGCAGGGAAATGGAGGGAGTACTCAGGAAGGCAGGCGGTTCTGAGTACAAACAAAAAGCCTGAATATTTTGGGATGTATGGTAGAAGGAAAGATCCGACATATCGGATAGGGACACAAGTCAGGTGGCCAACGATAGAAAAAGAGGCATATGCAATACACTTTGCAATTCAAAAGTTACACTTCTACATATATGGGCAAAATTTAGTCATTAGAACAAACCATAAACCACTCAAAGCGGTGTTGGAAGCACCGATTAAAAATAGGAAGGTAGATATGTGGTCGTTAACGTTGCAGAACAGCGGAGCGAAGATAGAGTACATAGAAGGCACGAAGAACATATGTACAGATTGGTTATCGAGACTTCCAAAGAGAGGGGGAGGAGAAGAGAAGTAGGAAGAATCAGGAACAGACGTAGACGACAGAACATTTCAAATCAACATGATAATACTAATAGGCTACAGCATGTGGAAAGTAGTTCAGAGGACATGCAAGAAGAGCATGTAAGAGGGGATAAGGCAATAATAAAGGAGGAACAATTACAAGACAAGGACCTAGCAGAGATAATGGGGGAAATACAAAAAGGCAAGAGAAAGAAATAGAGAAAATTTAGGTTGGACGAAAGGGATGGAGGATTATTATACATGGGAGAAGAAGGGGAGATGGAACCGAGAGTTTGCGTACCGAAACAATACAGGGAACAGGTACTAACAGCATATCACAAACAGAATGGCCATATGGGAAGAGATAAGGTGTTGGATGCCATAAAAATAAAGTATTATTGGCCACAATTATATCAGATGGTGTAGAAACACACGAGAAAATGTAGGGTATGCAAGACGAGAAATTTAAGAGAGAAAGCAGGACCGCTAATGAGTATGGATAAACAATACTTTGCGATGCAGAAAATAAGCATGGACATCACAGGACCATACCCAACCACAACATCAGGAAATAAATACATATTACACATAATGGATTGCTATAGTAGATGACAGGAGAGTATACCAATACCCAATAAAGCCACGGACACAATAATAGATTTACTGCTGAATGAATTCATCCTGAGATACAGTTGTCCACAGAGTATACTGACAGACAATGGGGGAGAGTTTACAAGCGAAAAATTTACACAAACATTAAAGAAGCTGAATATAAAACATATAAGGACATCAGTATATCATCCACAAGGAAACGGCTTGAACGAAAGACAGCTCAGGACGTTGAATGATATTATCTCAAAGTTAACAAGAGGCCAAGAAAGAGAGTGGGATGTAAAATTAAATCAAGCTTTAGCGGCGATTAGAGTCAACAAGAATGATAAGAAATTCTCGCCTTATTTTTTGTTATATGGTAGACATCCAATGTTACCATTGGATAACATTCTACAACCGAGAAGGAAATATATGGGGGAGGAAATACATGAGATTATCATACAGCAAATGCACAAAACGCAAAGGACGGTGTTGAAGAATTTAAAAGAGGCAGAAAAGAGAAGTCAAAAAAGGGATAAAGACAAGGAAATAGTAGAATACAGAGTGGGGGATAAAGTGTTTTATAAGAACCAAACAGCAGCATCCAAAATTAGTCCTAAATGGAAGGAGGGATACGTAGTAATAAGGAAGACAGGGGAGGCAAATTATGTAATTAAGCATGTATGCAGGAGAAAAGAGATAAGGACTCATAGGAGAAATATAAGAAAAGACGACGTACTATGGTCGGAAAAAGAGCACGGAGAAACCGGCAAAGCGAGTAAAATTGGCACCGTGGAAAGGGAGAAATATGGGGTACAGAGGAAGCAAGACGAAAGTCAAGCAATTAATACAGAAACGCACAGAGAAAACCAGCAGAGGAAGGGGGAGCAAGAGAGACAAACTAGAAGGAGAGAAGAAGAAAGGGAGAGTAGTGTCGATAGTACAAGCACAGCAGGAGAAGATGCGCCGTATAAAAATACAAGAGGGGGATGCACAGAAAGGCAACGACGGAGAGTACGAAGAGAGAGGGAAACGTCATCGGAGGAAGAGGATATGCCAATCCCAGAAAGGAGGGTAAGGTTAGAACATAGAGAAAGAAACCGCACAAGGAGAGACTACAGGCGAAGAGGAAATAAGAGAAAAGGCGAAAATGGAAACGCAAGAAGGAGTGGGTAGGGAAAGACAAATGGAATGGTCCTTAGGAGAATCACCAGAATAAAAGAAAAATAAGGACCAAGAGAGTGAACAAGAGGAGACAGAAGGCAGTTATGAGACGGTACAACAGGACGAAGAAGAAGAGGAGGATATAAGGGAGGTAGAATAGAAAAAGGGGAGAGATAAAATGTAGGTGGGAAGGAACAACCTTCAGGAGCTCTGTAGGGGCCCTATCAGATATCGGGGAGGTGGTTCCGAGATAAATTAAGGGGTAGGAGAATAGGAAATATGAAGGGTGGTGCATAGGAGTCGTTAGAGTGGCGCAACGACTACAGAAGAATGGGGCATTGAAATAGAGAGAGAAAGAAAGAAAGAGAGAAGAGGAAGACAGAGACGGAGAGATAAAATAAGGGGAAAGAACTTAAAGAAATGGGGGGAGAGAATTAGGTCCAGTAGGCTGACTGAAAGAGGAGTGACGAGAAAGCGTGGAAAGTGTGGAGGTGAAAAGCAGCTCAGAGAGATGGGTGTTGCACGGGGAATGAGTATGTCACATGGGGAATGTAGACAGGAGAGGAATGAGAGAAAGGAGAAGATTAGTAATGAACTAGCGGGGAACGCGAACGGTCATTTTCCGTAGGGTGTTAGCCCGTGAGGGTTAAATTTGTGGATAGTTAGTTTAAGCTTGAGTGAGTGATGTAGTGAGTAAATGTAATTAGTAGCGCGCCAGAGCTCGAGCGGGAAGGACGTCCCGCCGGACGTCTTACCAAGTCTTATCGTTAATGTAGGGACTATGTAGAGTATAAGTATCTATGGCCTGTGAACAAGGCAGTGCTAGATCAGAATAACAGTCAGTGGTGTTCTAATAGAGTACGGCGCACAATTGTGTAGATGTCTGATAATTCAGTGTGGTTCTGATGACAGGAACGGAGTGTGAATTCTCCATTGGTGAGTAGAACACTCAAACTACTATCAATATATGTCAGACTAGTCAATTAGTCTCACAGATTTGGCAGACAGAGTTCTGCTGAATGCAAGGCTCGAGAGAGAGGGTCTTGCCGTCAATTATTCTCACAGATTTGGCAGACAGAGTTCTGCTGAATGCAAGGCTCGAGAGAGAGGGTCTTGCCGTCAATAATTCTCACAGATTGGGCAGACAGAGTTCTGCTGAATGCAAGGCTCGAGAGAGGGTCTTGCCGTCAATTATTCTCACAGATTTGGCAGACAGAGTTCTACTGAATGCAAGGCTCGAGAGAGAGGGTCTTTACGTCAATTATTCTCACAGATTTGGCAGACAGAGTTCTGCTGAATGCAAGGCTCGAGAGAGAGGGTCTTGCCGTCAATTATTCTCACAGATTTGGCAGACAGAGTTCTACTGAATGCAAGGCTCGAGAGAGAGGGTCTTGCTGTCAATTATTCTCACAGATTTGGCAGACAGAGTTCTGCTGAATGCAAGGCTCGAGAGAGAGGGTCTTGCCGTCAATTATTCTCACAGATCTGGCAGACAGAGTTCTGCTGAATGCAAGGCTCGAGAGAGAGGGTCTTGCTGTCAATTATTCTCACAGATTTGGCAGACAGAGTTCTGCTGAATGCAAGGCTCGAGAGAGAGGGTCTTGCCGTCAATTATTCTCACAGATTTGGCAGACAGAGTTCTACTGAATGCAAGGCTCGAGAGAGAGGGTCTTTACGTCAATTATTCTCACAGATGTGGCAGACAGAGTTCTGCTGAATGCAAGGCTCGAGAGAGAGGGTCTTGCCGTCAATTATTCTCACAGATTTGGCAGACAGAGTTCTACTGAATGCAAGGCTCGAGAGAGAGGGTCTTGCCGTCAATTATTCTCACAGATTTGGCAGACAGAGTTCTGCTGAATGCAAGGCTCGAGAGAGAGGGTCTTGACGTCAATTGTTCTCACAGATGTGGCAGACAGAGTCTGCTGAACCTAGCAGTCAAAGAGCAACATGGTTAAGTCAGCTGAAGCCATGTAGGCAGGAGAAATTGTCAATTATTAGCACCAGTTGGCAAACACCGTCCTGCTGAATATGACACTGCAGCAAGTGTCGTCGTCACATTAGATCTATTGTAACATCTAAGAGACAGTTGAGTTGTAACAGAGAAGAGCGTGTAGAGAGATGGGTCTCAAATGTGATTGATAATGTGAAACTGTAATAACGTTAATATGTGTAACCTTCACGAGTTTTTGTGTGTGCTATTGCTCAATGTTTTCATTAAGTCCGCGAAGAACGGACAGGTGGGTGTAGAAAAAAAGTCATTACAAAGCAAAGTACTAAAATCACTATACGACACAGCATAAATTCCCGGCCGGCAAGTCTTTGGCAAAGGGTTGAAGGAGGTCAGCTTATCGCTGGGGCACGACAGCCTCAACAGTCACGAGTGGCAAATAGGAAGATATAAGGGAGGCTGTTACAAAGGGACATAGACCTAGTCTGCGGGTTTCATAGGGCCCATACGTGGAATCAGTAGACGAGGTAATGACACAGACGGACGGAGACAGAGTATGAGAAGAAAAGAGAAAGAAGGGTAGGAGTAGATGTAGGGGCCCTAGCAGAAATGGTGGAGGAGGCTCAGGAGAGTAGTGCCAGGTAAGGGTGAAAGGAGGACAGTAGGGATGGAGTAGGATAGTTATTAGATAGATAAATAACTACCAGGAGTGAGGAGGCAGTGAAACAGGGTAGGGGATAAGGGACGGAGAGGTCGAGAGGTGAAGGTCAGAATAGCCGGGAACAAGTAGCAACTCATGGTCCACGGGAAATGCGGAGATGGTGTGAACAGGTAGTGAACAAAGAGTTTTGGGAGAACGAAGGAGGATTAGGGGAGACAAAGGGGGTGAGTGAAATTCAGTTGGAGAGATGACCAGCGCTCGATGTGGACGCATTGTCAGTTGTGACAAGCGATACCGTGAGCGAGAGTGTTAGTGTTAAGTCAGAAAGTCTTGGAACGGTAGAACAGTTGTTTTCCAGGAGAACAGTTAGGCAATAGGATTGTGAGATAGGGAGAATAGTGTTTCAAGGATATAGTGACTTGTGTTAGAATAGATAGCGGAGATATTAGGTTAAGTGTTAGGTAATTAGGTGAATTTGTTAGAGTCCAGTGTTCGCGGATCCAGTGTCATCTGTGCAGTCAGAGCTATGACACTCCAGTCAATTTTCTGTTGAGACGGTTTCACTAACTAGGGGCATGGTTCGAGGAACTGTGAACTAAAGTTAGAGTGAAGGAGTTATGATACTCACGCACGGGAGAAGGTAGACATAGGGAGCGAAATAATGCTCACGAAGTTGGGAGGCTGAGTGGAAGCCAATTCCATGCCATTATGAGGAAGTCGGTATGTACGATGTTAGTGCATAGACAAATTGATAGAACAAGTTTGTTCTTACCATGTAGAGGCTGTGATTAGCCGCTAGAGAGACATTATTAGGAACCCAGTGAGTACAATGCTTTGTGCATAGAGAGTGATAGAACAGGTTTGTTCTTACCATGTAGAGGCTGTGATTAGCTGCTAGAGAGACATTATTATGAACCCAGTGAGTACAATGGTTTGTGCATAGAGAGTGATAGAACAGGTTTGTTCTTACCATGTAGAGGCTGTTATTAGCCGCTAGAGAAACATTATTATGAACCCAGTGAGTACAATGCTTTGTGCATAGAGAGTGATAGAACAGGTTTGTTCTTACCATGTAGAGGCTGTGATTAGCTGCTAGAGAGACATTATTATGAAATCATGGAGTACAGTGGTTTGTACATAGAATTGACAGGACAGGGTGGTTCTTACCTCAAGAGGCTGATTGTCAGCCGACAAGTAACAATGTTAGGTGTTAGGGGTTATACCAGAATAGGAAGGTAAAGGGGGTGGTATCGGGCTGCAAGCAGAGACAATGCATCCCCGAATAGTCATACACGACTTAGTGGAAGTGGGATCATAATTGAATATGTATTATGAGTTTTGATTGCATCTTCACGATGTAAGTGGTGATGCCATACATAGTGGTCATGTCATGAAATAAAACCGTTGTGTGCAAATTTTTCTAAGTGTCAGTTACATCCTTTGTCATTGTGCTGTACTTGTCCTCACAAAGAACAGACCAGGGGTTGCGTATTAGAATCATCACAATGTGAAGTTGAGTAGATACGAAACACGGGCCATATTGGAGGAATTTACCTCCGTCAGCAGAATTCCGGGTCGAGCTCAGATCTATCTGAGTTGTGCTTGGGGAAAGCAGATCAGCATCAGTGCTGGGTGGTTTCAGAGTGACCGCCTAGTGCATGAAGTCATCATCGTCAGATCAGCATCAGTGCTGGGTGGTTTCAGAGTGACCGCCTAGTGCGAACCAGCAATGGTGCTGGGTGGTTTCAGAGTGACCGCCCAGTGGAGAAGAAAGAAAGATCATCATCGTTGTTATGATTATTATCAAAGGCGGGTGATTGCCACAATCAGAATCATTCATCAGAAAAAGGGTGGCAGTAGTGACTTCATTTAGAGTGAAGGAGGTGGTACATAACCCATAACACCCAGTGACACAGTGTGACCCAAGACACCCAGCAACTCAGTGTGATCCATGTCACCCAGTGACCTGTGACACCCAGCAACACAGTCTAACCTGTGTCACCCAGCAACAGTCTAACCTGTGTCACCCAGCAACACAGTGTGACCTGTAACACCCAGCAACACAGTGTGACTTGTGACAACCAGCAACACAGTGTGACCTGTGACACCCAGCAACAGTGTGACCTGTGACACTCAGTAACACAGTGTGACCTGTGACACCCAGCAACACAGTGTGACCATGACACCCAGCAACACAGTGTGACTTGTGACACCCAGCAACACAGTGTGACCTGTAACACACAGAAACACAGTGTGACTTGCAACACAGTGTGACCTGTGACACCCAGCAACACAGTGTGACCTGTGACACCCAGCAACACAGTGTGACCTGTGACACCCAGCAACACAGTCTGACCTGTGACACCCAGTGATAGAGTGTGACCTGTAACACCCAACAACAGTGTGACGCATGACACCCAGCATCACATGTGGCAACCAGTGACACAGTGTGACCTGTGACACAGTATGACCTGTGACACCCAGTGTGATCTGTGACACACAGCAACAGAGTGAGAACCATGACACCTAGTGTGACCAGTAACACAGTGTGACCCATGACACCCAGTGACAGTATGAACTGTGCCACCCAGCAACAGTGTGACCTGTGACACCCAGCAACACAGTGTGACCTGTGACACCCAGCAACACAGTGTGACCTGTGACACCCAGCAACACAGTCTGACCTGTGGCACCCAGTGATAGAGTCTGACCTGTAACACCCAACAACAGTGTGACGCATGACACCCAGCATCACATGTGGCAACCAGTGACACAGTGTGACCTGTGACACAGTATGACCTGTGACACCCAGTGTGATCTGTGACACACAGCAACAGAGTGAGAACCATGACACCTAGTGTGACCAGTAACACAGTGTGACCCATGACACCCAGTGACAGTATGAACTGTGCCACCCAGCAACAGTGTGACCTGTGACACCCAGTGACACAGTGTGACCCATGACACCCAGCCTCACAGTGTCACCCATGACACCCAGCCTCACAGTGTGACCCGTGACACCCAGCAACACAGAACTCACCAGAACTTCGTCCAAAACCTCAAACACCAGCATCCTGTTGACAGCAATGTACGGCTCATTCACCATCCCAATACAATCCTTCAAGGTCTCATACAACCTGTTGTGTAGGACAGACAAGATCTTATACAACCTGTTATGTGGGACACACAACATCTCATACAACCTGTTGTGTAGGACAGACAAGATCTTATACAACCTGTTGTGTAGGACGGATAAGATCTTATACAACCTGTTGTGTTGGACAGACAAGATCACATACAACCTGTTGTGTAGGACAGATAAGATCTTATACAACCTGTTGTGTAGGACAGATAAGATCTTATACAACCTGTTGTGTAGGACGGATAAGATCTTATACAACCTGTTGTGTAGGACGGATAAGATCTTATACAACCTGTTGTGTAGGACGGATAAGATTTTATACAACCTGTTGTGTAGGACAGATAAGATTTTATACAACCTGTTGTGTAGGACAGATAAGATCTTATACAACCTGTTGTGTAGGACGGATAAGATCTTATACAACCTGTTGTGTAGGACGGATAAGATCTTATACAACCTGTTGTGTAGGACGGATAAGATCTTATACAACCTGTTGTGTAGGACGGATAAGATTTTATACAACCTGTTGTGTAGGACAGATAAGATTTTATACAACCTGTTGTGTAGGACAGATAAGATTTTATACAACCTGTTGTGTAGGACAGATAAGATTTTATACAACCTGTTGTGTAGGACAGATAAGATTTTATACAACCTGTTGTGTAGGACAGATAAGATTTTATACAACCTGTTGTGTAGGACGAATAAGATTTTATACAACCTGTTGTGTAGGACAGATAAGATCTTATACAACCTGTTGTGTAGGACAGATAAGATCTTATACAACCTGTTGTGTAGGACAGATAAGATTTTATACAACCTGTTGTGTAGGACGGATAAGATTTTATACAACCTGTTGTGTAGGACAGACAGCATCTCATACAACCTGTTGTGTAGGACAGACAGCATCTCATACAACCTGTTGTGTAAGACAGACAGCATCTCATACAACCTGTTGTGTAAGACAGACAGCATCTCATACAACCTGTTGTGTAGGACAGACATCTCATACAACCTGTTGTGTAAGACAGACAGCATCTCATACAACCTGTTGTGTAAGACAGACAGCATCTCATACAACCTGTTGTGTAAGACAGACAGCATCTCATACAACCTGTTGTGTAGGACAGACATCTCATACAACCTGTTGTGTAAGACAGACAGCATCTCATACAACCTGTTGTGTAAGACAGACAGCATCTCATACAACCTGTTGTGTAGGACAGACAAGACCTCATACAACCTGTTGTGTAAGACAGACAGCATCTCATACAACCTGTTGTGTAAGACAGACAGCATCTCATACAACCTGTTGTGTAGGACAGACAAGACCTCATACAACCTGTTGTGTAAGACAGACAGCATCTCATACAACCTGTTGTGTAAGACAGACAGCATCTCATACAACCTGTTGTGTAAGACAGACAGCATCTCATACAACCTGTTGTGTAGGATATACAAGATCTATAGAGTCATTGACTTGTCCAACCCCATGGCCAATAACTTCCAGGCTAAAGAGTCAATAATTTGTGCCAACCCCATGACCAATAACTTCCAGGCTAAAGAGTCAGGGACTTGTGCCAACCACATGACCAATAACTTCCAGGCTAAAGAGTCAGGGACTTGTGCCAACCACATGACCAATAACTTCCAGGCTAAAGAGTCAGGGACTTGTGCCAACCACATGACCAATAACTTCCAGGCTAAAGAGTCAGGGACTTGTGCCAACCACATGACCAATAACTTCCAGGCTAAAGAGTCAGGGACTTGTGCCAACCACATGACCAATAACTTCCAGGCTAAAGAGTCAGGGACTTGTGCCAACCACATGACCAATAACTTCCAGGCTAAAGAGTCAGGGACTTGTGCCAACCACATGACCAATAACTTCCAGGCTAAAGAGTCAGGGACTTGTGCCAACCACATGACCAATAACTTCCAGGCTAAAGAGTCAGGGACTTGTGCCAACCACATGACCAATAACTTCCAGGCTAAAGAGTCAGGGACTTGTGCCAACCACATGACCAATAACTTCCAGGCTAAAGAGTCAGGGACTTGTGCCAACCACATGACCAATAACTTCCAGGCTAAAGAGTCAGGGACTTGTGCCAACCACATGACCAATAACTTCCAGGCTAAAGAGTCAGGGACTTGTGCCAACCACATGACCAATAACTTCCAGGCTAAAGAGTCAGGGACTTGTGCCAACCCCATGACCAATGACTTCCAGGCTAAAGAGTCAGGGACTTGTGCCAACCCCATGACCAATAACTTCCAGGCTAAAGAGTCAGGGACTTGTGCCAACCACATGACCAATAACTTCCAGGCTAAAGAGTCAGGGACTTGTGCCAACCACATGACCAATAACTTCCAGGCTAAAGAGTCAGGGACTTGTGCCAACCCCATGACCAATAACTTCCAGGCTAAAGAGTCAGGGACTTGTGCCAACCACATGTCATTCAAAAAGAGAAAAATGACTAAAATAAATAAGCACTTTCAGCCAAGAACAGCAGCTCATCTCCAACATGTAATCTCTGGCTGCACACATTCCTAATACCTCTGAAGAAAGTCCAAGTAGACCACAACAGATATGGCCATGTCTGTGTCCGGAGAGACCTGTGCTGCCACCAGGTAGACATCATTTTTGCTTAGGTAAAAGAAGTCAATGTTTTCTTCTCTCTGGAATTGGGTAATGATAGAGCAGCCAGTTAGCAATATATGTGACACAGTGTAGTGAAGACAGTTAGCAATATATGTGACACAGTGTAGTGAAGACAGTTAGCAATATATGTGATGTAGTGAAGACAGCAATATATGTGATGTAGTGAAGACAGTTAGCAATATGTGTGATGTAGTGAAGACAGCAATATATGTGATGTAGTGAAGACAGTTAGCAATATATGTGATGTAGTGAAGACAGTTAGCAATATATGTGATGTAGTGAAGACAGTTAGCAATATATGTGATGTAGTGAAGACAGTTAGCAATATATGTGATGTAGTAAAGACAGTTAGCAATATATGTGACGCAATGAAGACAGTTAGCAATGTATATGTGACGCAGTGACATCTAACTTGACTAGAATATACTCTACAATCATGGCTGCTATCTTTACTAGAATCTATCTACTACTATCTGATCCAGACATTGTCAACTTATCCCATGATGTTAACATCAGTGCAGTCCACTGTCTGATCCAGACATTGTCAGCTTTCCTATTACGTTAACATAAGTGCAGTCCAATATCTGATCTAACATAGCGACACATTCCTCAATGTAGCAGGCGAATAAGTCTCCAAAATCTAACAAAGAAATTGGTTTCAGTATTCAAATAGCTTAATGACAACACTAGCAACAACCAATGATCTGACAGATACCATAATATTAACATTAACAACAACCAATTATCTGACAGATACCATAATGACAACACTAGCAACAACCAATGATCTGACAGATACCATAATGACAACACTAACAACAACCAATGATCTAACAGATACCATAATGACAACACTAGCAACAACCAATGATCTGACAGATACCATAATGACAACACTAACAACAACTGATGATCTGACATATACCATAATGACAACACTAGCAACAACCAATGATCTGACAGATACCATAATGACAACACTAGCAACAACTGATGATCTGACAGATACCATAATGACAACACTAGCAACAACCAATGATCTGACAGATACCATAATGACAACACTAGCAACAACCAATGATCTGGCAGATACCATAATGACAACACAAACAACAACCAATGATCTGACAGATACCATAATGACAACACTAGCAACAACCAATGATCTGACAGATACCATAATGACAACACTAGCAACAACCAATGATCTGACAGATACCATAATGACAACACTAGCAACAACCAATGATCTGACAGATACCATAATGACAACACTAGCAACAACCAATGATCTGACAGATACCATAAAGACAACACTAGCAACAACCAATGATCTGACAGATACCATAATGATAACACTAGCAACAACCAATGATCTGACAGATACCATAATGACAACACTAACAACAACCAATGATCTGACAGATACCATAATGATAACACTAGCAACAACCAATGATCTGACAGATACCATAATGATAACACTAACAACAACCAATGATCTGACAGATACCCTAATGACAACTCTAGCAACAACCAATGATTTAACAGATACCATAATGACAACACTAGCAACAACCAATGATCTGACAGATACCATAATGACAACACTAACAACAACTGATGATCTGACAGATACCATAATGACAACACTAGCAACAACCAATGATCTGACAGATACCATAATGACAACACTAGCAACAACTGATGATCTGACAGATACCATAATGACAACACTAGCAACAACCAATGATCTGACAGATACCATAATGATAACACTAGCAACAACCAATGATCTGGCAGATACCATAATGACAACACTAACAACAACCAATGATCTGACAGATACCATAATGACAACACTAGCAACAATCAATGATCTGACAGATACCATAATGACAACACTAGCAACAACCAATGATCTGACAGATACCATAATGACAACACTAGCAACAACCAATGATCTGACAGATACCATAAAGACAACACTAGCAACAACCAATGATCTGACAGATACCATAATGACAACACTAGCAACAACCAATGATCTGACAGATACCATAATGACAACACTAGCAACAACCAATGATCTGACAGATACCATAATGACAACACTAGCAACAACCAATGATCTGACAGATACCATAATGACAACACTAGCAACAACCAATGATCTGGCAGATACCATAATGACAACACTAACAACAACCAATGATCTGACAGATACCATAATGACAACACTAACAACAACCAATGATCTGACAGATACCATAATGGCAACACTAGCAACAACCAATGATCTGACAGATACCATAATGACAACACTAACAACAACCAATGATCTGACAGATACCATAATGGCAACACTAGCAACAACCAATGATCTGACAGATACCATAATGACAACACTAACAACAACCAATGATCTGACAGATACCATAATGATAACACTAGCAACAACCAATGATCTGACAGATACCATAATGACAACACTAACAACAACCAATGATCTGACAGATACCATAATGACAACACTAGCAACAACCAATGATCTGACAGATACCATAATGACAACACTAACAACAACCAATGATCTGACAGATACCATAATGACAACACTAGCAACAACCAATGATCTGACAGATACCATAATGACAACACTAACAACAACCAATGATCTGACAGATACCATAATGATAACACTAGCAACAACCAATGATCTGACAGATACCATAATGACAACACTAACAACAACCAATGATCTGACAGATACCATAATGACAACACTAGCAACAACCAATGATCTGACAGATACCATAATGACAACACTAAGAACCAGTCAAAAATGAACACAGACCTGTAAACTTAGACTAAGATACCTACAAAGTAGGGACTAAGGCAGCTCTGTCCAGCCATCTTCATATGTTTAGCAAAAATCTCTTGCACTTTTCTGTATGTGATGTTCTGTAGTGCTGTTATATGTAAGGAAAACTGATGGTTACGGTTGATCATATTTCACTGATATTCCTGACTAAATCTGTATTGCTGGACTTGACTGTAGATTCCCTGTGAGATCTACCACATGAGAGGATCAACACCACTTCACATGTAATAAGTTCAATAACTCAGAGTTGCTTGTGTTACAACATAATCAAACCTTTATTATTCTGACTACAAGTCTTGAGGTTAACAAGCACATTCAATAACAGAATCAACATCTGTCAGATTCTTAGGCTAGTTACAATTCTTAGTGGACAGACGTTGGTGAACGTGACTTGTGGTTGTACTTTATTCCACTTAACTCCTGACTGTTCTCAGTTATAATTGAGTGCTGTAATCCATGGTTCAGACATTCTCTAACAACTTCTATATTTATTCTGACTCTATTACTATTCTACAAACACTCTGCCTTGGTGCAGGTTCCTAAATATCGTCTACTCTCCTACCAAGCATCTCTTTCTAACTCTGAACAAGTCAGTCTGCTCCTACAACTATGTCCACACACAGATTCGGCTAGAGCCATGCTCAACTCCTTTAGGCTACATTTCTACTGGCATCTCTTTCTAGCTCTGAACGAGTCAGTCTGCCCCTACAACTATAAGTCCACACACAGAGTCGGCTAGAGTCATGCTCAACTCCTTTAGGCTACATTTCTACTGGCATCTCCTGCTTGCTTTGAAGAGAGTGGGAAACTGTAAGTGTTGTAGAACTTTCTGTCATCAGCTAGACTCCACCTATCTCTAGAGCATTCTGGTAAACCTGGCATGGTCAGTCCTGGGAACTCTGCATTACAATTCTAGGACTTTCATCACACTTACTGATTACCTGTCACTTACCTATCATTTCATAATGAATCTAGACAAACATCTGTCAATTACTTCCATGACTTGGGTTCTCATCAAGAAAGCTGCTCTCTTTATCTCTCATGAAATAGTTCCCTTCTCTGAGTTGAATAATAGAGACTTCCTGTCTGGACATCAAAAGAGTCCATTTCCTGGGGCATTCTTTGATCCCTGTGGACCCAGTTTCCTACCACTAGTTATTGGTACACCTTCTATTCAGTTGCCAATATCAAATGAGTCAGTTTCCCTGAGGCCCACGCTTCTCTCTGTCTAACATTTCGGGGACCGGTGTATGATCTCTTATATCTACAATCACACAATTATACATACAATCACACAATCATATATCATGTCTATGATCACACAATCATGCCTTCAGTCACACAATCATGTATCATGCCTACAGTGAGACAATCTATAACATGCCTATAATCATACAATCATGCCCCAAGTCATGCAATCATATATCATGCCTACAATCACACAATCATGTATCATGTCTACTGTCAGACATATGATTACCCAAACACATAATTTATTTCTTGCGTGGCATGTTAACAAATCAAGGATACATCGCTTGTGTACAAGAAGTCCACACTGACTGTCCAGGATCATGAGTTCTGAGACCCGTGCCAACATGTGAGAACTGATGGTGGCTGCTGGTTGTGGTCGGGTCCACATTTCCTGACCAATGGTTTCTGCCATTGGAAGCACCTCACTGTTCAGTTTTGTTGTTGCTACAGGAAAGAGTATCACAGGTGATGTTACAGCTCTTTCTCTTCATCCCATTATCCTAGTGGTCATTGGGGCACCATTGACAGACTCTGTCAACCAAGGGGTTATTGGGGCACCACTGACAGACTCTAACAACCAAGGGGTCATTGGGGCACCACTGAAAGACTTTGTCAAACAAGGGGTCATTGAGGCACCAGTGACAGACTCTGTCAACCAAGGAGTCATTGGAGCACCACTGAAAGACTTTGTCAACCAAGGTGTCACTGGGGCATGACTGAAAGACTTTGTCAACCAAGGGGTCATTGGGGCACCACTGAAAGACTTTGTCAACCAAGGGGTCATTGGGGCACCATTGAAAGACTTTGTCAACCAAGGCGTCATTGGGGCATGACTGAAAGACTTTGTCAACCAAGGCGTCATTGGGGCACCACTGAAAGACTTTGTCAACCAAGGGGTCATTGGGGCACCATTGAAAGACTTTGTCAACCAAGGGGTCATTGGGGCACCACTGAAAGACTTTGTCAACCAAGGGGTCATTGGGGCACCACTGAAAGACTTTGTCAACCAAGGGGTCATTGGGGCACCATTGAAAGACTTTGTCAACCAAGGGGTCATTGGGGCATGACTGAAAGACTTTGTCAACCAAGTGGTCATTGGGGCACCACTGAAAGACTTTGTCAACCAAGGGGTCATTGGGGCACCACTGAAAGACTTTGTCAACCAAGGGGTCATTGGAGCACCATTGAAAGACTTTGTCAACCAAGGGGTCATTGGGGCACCACTGAAAGACTCTAACAACCTAGGGGTAATTGGGGCACCACTGAAAGACTGTCAACCAAGGGGTCATTGGGGCACCACTGAAAGACTCTGTCAACCAAGGGGTCATTGGGGCACCACTGAAAGACTGTCAACCAAGGGGTCATTGGGGCACCACTGAAAGAATGTCAACCAAGGGGTCATTGGGGCACCACTGAAAGACTGTCAACCAAGGGTCATTGGGGCACCACTGAAAGACTTTGTCAACCTTAAGATCAATGGGGCGCTACTAGCAGACTTCACCAACCTAGGAATAGTTGGGCCACAACTGACAGACTTGTCCAACAAAGGGGCACTAATGACAGACTTTGCCAACCTTATCAATGTTTCTCTACTTTGGGACTCTATAAAATTTAGGCTAGAATTTAAAATTAAGAGATGACAGATGTTGTATAGAGGAAAATAAAGATTGCAGGATTAGGCAATGCCTTGCCTTGATTCATTTAATAACTTACAAATATTTTATGTTCATTAATGATTGTGATGATAGCAGTTTGTGTTGTCGAGTTGATGATGATCAGTGAGCTGGCAACACATTTTGTTTGTTGTCTCATTTGTTCTTCATCTTCTTCTTTCCTTTGTCATATGCCATTCAGCGTTGAGGGGAGATATAATTTGTGGTCGTTTGCTCATCTAGTCACCTCTGCTGCTGTTATGTTTCCTAGTGTTTCTAATATTCCGTAGGTTCATCTTTTTCGTGGTCAGTCCTTGAGTCTGGTGTTCTCACAATGTTTGTTGAAGGCTTGTTGTGTTGTGAACTTTCTGCCTTGTCACGTGGCCAAACCATTTTATCTGTTGTGTCTTTATATATTCTATGGCAGAAGTTATTCCTAGCTCTTTTCTCAGTTCTTCATTTCTGATCTTATCTCTCAGGCTGTTTCCTGTCAATCGTCTGACACATTTCATGTCAGTTGATGTTATTTTTCTTATTGTTCTTGCATCTAGGGTCCAGGACTGACATTGGTAGCACAACGTTGGGATGAATATTGTATTGTCGAGTGCCCGTTTTGCCTCTAGAGTTACTTCCTTGTTGGACAATAGTGGTGATAACTGTCCAATGATTTGACAAGCTTTGTTGCATCTTGTGTCTATCTCTGCTGTTTGTGAATTGTTGTTTGTCACTACTAGACTTCCTAGGTATTTTAATTCCTCTACTTGTTTTAGTTGCCTGCCGTCTATAGTTATGTTGATGTTCTGTTTCTCTTTTTTTTTTTTTAAGATATTCATGACTTCTTCTGTTTTGTTGATGTTGGTTTTCATGTTTTTTGTGCCTGTGCTGTTGAGTTGTTGCGTCTATTTAAGTGTTCTTGTAGGTCATCTATTTTTCCACATATTAGTGCCCGATCATCTGCAAATAGAAGCTCGTTGATCTCCTCTTGTCTCCGATGGGCTAGCTAACTTGCACATGCAGTCCATGTATGTAATAAAACATAGGGGAGATATTGCTCATACCCGATCTAACGACTAACGTCGAAGTGGTCTGTGTAACCTGATCACAATAATCACATCGTAACATCATGTCATGTTCTGCTCTCATATTCATCATCATCATCGAGTGCCGTCTCCGCAACTAAGGTTGGCTACCATGGAGTGCCATTCTGCTCTGTCTCTTGCTTTGATGGTGCAGGTTGTCATAGGCTGATTTGTCCATCTTTTGATGTTACTCGTCCATGTTAGTCTTGGTCTGCCTCTGCCTCTTTTACCTTGTATTTTCCCCTCCAAGATTACTTTTAGTAGGCTGTTGTGTCTTTTAACATGGCCCAAAAATCACATTTGTCTTGTTTGAATTGTGTTTAGTAGTTCTCTTTTCATTTTTAGTTGTTTTAAGACTTCATCGTTTGTTTTCTTTTCCTTTCCTTCCAATTCTACCTATTCTTCTATATAACCACATTTCAAAGGCTTCAATTCTCTGTTCTGTTTTCTTGTCTAATGTCCATGTTTCTGCACCATATAGGAATATTGAGAAGATGCAACATTTTGCTATTCTTAGTTTTAGCACTGGTGTTATTTGTTTTGATGTTAGTATGTCCTTCATGACATTAAAATTACTTTTTGCCATTCCTATTCTTTTGTTTATTTCAGTTGTACATTTTCCATCACTGGTTATAGTATGTCCAAGGTAGTTATAGTTCTGAACTGTCTCCAGGTCTATTCCTTCAATTTTGATATCCACTTGTGGGTTTTGAGTATTTCCTTTGATTATGATCATAGTTTTAGTCTTTTTTATATTCATATCTAGTCCATATTTTTTTGCTTATCATGTTTATTTCATTAAGTAATTGTAGATCTTTAGGATTTTCTGCTAGTAGTACAGAAAATTAGTAAAGAATAGTGACACTTATACCTTCCAGGCATATTGTAAGAGGCGACTAAGCAGGTTGATCGATAGCTTGACAAGCTGTCATGGTAAAAAGTATTGTTATGGAAACACCATATATTTTAGAGCAGTTATCTCTGCAATATGTGCCACTTTGGCATGCAAGGTTTCTGTTTTGGAGATTGTGGTTCTGCCCTTTGTGCCGTCTTCGGTCAAAAGGACAATAGATAGATAGAATAGATAGATAGTACAGCGTGGGTGGAGTCAGACCGGTTCTGGAGTATGGAGTCACAGTCTGGGCTATGGCTTCCAAGTCGCACCTTGGCGGAATTGACAGTGCACAGGGCCGAGCTGCCTGTGTCATCACTGGTGCTGTGAAATCTACACCTATCAAGACTCTGGAAACAGTAATGGGTTTGCAGCCCTTGGATGACAGACGGGTTGCTGGAGTATTGCAGCAGGCGGAGAGGTGTAGAGGGCTCCTTGGCCACCCCATGCACCAAAGAATAACTGGTTCCAGAATTGTACGACTAAGGAGGAGCGGCTTCGCTGCAGTTGCCAAAGAACTGGCTACTGGGGACCCAGTGCTTTCCCAGGTGATGTCGAAACCCTTGAGCCCATCTGATGTGTCTCCTCATGGAGAGCATAGAGTACTAGAACTTGGGGAAAATATGACAGGAATCATGAACGGGGGCATCCAGTCGGCACGGATAGAAAGCGCGTGGCAGAAAAACACATACACGATACCTACCCACAGGACTCTTGGTCCCGCGTGTACACGGATGGCTATGCTACAGGTGCCACCGGAGATGGAAGGGGGGGGGGGGGGGGGGGGGTGGTGTTCTTGGCGCTGGGTGATCAGGACGAGATCACCAAATTAATAGCTACTGGAGGGTTCTCAAACGGCTTTGAAGCAGAGACCGGGGCCATCGGGGATGCTGCAACACTGGCTACTCGACACAAAAATAACATGCACAATAGATTGGTGATTCTGACTGGTGCACTGTCAGTATTATCAGCTCTGGCGGACCCCGGGAGCAGTGAACTGGATGACTTGAGGGCGGCCCTGGCCGGCTATGCAATGGCTCCGGAGAGTGGTCATTCGGTGGAAGCCGTCGCACTGTGATATACACGGGAGCGAACGCACAGACAAATTAGCTAAAGAGAGAGGGAGATTACCGCAAGATAACCATCCGCTCAGTTATGATGAAGCCAAATCCATCCTCAAGGGTCAGTTCCATGAAAAATGGAAACGAGAGCACCCAAAGCATAATGAGAGTGACGGATACCACCAACTATCGAGGAGGGATCAAGTCATCATACTTCACCTACACACTGGCCACAATAGAATGAGAAATCACATGTTCACCAAATTCAAAATAGGTACAACCAACCTATGCCACTGTACACTGGACAATATGACTACAAAACATGTTCTACAGGATTGCCCCCAGTACACAGACCTGAGAAGAGCAATGTGGTCCACGCCCACTGCCCTGGAAGAAAAACCATATGGGGCAATAGAATCACTTAAACAGACAGCTGACTTCATGAGAGAGTCTGGAATTCTACTCTGATTGAGTCTTGATCACAGAGAGAGAGAGAAGAATATTCATCATCATCAAGTACCGGGCCTACTGGCGTAGGTGATCATGTCTCTCCACAACTTTTGATCTCGGCAGCTATTTATCATTTCTGTTGTTGACCTTCTGCCAAGCCATTCTCTTAAGCTGTCTGTTATTTTTTGTCTTTGCTTTCCTCTATCTCTTCGTCCCTCAATTTTTCCAGTTGTAACAATATATTCCAGTTGTTCTCTTCTCATTACATGGCCAAAAAATGATGATTGTTTCTTCCTAATATTGGAAAATAGCTCTCTTTTTGCTTTGACCTCTCTCAGAACATCTTCATTACTCTTCTTAGCTGTCCATGGTACTCTCAACATTCTTCTGTAAAACCACATTTCTACAGACTCCAGTGATTTTCTTGTCTGTTGTCCTATTGTCCATGATTCGCATCCATGTTAAAACTGGCTTTACGCAACATTTAAGAACTCTTTTTCTTGTTTCTATTGTCAAAAATGGATTGCATAGTATCTTCCTAATTTTTTGGAAAGCTGCTTTTGCCTGAGCCATTCTGCATCTCACTTCTTTTGTACATCTTCCGTCTGAGGTTAGCAAAGTTCCCAAATATTTAAATTCATTTACCTGTTTTAAATAGTGTTCCACTTGTCTTTATTTTGCACTGAGGTGATGTCTTTTTCTTTGTTGTTACCATTACCTCTGTCTTTTTGCTATTAAGGCTGAGCCCTTTATTTTTGCTTTCTTTCACTATAATGTCCAACATTTCTTGTAACTCATTTTCACTCTTAGCGATTAAGACTGTATCATCAGTATACCTTAGATTATTTATATTATGACCTCCAATTGTTATTCCAGGCATGCCCCTTATGGATCTTAAAATAATCTCACTATAAATATTAAACAAATCTGGTGACAGCACACAACCTTGTCTAACACCCTGTTTTATTTGTTGAAACATTCCCAATTGGTTTCCGGTTCTTATGGCCGCTGTTTGTTGCCAGTACATGTTCTTTATTATTCTTAGATCTTTGCTGTCTACGTTTATGCTTTCTAAAATTTTGATTATTTCTTGGTGCTTTACTTTGTCAAATGCCTTGGTGTCATCTATGAAATAGGTACTTTCATATTGGATGTCTGGTAACTTCTGGTAGGTACCAAAAGCCAAATTCGTGATTTTTTTACATGGACGGAAAGGGCTGATGGTAGCTGAATGTCGATCGGATGTTATTATTTAAAACTGACCAATAAAAACAAGTGTGATATTGCTATATATATCAAATGACGCTGGATTCGTTCTCTTTCTCGCATGTGGGAAGATACTTTAAAATTCATTGTGCCTTTCCAGTTATATTGGGTCAATACAACGGGTAAGTTCATTGTGTTAGTTCATATTGAAATAACTAGAAATAGGTAATGAAATTGTGTTTAATAAATAGATTATCTGAAATACTTTCAGTGAGTTAAAACTTTTCAATGATAGGAATCTCATGAGAATAGTTATTGCAATTCAAACTCATGTAGTATATAGGGTCAGCACCACTTTTTTTTATTAACTAACACCGACATTTTCTTAGTTACGCCTTTTTTTCTCTAAAACAAACGGGTATGTTTCTTGTATTAGTTTATATTGAAATAACTAGAAATTGGTAATGAAATTGTGTGTAATAAATAGATTGTCATAAATACTTTAAGTGAGTCAAAACTTTTAAAAGATACCAATCTTATGACAATAGCTTTTGCAATTATTAAAACACATATAGACTAGAGTTAGAGGCCGGGAGTCAGCACGTGACCAGTTTAATTTTATTAGTAGCTCTGTTTTTGCTTTGGCCTCTTTCAGAACATTTTCATTACTCTTCTTAGCTGTCCATCCATGGTATTCTCAACATTCTTCTGTAAAACCACATTTCTACAGACTCCAGGCAGTGATTTTCTTGTCTGTTGTCCTATTCAAGGCTATTGTCCATGATTCGCATCCATATGTTAAGACAGTCGACTAGCTCTTACGACGTAACATTTAAGAACTCTTTTTCTTGTTTCTATTGGCAAAATGGATTGCATACGCAGCATAGTATCTTCCTCATTTTTTGGAAAGCCGCTTTTGCCTGAGCCATTCTGCATCTCACCTCTACTCTTTTGTATATCTTCTGTCTGAGGTTAACAATATTTTATTATTTACATAAATAATAATAATAATTGTGCCGTGTCACACTGAGTCTGACAATCAAAATTTGTGGCATTATCAATTATGATTTTGAGTCTGACAATCAAAATTTGTGGCATTATCAATTATGATTTTGAGTCTGACAATCACAATTTGTGGCATTATCAATTATGATTTTGAGTCTGACAATCACAATTTGTGGCATTATCAATTATGATTTTGAAAGACACAGATTCACAAAAAGAATTTTTTTTGTTTGTATTCTGTTTAGCTGTTGAATTTTCGTCATCATGGCAGAGAAGTCAATTGCTGATCTGAGAGCTTTTGCTGCAACCTTTGAACCAGAGTACCCATTGAAGAAAGGTTACATTGCTAGACTGTTCCTGGGAGAGAAATCTGCGTCTGGCTGCAAAGGAGGTCCAAGTGTTGCAAGTGTGAAAAAGATGGTCAGGACTTTTGTCCAGAACATTGAACAGGATCAGATTATAAATGATTCAGTTTTTACTTCATCATTGATTTACTTTAACAAAGAAGTGCTATCCAAAAAAAAAAAAAAACTTGACTACTGAGTGGCACTCTATTGTAGACATTTTTACTCCATCATTGATTTACTTTAATAAAGAAGTGCTATCCACAACAACAACTTGACTACTGAGTGGCACTCTATTGTAGACATTTTTACTCCATCATTGATTTACTTTAACAAAGAAGTGCTATCCACAACAACAACTTGACTACTGAGTGGCACTCTATTGTAGACATTTTTACTTCATCATTGATTTACTTTAACAAAGAAGTGCTATCCAAACAACAACTTGACTACTGAGTGACACTCTATTGTAGACATTTTTAATGAAAATTTCCCTATAACCTTTTCAATGTTGCCTGTTTCTGTTCCTTTATTGCAGCCTGCAGTCCTAACCAATGAACCTTCTTTTTCAGGTGATTCTGTTACTAGTGATGTATCACCATCTTTTCCAGGTATAGAACCTACTACCTCCAGTGATAGATCCCCATCTCCTAAGAGGCTCAGACACCAATGTGATTGCTGTATGGATAAGCAACGTACGATCATAAATATGAGGAGGCTGAATGAAAGTTTGAGTAAACAAATAACGGCATTGAGGAAGAAGCATAAGTTGGAACCAGCAACTTTGGCGCAGGTAAACCGGACCATCAAGAGAAAGGATGAAAGAATAAGCTGCTTGGTGGAAAAATGCAAGAAAGCACTGCATGGAAATGATGCCATTAGCAAATATTATTTCATGTTAACCTACTGAATACAATGTATGTTTTTATTATATCAGCAGTAGCCCAGACCCTAAAACCAGTATACGCCACTGTGATATAGATATAATATCTATCTATTGTCCTTTCGAGCCAAAGACGGTACATAGGGCAGACCACAATCTCAAAAACAGAAACCTTGCGTGCCAAAATGGCACATATTGCAGAGATCACTGCTCTAAAATCTATGGTTCTGTTTCCATAACAATACTTTTTACAATGACAGCTTGTCAAGCCATCGATCAACCTCCTTAATCGCTTCTTACGACATGCCTGGAAGGTCACAGTGTCACTATTCTTTATATATATATATATATAGATATAATATGCTGTAGATAAATTGGTTACGACTGGCTATATAAAAGGGAAGAGATCGCGGACGACAATGATTGTGGGAGGACATTATCGCCTACGCCAACTGGTATGGCACATGATGAAGTATAAATAATGTATATAAATATATAAAGTGGGAGTAAGATTATAAATTATGCTGGTTAGGCTGAAATCCACAAATGTCAGTTCAGTTATACTTCAAACCACAACACAAACACGCCCACTTAACGTCCCTTTTCGGTTGAATGACTAATAGTAGTTGTATTACTTTCACCAGTCCTGTTTACTGGTATCTGAACTTTGCCACGCCCCAGAAGATTCACATCATTAGAATCTATCATCGAGCTAGCACTACGATTCAGGTAAAGAATGCCTCTCTAAAGGCTTTCTCTGACAGTGGCAGCATAGTGTTCCAGTGTAATGATATATCATACCCTAATGTTTCTATGAACACTATTGTAGTCACCACACAAACGCCAATGGCACACATTCAGATTGAGTACTCACCAACCATTTCGCAGGCCGGCAGTGCACTGATGGTGTGTGAGGTGCAAACATTTACAGACACCTATTGTCTGAACGGGTATTCTTGGTCGTTTTGTGCAGTGTGTAGCGGGTGTTGCAAAAGCTGCGACGTCATCATCAGTATGTGTCACGGCAAATGTTCTCATGGGATCTATGGACACGACTGCTCCAGGACTTGTCTCAGTGTCTGTCCTTTATGTGAGAAAAATCCAGAAAATGTCTACAATGTAAACATCCTGGCTATACCTGTAATAACACTTGTCCCGATGGTAATTTTGGGCTACAGTGCGAACAGACGTGTTCTGATGGCTGTGACATCATATGTGACCCGGAAAGTGCTGACTGTACGTGCAAGGAAACGTACTGTGAACAGTCAACCAGGAACTGTGCATGCAAGGGAACATTCTATGGGTCAGACTGCTCTCAAATCTCCGGACATCTGTTTGAACGAAACCTGTGAACAGTTATTCGGAGCCTGCATCTCGTATGTCGATGATTCACACGTTAAGAAGAGTCTGCAGACTAACCCAAGCATATGGATACCTCAATGTGTTTATGTGCTAGACTTAGTTCATTTCTTGGTGTTTTTCCGTGAAGCCATGACTCATATCTTAATGTGTTTCTGTGCTAGTCATGGCTCATTTCTTGATGTGTTTCTGTGCTAGCCATGGCTCAAATCTTAGCTTGTGTGTGTGTGCTAGCCATGGCTGATATCTAGGTGTGTGTCATGTTAGTCATATCTCATATCTTGGTGTGTCCGTGTTAATCATGTCTCATATCTTTATATGCGTCTGAGTTTAGTAATATCTCATAACTTAGTGTGTATCTGTGTTAGTCATGTGTCATATCTTTGTGTATGCATGTCTGGGTTAGGGATATCTCATATCTTTGTGTGCATGTTTATGTTAGTCATGTCTCATATCTTTGTGTGTGCATGTCTGTGTTTGACACATCTTATATCCTTGTGTGTGCATGGCTATGTAAGTCACATCTCATATCTTTGTGTGTGCATGCCTATGTTAGTTATATCTTAAATCTTTGTGTGTATGTCTATGTTAGGTATGTGTCATATTTTTGTGTGTGCATGTCTATGTCAGTCATATCTCATATCTTTATATGCATGTCTATGTTATTCATGTGTCATATATCTTGATGTGTGTCGGTGTTAGTTATGTCTCGTATCGCTGTGTACATGTCTGTGTTATTCACATCTCATATCTTTGTGTGTGCATGTCTGTGTTAGTCACCTCTAGTGACTCGGGCAGATGGTGCTCGTAAACCTGGGAGGGCCGACCATCTAAGGGCAGAATCCCCCTACAGAAAATACAATCTGCTGCCTTGCAGGAAGATTGGGGACAATCAAAGGCTAAGGAAAGCGAACCTGAATAAAATGCTGGCTGAAATCGGATGCACTGGGCCACTGGCGCAGAACACAGTGCAACGTTTTAACGGGTGTTCAGTCAGAGTGGATCTGGCAGACTCTAAATGTGATGTTCTGTCTGTGGGGGCGATCAACACACTTAACCTGACAGCTGACTTCATGTGGGAGTCTGGAATCCTACTCTGATTGAGTCCTGATCGCAGAGAGAGAGAGAGAGAGAGAGAGAGAGAGAGAGAGAGAGAGAGAGAGAGACAAGTAACATGTGTTTGTTCTTAAACCTGGCAAATTGATTTTTTTCTCTATATCTTTGTTAATGAATTTATGCACAAATTAATTCATTAAAAAATTTATAACTTTTTTTCTAATTGTCGTAGAAGCATAAATAAGGTATCATTGTAATGTTTGGCTTATGTCAACATGGGTTATCTAGCTACCTTGTTTTTTTAAATTATAAGACTATTTTGAAATTTTTATAAAAGTACATACTATGAAACATAGGTATAGATCTGTTTTCACCTCTATGGCTCTTTCTACTAAAGATCTTATGATGTATATGGTAGGTACTTCGATATCTCTAGAGACGCCTTCACCGGTTGTGACGTCACTTAAGTAAATATAGGTGGCCAGGACGCCGTGTGAAAAAATCTCCGAATTTTTACATCGTATGCAAATCGTTTTCCGATGATGTTTCCGGAAGCTATTTATAGGAAACTTAAGTTGTTTCCTAACAATGAGAGTTCCGTCCGCCTATTTAAAAAGTCGGAAGTGATTTAAAACGATTGTATTTTGTCTTACAACGCATGTTCCAGCTACATACGACGGTCTCATCATATTTTCACCCGAAAAAAAGCATAATGCAGTAAAATAATATGGATATTTAGATTTAGCGTCCATTTTTACATAAGTGTGTGAAATTTCACAATGATTCGTGTTAGGATGTTGCGGCAATCGCGAAAATTGATGCCCCTGCTCGCTCCATAAAATAACATGGCCGATCGGCGACTATTTCGAATGTTGAACTTTAATTCATTGCAGAAAAAAATCCTGCGAACGTAGGTTTAAATAATAAAGATAACCTGATTCTATAACCACTTCTACATATTTGTGGGAAATTTTAAATGGATATGATAGCCCCTATTGAAATTATCGGCATTTGAATAATCTCACCATTATCGAAAATTTTCCCCATTGGTAGCATGGCGGCGATCTAGCTGGGATCAAAGACTATGTCCACTGTTGAACTTAAGTCATTGCAGAAAAAAATCCTGCGAACGTAGGTTTAAATAATAAAGATAACCTGATTCTATAACCACTTCTACATATTTGTGGGAAATTTTAAATGGATATGATAGCCCCTATTGAAATTATCGGCATTTGTTTTCCCCATTGATTAGCATGGCGGCGATCCAGCAGGGATCAAAGACTTATGTCCACTGTTGAACTTAAGTCATTGCAGAAAAAAATCCTGCGAACGTAGGTTTAAATAATAAAGATAACCTGATTCTATAACCACTTCTACATATTTGTGGGAAATTTTAAATGGATATGATAGCCCCTATTGAAATTATTGGCATTTGAACGACCACACCATCATTATACAAAATTTCCGGTTTTCCCCCATGCTTGGTCTCTTCAACCATCATCAAGTGCCTCTAACTCAGACTCACTCAACGTTTTTTTTTGTTATTATACATTGTAGTTATAAGTTAGTTATATTTAATTTAAAATGTAGTATTTCCAGTTGCCTAATATTAATAAATATTCCCAATTATTGAATTGAAAGTTTTTTTTTTATTTATATACTGTAAATACATATATTTTTTTTAATGAATAAAAAAAAATTAATAATAAAATTATACTTCTTATACACATAAAATAACAATAATAATGATGTGACTTCTTTAGCAGAAATTCAGTATTATTTTTATGTGAATCATAGAAATTTATAATTATTCTTACATAAATTGCAGAGAATTACTGTTATTTTTGACGTAAATTCCTGAAAATTACCGTTACTTTGATATAAATCAATTTAAATGACTTATTTTTGACGCAAATCAAATAAAAAGTATTATTTTTTTTTATTGTACACCAAATATAATGATTATTTTGAAAATGTACACCAAATGTAATGATAATAATTTTAATTTAATAAAAAAAAAATTTGGCTTCTTATTTAAAATTTGGCTTTCTTTTTGCATGGCCAACCTGGCGCTATGGTTTTTTCTTCTTTGCATCATTTAACACAGAAATAATTCACTTAAAAAATCGTAACTTTTTTTCTAATTGTCGTACAAACATGATTCAGGTATCACTGTTTTACTCACTTCGAGGGCTATTTAGCTATCCTGGTTTCAATTATTAGAAATTATTTTGAAAAAAAAGCCAAAGTACCTATATATGGCATTGCTTGTTCCTTTATCTCTAACAAAACCACACTGTTCATCGCTACGTTAATTTCTGGACCAGATATTAATTTATTTTATTATTAATAATAAATTTAATAAAAACTTTAATATATTAATTTCTGGAGAGGGATATTATGTGATTATTATTAATGTTATTTTCAATATGTATAATGAATAAAATGAAATTATTATAATAGAATGCAAATTGCTAAGCAAACGGGAAAAAAAAATGATAATCTCGTACTTTTCTACTCCTAGAATGAGTTTCACCTCGTTGAACACAGACGTCCATGACCAAAATAGACAAACATCCGGTGTGCGTGTGGACGAGAGACTGCGAGATTGGACGAGATCATCATAATTCTGGATGGGAAGGGCGGTATCTCTTCTAAATATGTTGTTGTTGTTATGGATCCAGCGACCTTTGAGCTGATGCCCTTCGGCTAGAGTGACCATTCGTCCCCGATTTCCGGGTCCCCGGAATGTAGAAGTTGTCCCCGAAAGAAATTTGTCCCCGATTTCAGTGAATAAATAAATGTTCATACACGGAATCGGCCCTCTTTTAAAGTAATCACTAGGACTCAGGACGGAGGACGTTACTGAGTGTGTTTCTTTATCCCAGACTGAGCGGCATTAGCAAGAAAATAAAAAAGAAGACTTGGACGCGTTGTGTCGGAGATAGCTCTTTGAACTCTTGAAGCGCGGTGCTACGTCACTTCTATTGGGATGGGTTTAATTTAAAAAAAAAAAGCAGACACTATCTCCCCCCACCCCTGCCTTTCCGGACATCTCCCGCCAAAGTATCTCGCCAAAGTCGCCAACAGTAAAAACTAACATTAATTTATCGTGTGAAAGCTTCAGTGAAAAACTTGTTTCAAATCGTGAGAAAGATACACTCAAAAAACAAGTACCACGCCGAGGCAACAACCTCTTCAGTATAAATAAGGTACTGTAAACATTACTTTAATACTGCAATTGATATCTAAATGTTGTTTAATTTTTTTTTATTTTAAATATTTTTTTTATTGAGAAACACAACTAGCTATTGTAATGTAGGGCGACCATTTTTTTCCCATGGTTTCCGGGGACATTTGTCATATTTTTTACATTTCATAGGATTTTTTTGCTTATTTCTGAGACTGTCCCACAAAATCGGGGACGAACGATATATATATATATGTGTGTGTGTATACATATATATATTTATTTCTATATATTTATAATATGTGTGGGTGGGTGTGTGACTGTGTGTGCGCAAGAAATTTTGTAGATGCGAAAAAAAGATAACTTTAAATTTCATAATATCTGTTCATTTGCTGTTTGATTTTATTTTTGTTAATATTCACCGTACTTATGCGATACACGCACTTAATTATATTACAATAGCTAGTTGTGTTTCTCAATTAAAAAAAAATATGTAAAATAAAAAACAATTTAAACAACATATAGATATCAATTGCAGTATTAAAGTAATGTTTACAGTACCTTATTTATACTGAAGAGGTTGTTGCCTCGGCGTGGTACTTGTTTTTTGAGTGTATCTTTCTCACGATTTGAAGCAAGTTTTTCACTGAAGCTTTCACGCTATAAATTAATGTTAGTTTTTACTGTTGGCGACTTTGGCGAGATACTTTGGCGGGAGATGTCCGGAAAGGCAGGGGTGGGGGGAGAGAGAGTGTCTGCTTTTTAACAAAATTAAACCCATCCCAATAGAAGTGAGTGGTGGGAATAGAAGTGACGTAGCACCGCGCTTCAAGAGTTCAAAGAGCTATCTCCGACACAACGCGTCCAAGTCTTCTCTTTTAGCTAATGCCGCTCAGTCTGGGATAAAGAAACACAACTCAGTAACGTCCGGAGATCCTAGTGATTACTTTAAAAGAGGGCCGATTCCGTGTATGAACATTTATTTATTCACTTAAATCGGGGACAAATTTCTTTCGGGACAACTTCTACATTCCGGGGACTGTCCCCGGAAATCGGGGACGAATGGTCACCCTATTGTAATGTCATTAAGTGCGTGTATCGCATAAGTACCGTGAATATTAACAAAAATAAAATCAAACAGCAAATGAACAGATATTATGAAATTTAAAGTTATCTTTTTTTTTGCATCTACAAAATTTCTTGCGCACACACAGTCACACACCCACCCACACATATAAAAAATAAAAATATATATATAAATAAATATATATGTATACATACACACACATCGTTCGTCCCCGATTTTGTGGGACAGTCTCAGAAATAAGCAAAAAAATCCTATGAAATGTAAAAAATATGACAAATGTCCCCGGAAACAATGGGGAAAAAATGGTCACCCTACCTTCGGCCCAATGCCATGTAGCAGTATCTGCAGGTATTTTTAAGCAGAAGGCAGCTGTGGTCAAATGCCGGTCCGAGGGCCAGATCCGGCATGCCAGTCTATTTTTTTTTTCCTCGGCCATTGAAGCGTCCACAGAATCTGCCATATTAAAAATCTATAAATAAAAACCAAAGTTACAGTCGGCTACAAAAAAAGCTATTGATGCCGACAATAATCAAAGGCTTTGTTTATAGTTGACGCTGCAATGTTGCTTTCCTGTTAGTGTCATGTGATAGTGATAGCGTGCAAGCGTTATTATTTATGTTAGTGTAACGAGATAGCGTACAAGCGTTATTATACAGGGTGTTTGGAGGCGAAGGCGCGCCCCACCCAGCACCAGAGCTGGAAGTCGTCAGTGACTCATAACTGATGGCTTGCGCCAGGATTGGTGAACCAGAACCATCCAGACCCTGCTACACCTCTTCGTGGTGCCTCTAGAAACAGACTAACCTGTCTAGTCTGGCCAAGCGAGCAGGGATCGAAGTGGGAAGACGAATCCGGTACACAAAAAAGCGTCGGCTGAAATCGGATGTGTTGGGCCGAAAGGCGCAGATATCACAGTGTTACACTGCAAACTTCAACACAACGTAACTACGTCCACTTAACGTCCTTTTAAGGGCGGATGACGAGGAGGAAGTCTACGGTTCGTATCCGTTAGAATACCTCAAATCATCGGACGAACGCATCATCATCATCATACAGGGTGTTTTTAAAGTCGCAGTGCAGTGGATTTCTACTCTTGGAAGAAAAAACGTCACCAGAAATGCGGTTAACTAATGCGTCACACAAATTGTAAAATAAATGGTATTATTCAAATATACTTGACTGCTATCGGCGAGCTTATAATGGGTAATGTTGGTATTAACACAATAAAGTTGTGCCTAAAGCATATGTTGAAAATGTCCACCACGGGCCTCAAGACATGTCGCGATTCGTCTTTCCATATTTGCGAAAACCTTCAGAATAATGTCTGGTGATATTTGTTTAATCTTGTCTACTATTTCAGTCTTTAGGTCATTAATTGTCTGCGGATTATTTTCATAAACTTTCCCCTTCAATGCCCCCCACAGATAATAATCTGGGGGTGTTAGATCTGGTGAACGAGCAGGCCAGATTCCACGTGAAATAATGCGATTTGCAAATATGCTTTCTAAATAATTGAGTGTTGTTGTGGCTGTGTGTGCTGTTGCCCCATCCTGCTGAAACCAGGATTCCATAATTTCCCGTTCTGTAAGGTGTGCTATGAACGGTTCCAGAATTAAAGTACGGTAACGTTCTGCATTTATTGTTTCATTAAAAAATATAGGTCTTATTATCCGCATACGACTTATAGCGCACCACACTCCGACTTTTTGATCGTAAAGCGGCACTTGATGAAATTCATGGGGGTTTTCACTGCTCCACAGCCGATTGTTCTGACTGTTCACATAACCGGATAAATGAAACCAGGCCTCATCAGTGAAAAAAAGTGACGTCAAGGATGGCAGCGCCATGTTCATAAATAAAATTCTGAAACCACATGCAGTAGTTTAAACGGGATTCATAATCTCTTTCTTGGAGTTGAGACACTTCAGTTAATTTGTATGGACGATAGTGTAGTTCACTTCTTAAAACCTTGTGAACAGAACTCTTAGATATTTGCACCTGTTGAGACAAGTGGTTTAACGATGCATTTGGACTCATTGTAATTCTGTCTTGGAGTTCCATAATTTGGTCTTGTGAAATTGAAGGTCTTCCAGATCGGTATGCATCTACCACACTACCGGTTTCACGAAACCTTTTGATCAATTTTGTAACAGAATTTCGGTGAGGGACTTGTGAGTCTGGAAATTTCCTCACGAATTGTCTAATGACCTCATCCGTATATTTACCGCCATTACGAAAGACATGCTCAACCAGAAATACCCTGTTTTCAATCGTCAACACCATTTCCTTCAAGCAATGAGACAGTGAAAGTAGCGTAGTGCCCGTCCTTTACGTAAATAAAACCTTAAAGGAAGCAGCGGTTTGTTCATAAATGTGGTTTACAAAATTGTGGTACGTAGATGATGATTACGTCATTTACTGAATATTAAAAATATTCACTGCACTGCGACTTTAAAAACACCCTGTATATGACTAACTCACATCATGTCATTGTTACAGTTACCTTTCTTGGTTTGGGAGATGAGTTAGTAATTCGGATGATTCCACTGGCACGGGCGGTTGAGCAATTATGGATTTTAATTCGTTTGCAGTGATACCGAGGCCTTCCATAACCAATAACCAATGTCATTGTTGACGATACCCTAAGCTTGAAGCTCTGGTCATGGCCTTGGCTCGGCCTTCACCTTAAGTTGGCCATCGATAGGTCTATATAGATTATCTCTCTCTCTGCGATCAAGACTCAATCAGAGTAGGATTCCAGACTCTCTCATGAAGTCAGCTGTCTGTTTAAGTGATTCGATTGCCCCATATAGTTTCTCTTCCAGGGAGGTGGGTGTAGACCACATTGCTCTTCTCACGTCTGTGTACTGGGGGCAATCCTGCAGAACATGTTTTGTAGTCATAGTGTACAGTGGCATAGGCTGGTTGTACCTATTTTGAATTTGGTGAACATGTTATTTCTCATTCTATTGTGGCCAGTGCGTAGGCAAAGTATGATGACTTGATCCCTCCTTAATAGTTGGTGGTATCCGTCACTCTCGTTATGCTTTGGGTGTTCTCGTTTCCATTTTTCATGGAACTGACCCTTGAGGATGGATTTGGCTTCATCATAACTGAGCGGATGGTTCTCTTGTGGTAAACTCCCTCCCTCCCTCTTTAGCTAATTTGTCTGCGCGTTCGTTCCCGTGTATATTACAGTGTGAAGGTATCCACTGAATGACTGCTCTCTGGAAGTTATTGCATAGTTGGTCCAGGGTTGTTCTCAAGTCATCTAGTTCTTTGTTCTTGGGGCTTTTTAGAGCTGATAATACTGACAGTGCATCAGTCAGAATCACCAATTTATTGTGCATGTTTTTTTTTGTGTTGAGTAGCCAGTGTTGCAGCATCTCTGATGGCCTCAGTTTCTGCTTTAAAGTTGTTTGAGAATTTTCCAGTAGCTATTGACTTGGTGATCTCGTCCTTATTATTCAGCGTCAAGAACACACCTTCCCCCACCATTTTTGGTGGCATTTGTAGCAGAGCCATCTGTGTATATGTGGGACCAAGAGTCCTGTGGTTAGGTATCGTGTATGTGTTTTTCTGCTACGTGTTTTCTTTCTGTGTCTAATTGGGTGCCTTTTTTCATGATTCCTGTTATATTTTCCTTAAGTTCTGGTATTTTATGCTTTCCATGAGGAGACATATCAGATGGCCCCCTAGGGTTTCGATATTGTTTGGGAAAGTACTGGGTCTCCAGTAGTTAGTTCATTGGCAATTGCAGCGAAGTTGCTCCTCTTTAGTCGTACAATTCCGGAACCAGTTATTCTTTGGTGCTTGGGGTGGCTAAGGAGCCTTCTATATTTCTCCGCTTGTTGCAATACTTTAGTGACCCGTCTGTCATCTAAGGGTTGTAAACCTGTTACTGTTTCTAGAGTCTTGATAGGTGTAGATTTCATAGCACCAGTGATGATACGGGCAGCTTGGTTCTGTGTTCTGTTAATTTTTGCTAAGGTGTGATTTGGAAGCCATAGCTCAGGCTGTGACTCCATATTCTAGAACTGGTCTGATTCTTCCTACGTATAGTCTTTTCCAAATATTGCTGTCTGCCCCCCCCTCCCCCCAGTCCGTTCCTGCCAATTTCTTCATAATATTTGTTCGTTTTCTGGCTTTTTTCTTTGCTCTGTCTTTCTGATTTTTCCAAGTCATTCTGCGATTCATGGTAACGCCAATATATGTTGAGTTTTGGTCAATAGGGAGTGTATGGTCTTTTATCTTCAAGTTTGCAGAGGGTGTGTTTCTTGATAGGCTGAAAATTGTATATGTAGTTTTTTTTCGTTGATTGGTAAGAACCAGGCGTTCGTCCATTTTTCAAGTTCACCTAGGGCATCTTGCATCCTGGGTCCAGCCACCGACATACTTTCCTCGCGAGCCCATAACGCCAGATCATCTGCGTATATTGCTGAGTGTATTCCGGGTGGAATGTCCATTACAATGTCATTTATGAAAATTAAAAAGAGTGTTGGGGACAAGACTCCGCCTTGTGGGACACCTTGTTCGATAGAGACCTTCTTACTTAGTTGACCTTGAACTTGTACTCTGGCCGTTCTATCCTGAAGGTATTGAGAGACCCAACTGAATAAACGACCCTGGATGCCAAGTCTAAAAAGCTTGTTCTTTAAACCCTCTCGCCATACCCTATCAAAAGCCTTCTCCATGTCGATCCACATTGCCAGTGTGTGTTTCTTTTCTTGTAGAGCATCCTCTATTTCCTGTGCAATGTAGGTGACCAGGTCTTCAGTTGATCTGTGCTGACGGAAGCCATTTTGTTGTGGTACGATTTGTTGTTTTGTCTCCAAATGCCACATAAGTCTTCTGTTAACCAGCCTTTCCATGAGTTTACTCAGGCAGCTCAGTAAGCTAATTGGTCTATAGCTACGTGGGTCTAGTGGGTCTTTTCCACGCTTGAGGATGGGCACCATAATAGCTTCTTTCCAGATTGCCGGCACATGACCTCTCTTCCAGCTAGCATTTATTATCCTTAGAAGCTGGCTCTTGACTTTCTGCCCCAGATTTAGGAGCATTTCGTTGGAGGTTCCATCTTTACCAGGGGAACTTTTGAGCTTCAATCCTTTGAGGGCAACATCTAATTCAGTTGGGGTAAAGATGGTCGTCTGATGCTCTTCTGGTTCTGAAGGCATGTGTTTCGCATCTTGGTTTTCCCGTCTTGCAGCTTTCTGTTTGTCTATTGGAATGTTTATTCTACTAATGTTTTTGTAAGTCTTTATCAATAGATTTGCTGCCCTTTCGCCTGTGAGGATGTTCTGATTGTGTGTTAATCATATTGGAGGTCGGCAGTTGTTTTCATCGCTCAGAACTTTCACAAGTTTCCATAGTTTATGACCATTTTTGTCTAGATTAAGGCTCTCTGTTTTGTCTATCCAGCTCTGTCTTGCTGATATCATGACCTCACGTCTGTATTTGGCAGAGGCTGCTTTGTAGGCAATGTTGCTCTCTGTGCTGTGTGATGTTTCAGCTAGTTCTCTGGCAGAGTCCAGTTCCTCTTCTAGTCTTTGTATTTCCTTGCTCCAGTATGGCTTGTTGTTTCTTCTTGCTCCTCTAGGAATGGATTCTTTAGCAGCTCTCAGGATTCCATTTGTTAACCGCCCTATCATATTATTGACCTTCTTTTCGTGGGTGTTGATAGGCGCAGTATATGCATTAGTGAGCCCAGCAAACTTTGCCCAATCTGCTCTCTTATAGTTCCAGTGGGGAAGAGGTATTTGCAACTCCTGTTTGTGAGCAAGAACCACTGAAAGTTTGACTGGTCTATGGTCACTATCTCCAAGTTTGTTCAGCACTTGTCTGGTTATTTTGATAGATATGTCTCCAGTTGCAAATGCTAGGTCGGGAGTGGAAGTTGTTTTCCATCTTCTTGAGTAGAAGGTTGGGGGTGGGTGACCCGCTCCTCCCTAGAGTTTATGAGGAATAGGTTGTTGTCTATTTCCCATTCTTCCACTTCTTCACCTCGAACATTGGACTCCTTATATCCCCATCTTTCAGAGTGGCTGTTAAAGTCTCCTACTAACACATACTTTGATGGTGTTATTTCCATTGACTCCAGCTTCAGTAATTTCTCATTGGGACAATATATATTAAATATCCTTATACTAGTGGAGTTAATGTATAGGTCTGTACCAATGCTCTCTGTTTGTGGCTACATCTATCAGTTTTGCTGGGATGGAATTTTTTAATAAGTATAAGAATTCCACCCATGTGACCTTCCCTGTCTTGTCTAAATGTTTGGTAGCCCCTGATCATAAATCTGTGCTGAGGATTAAGATGAGTTTCCTGGATGCAGGCAACATCTATCTCCTCTGCTAGTCTGATTGTTAGAGCTTGTTTTTTGTGGTATATGCCCTCCGCATTCCAGTGTATTATATTCAGCTGTTTCTTGAAGCCTTTCCGGTCAGCGGTAGTTTCTATCATAATTAGAGTCTGTTAGATCCAGTCTGATTGATTACTTGTTAAAATGTTGCACTGTGTTCTGCGCCAGTGGCCCAGTGCATCCGATTTCAGCCAGCATTTTTTTCAGGTTTGCTTTCCTTAGCCTTTGATTGTCCCCAATCTTCCTGCAAGGCATCAGATTGTCTTTTCTGTAGGGGGATTCTGCCCTTAGATGATCGGGCTCCCAGGTTTACGAGCACCATCTGCCCAAGCTTGATGTAGTAATTAGTTAATCAGAGCTTTCGCAAAGAAGGTCAAAGAAGGTGTTGATCTCCTCCTGCGTTAGTGGACGCAAGGTTGTTTACTAGTTTATTTCATTTAAGGTCACAACTTGTCTGGTGAAACATTCGGTTACAACTTGTCTGGTGAAACAATCTGTTACAACTAGTCTGGTGAAACATTTAGTTACAACTTGTCTGATGAAACAATCGGTTACAACTTGTCTGGTGAAACAATCGGTTATAACTTGTCTGGTGAAACAATTGGTTATAAATTGTCTGATGAAACAATCGGTTACAACTTGTCTGGTGAAACATTCAGTTACAACTTGTCTGATGAAACAATCTGTTACAACTAGTCTGGTGAAACATTCAGTTACAACTTGTCTGATGAAACAATCTGTTACAACTTGTCTGGTGAAACAATCTGTTACAACTAGTCTGGTGAAACATTCAGTTACAACTTGTCTGATTAAACAATCTGTTACAACTAGTCTGGTGAAACATTCAGTTACAACTTGTCTGATGAAACAATCGGTTACAACTTGTCTGGTGAAACATTCAGTTACAACTTGTCTAATGAAACAATCTGTTACAATTAGTCTGGTGAAACATTCAGTTACAACTTGTCTGATGAAACAATCGGTTACAACTTGTCTGGTGAAACAATCGGTTATAACTTGTCTGGTGAAACAATTGGTTATAAATTGTCTGATGAAACAATCGGTTACAACTTGTCTGGTGAAACAATCGGTTACAACTTGTCTGGTGAAACAATCGGTTACAACTAGTCTGGTGAAACAATCGGTTACAACTTGTCTGATGAAACAATCGGTTACAACTTGTCTGGTGAAACAATCGGTTACAACTTGTCTGATGAAACAATTGGTTATAAATTGTCTGATGAAACAATCGGTTACAACTTGTCTGGTGAAACAATCGGTTACAACTTGTCTGATGAAACAATCGGTTACAACTTGTCTGGTGAAACAATTGGTTACAACTTGTCTGATGAAACAATTGGTTATAAATTGTCTGATGAAACAATCGGTTACAACTTGTCTGGTGAAACAATCGGTTATAACTTGTCTGGTGAAACAATTGGTTATAAATTGTCTGATGAAACAATCGGTTACAACTTGTCTGGTGAAACAATCGGTTACAACTTGTCTGGTGAAACAATCGGTTACAACTTGTCTGATGAAACAATCGGTTACAACTTGTCTGGTGAAACAATCGGTTACAACTTGTCTGGTGAAACAATTGGTTATAAATTGTCTGGTGAAACAATCGGTTACAACTTGTCTGGTGAAACAATCGGTTACAACTTGTCTGATGAAGCAATCAGTTACAACTTGTCTGATGAAACAATCGGTTACAAATTGTCTGGTGAAACAATCGATTACAAATTGTCTGGTGAAACAATCGGTTACAAACTGTCTGGTGAAACAATCGGTTACAACTTGTCTGATGAAACAATCGGTTACAACTTGTCTGGTGAAACATTCAGTTACAACTTGTCTGATGAAACAATCGGTTACAAATTGTCTGGTGAAACAATCGGTTACAACTTGTCTGGTGAAACAATCGGTTACAACTTGTCAGGTGAAACAATCGGTTACAACTTATCTGATGAAACAATCGGTTACAACTTGTCTGGTGAAACAATCGGTTACAACTTGTCTGGTGAAACAATCGGTTACAAATTGTCTGGTGAAACAATCGGTTACAACTTGTCTGATGAAACAATCGGTTACAAACTGGCTGGTGAAACAATCGGTTACAAACTGGCTGGTGAAACATTGTGCTAGTAAAAGCTAAACTATAACGGCTGCCGTTGAGAATGAACGAAATACTGCAATTTTAGATCTTGGTCGTTGGACTTTGTTCAAACGTAAACAAGCGTCCATCTTGGTGCCGTCTAGATTATAGAAGACAGTCTATAGTTTAAGGTGGTGCGTCTCACCAAAGATATCTATAGATGGAAAATAAATGGCGTTGGTCTCACCAAAGATATCTATAGATGGAAAATAAATGGCGTTGGTCTCACCAAAGATATCTATAGATGGAATATAAATGACGTTGGCCTCACCAAAGATATCTATAGATGGAATATAAATGACGTTGGCCTCACCAAAGATATCTATATAGATGGAATATAAATGGCGTTGGTCTCACCAAAGATATCTATAGATGGAATATAAATGACGTTGGCCTCACCAAAGATATCTATATAGATGGAATATAAATGGCGTTGGTCTCACCAAAGATATCTATAGATGGAATATAAATGACGTTGGTCTCACCAAAGATATCTATAGATGGAATATAAATGACGTTGGTCTCACCAAAGATATCTATATAGATGGAATATAAATGACGTTGGCCTCACCAAAGATATCTATATAGATGGAATATAAATGGCGTTGGTCTCACCAAAGATATCTATAGATGGAATATAAATGACGTTGGTCTCACCAAAGATATCTATAGATGGAATATAAATGACGTTGGTCTCACCAAAGATATCTATAGATGGAATATAAATGACGTTGGCCTCACCAAAGATATCTATAGATGGAATATAAATGACGTTGGTCTCACCAAAAATATCTATAGATGGAATATAAATGACGTTGGTCTCACCAAAGATATCTATAGATGGAATATAAATGACGTTGGTCTCACCAAAGATATCTATAGATGGAATATAAATGACGTTGGCCTCACCAAAGATATCTATAGATGGAATATAAATGACGTTAGCCTCACCAAAGATATCTATAGATGGAATATAAATGACGTTGGTCTCACCAAAGATATCTATAGATGGAATATAAATGACGTTGACCTCACCAAAGATATCTATAGATGGAATATAAATGACGTTGGTCTCACCAAAGATATCTATAGATGGAATATAAATGACGTTGGTCTCACCAAAGATATCTATAGATGGAATATAAATGACGTTGAGCTCACCAAAGATATCTATAGATGGAATATAAATGACGTTGGTCTCACCAAAGATATCTATAGATGGAATATAAATGACGTTGGTCTCACCAAAGATATCTATAGATGGAATATAAATGGCGTTTGTCTCACCAAAGATATGTATATAGATGGAATATAAATGACGTTGGCCTCACCAACAGCAGCAAAAAGCCGGGAGAGTTGGGGACTTAAAATGCAAACAAGCCTAGATGAGACAAGGGTACCTGGTTAGGATTCCTGGATAACATTACTGGCTGAGAAGACTTCGGGACAAGCACCTCCATAGATCAGAACTGACTCTACATAGAACCGCTGAACTACCTTTCTCACTTCCATTGATGTGGGTTTGTTGCACAAGATGTTTTCATTTTCTGAAATGCTATTTGGGTCTGAGCAATTCTGCTTTTTATTTCTGTGATGCATCTTTCATTTTATGTTATTATTGTGCCCAAGTATTTGGCATTCTACACTTGTTTCAGATGTGTCCCGCTTATTTTTATGTTGCATGATGGTCATGTACAACAGAGGTGAGGTGCAGAATGGTTCAGGCAAAAGCAGCTTTCCAAAAAACGAGAAAGATATTGTGTAATCCATTTTTGACAATAGAAAAAGAGTGCTAAATGTTATGTAAAGCCAGTCTTAACGTATGGATGTGAATCATGGATAATAGACAAGGAAATCACTGGAGGCCGTATACATTTCGTTTTACAGAAGAATGTTGAGAATACCATGGACAGCTAAGAAGAGTAATTAAAACGTTCTTAAAAGAGGCCAAAGCAAAGAGAGAGCTAATTTATAATATTAGAAAGAAACAATCATCATTTTTTGGCCATGCAGTGAGAAGAGAACAGCTGGAATATATTGTAATAACTGGGAAAATTGAGGGACAAAGAGATAGAGGGAAGCAAAGAGAAAAGATACCAGACAAGTTAAGAGAATGGCTTGGCAGAAGGTCAACAACAGAAATGATAAATAACTGTCGAGATCGAAAGTTGTGGAGAGACTTGATCACCTATGCCAGCAGGTAATGATGATGATTTTTCTTCGGTATGACCATTACTTCCGTTTTCTTACTTTACAAACAGACCTGTCGTGTTGCTTTCTTTCACAATGTTTTCCATCATTTCTTGTAGTTTGGCGCTGCTATTAAGACTGTGAAGGAAATAAATATAAAATGATATTGAGGAGCTAAACTAACAGAAAGATAAGACAAGCCACAACGTTTCGGCAAAAGCCTTCATCAATTATAACAAATAGGCTATACACAGTAACAACAAAATCCCCAGTTAGAACTGCACAGCTAAAAAAAATTGGCGGAAAAGACAGTGGCCAGGATTTTGGTAGAGTCTGGTTCCGCCATTTTGTTTCCACCATTTCTTAGAGCTGTGTAATTGTGTTGTGTATTCTAACTGGGGATTTTGTGTTTAATGTTTATAGTTCGTTTGTTATACTTGATGTAGTGCCGAAACATTGTAGCTTGTCTTATCTTTCTGTTAGTTTAGCTGCTCAACACCATTTTATGTTTATTTTCTTCACAGCTTTAATCATCATCATCAAGTACCATGCCTGCTGGCGTAGGTGCTCATGTCTTTCCATAACTTTCTATCTCGACAGTTATTTATCATTTCTGTTGTTGACATTACAGAGCACAACCTTGTCTGACTCTTGTTTTATACATCGTATCTGTACGGTTTGATTCCAAATTCTTATGTCTGCTGTTTGTTGCCAATCATCATCATCATCGAGTGCCGTCTCCGCATCGAAGGTTGGCTACCATGGAGCGCCATTCTGCTCTGTCTCTTGCTTTGATGGTGCAGGTTGTCATAGGCTGATTTGTCCATCTTTTGATGTTACTCGTCCATGTTAGTCTTGGTCTGCCTCTGCCTCTTTTACCTTGTATTTTCCCCTCCAGGATTACTTTTAGTAGGCTGTTGTGTCTTTTAACATGGCCAAAAATCGCATTTGTCTTGTTTGAATTGTGTTTAGTAGTTCTCTTTTCATTTTTAGTTGTTTTAAGACTTCGTCGTTTATTTTCTTTTCCTTTCATCCAATTCTACCTATTCTTCTATATAACCACATTTCAAAGACTTCAATTCTCTGTTCTGTTTTCTTGTCTAATGTCCATGTTTCTGCACCATATAGGAATATTGAGAAAATGTAACATTTTGCTATTCTTAGTTTTAGCACTGGTGTTATTTGTTTTGATGTTAGTATGTCCTTCATGGCATTAAAATTACTTTTTGCCATTCCTATTCTTTTGTTTATTTCAGTTGTACATTTTCCATCACTGGTTATAGTATGTCCAAGGTAGTAGTTGTAGTTCTGAACTGTCTCCAGGTCTATTCCTTCAATTTTGATATCCATTTGTGGGTTTTGAGTATTTCCTTTGTTTATGATCACAGTTTTAGTCTTTTTGATATTCATATCTAGTCCATATTTTTTGCTTATCATGTTTATTTCATTAAGTAATTGTTGTAGATCTTTAGGATTTTCTGCTAGTAGTACAGTATCATCAGCATATCTTAGGTTATTGATTATTTTTCTATTAATATCTAGGCCTGGCATCCCTGAGATGTTTTTAAAGATTTGCTCAGTGTATAGATTGAACAAGCTTGGTGATAGGATGCATCCCTGTCTTACTCCTCTTTTTATATCAATGGGTGTAGAGAACTCTTTGTTATATTTTATTATTGCTGTTTGCTCCCAGTATAGATTACATTAGTCGTATGTTAATGTCATCTAGATGTATCTCTTTTAGGCATTCTATAAGTTGTTTGTGGTGTACTCTATCAAAAGCTTTGGTGTAGTCTATGAAGCTGGCATATATTGGTTTGTTTACTTCTGTGTACTTTTCGATTATGTGTTCTCATGCAGAATATGGCTTCTTTTGTCCCGTTATTTTTCCTAAATCCAAATTGATGCTCATCTAAATCATTATTAATTTTATTCTGAATCCTTCCATGTATAACTTTTAGCAAGATTTTTGTAACATGGCTTATTAGGCTTATTGTTCTAAAGTCACTGCATTCAATTGCACCATTCTCTTTAGGCAATGCAATGAAAGTTGATGTTTTTAGTTAATTTGGTATGTATCCTGTGTGGTATATGTCGTTGCATATGTCTGTAATCACTTCAATGCCAAAATCGTCTAGTGTCTGTATCACCTCTATCTGTATGCTGTAAGGTCCTGCTGCTTTTCCCTTTTTCATTGATTTATAGATTTTCCACCTCAGATTTAAAGATTGTATAGCCTGATGTACATTTTATAACTGGTTTCTTGTCCCTTTGATCCTGAAATAGTTCTGTTATATATTCCTGCCATCTATCTATAATATCTGTATTGCCTGTTAGCATTTTTCCTTTTTTGTCTGCAATGCATCCACCTTCTGTGGCTTTTTTTATTTTTATTAGTCATTCTCTTTATTTCTGTGTACATTCCTCTTAAGTCTTGTTTGCTTTCCCTAGTTTCTATTTCTATACATTTTTGGCTGAGCCAGTCTTTTGCCTTTTTGCACATTTTGCGTATCTCATTAACTATTTAATTGTATTGGGCAGTGTTCTTTGCTTGTCTCCTTTCTTCCATTTCTTCTAAGATTGTGTTAGTTATCCATTTTTGTTTTTTGTTCTTTTCTCTTTTGGGTAAGGTATTGCAGGTTTCTTGTATGCTTTTCTTTATGCATTGCCATTTGGTTGTTACTTTTTCATCATGATTTTCTCTTCTGTATTGTTCAATTCCTTCTTCTAGCAGCTTCTAGTATGTGTTCTTTACTTGTATTGTATCTTTAATATCTTTTTGATTTAAAGCTGCTATATATAGTGGATTTGTTGATGAATTAGACTTTTGCTTGTTTATCTTTAATTTGATTTTCATTTTAATCATTACAGGATTGTGATCAGAATTAATATCTGCTCCTGGGTAGGTTTTGGCTTTCTTTACGCTGTTACGGAACCTTTCTTTTATCATTATGTAATCTATTTGATTCCTCTTCTTATCTTCAGGGTTCCATGTGTATAGTTTCCTTTTCTCTTGCTCAAAGTAGGTGTTACATATTATCAGCCTGTTTTCTTCACAGAATTGTATTAATCTTTTTCTTCTGTCATTTCTTTTTCCTAAATCATGATTTCCTATAATTGTCTTATATCTACCTTTTCCTACTTTAGTGTTCATGTCACCCATTACAATCAAGATGTCTGAAGATTTCACTTGCTTCATAACTTTATTTAGGTCTTCATAGTATGCCTCTATTTGTTCATCTGTGTAGTCTTGAGTAGGTGCATATGTCTGTATTACTGCTATGTCTAATGTTTTGCTTTCAACTTGAGCAGTATAATCCTATCACTGTATGTCCAGTGGGTACTTATATATTTTTTTAGCTCTCTTTTTATCAGTATTCCTACCCCCCTTTAATGTTGTCTTGTGATTCCTTTGTATATAAATGTATATTTTTCGTCTTCAATGTACCCACATTCTTTCCATCTAGTCTCTGATATGCCTAAAATATCTATATTTATTCGTTCTGCTTCTTGAATCAGATTTTCCAATTTCCCTTCTTGATATAGAGTCCTAACATTCCAGGTACTTATATTAAGATCTTTTCTCCGACATAAGTTCGAATTCCTCACCATGGCTTCCTCTGGACTAGTACGTGATGAGGCTCCAATCTCTTTCACGGTGGTCAGCCACATTCGTATTTCGTGTTCTGAACATGCCTCTTGTGTACCACACACTTTGCTGTTTTCGCTTTCTGGGCCGTTGGTCATTTCTGACTCTTCCGCTCCATCCACCGTTGCAGACTTTGTACAATTCGGAATAGACATTTCCGTCTGCCTGGCGCGACAGTGAAAAACAATGACCTATCACCGATAGGTCAATCTCGAATGAAAAGAAGATAAATACCCACTTAACAACGAGAATTCCCACCATCCAGCAGCCTGTCAGAAGTTAAACAACCACAACAGGCATGAGCAGAATATTAAACCCAAGAATCACACCGCGTGTAACCGGCGTATGTCGAAACAACACACGCTGTAACGGAAAACACTGTCCACACACCGCGTGTAACCGGCGTATTTGGAAACAACACACGCTGTAACGGAAAACACTGTCAACACACCGCGTGTAACCGGCGTATGTCGAAACAACACACGCTGTAACGGAAAACACTGTCCACACACCGCGTGTAACCGGCGTATTTCGAAACAACACACGCTGTAACGGAAAACACTGTCCACACACCGCGTGTAACCGGTGTATGTCGAAACAACACACGCTGTAACGAGAAAACACTGTCCACACACGCACGTCATCTTGAAGAAAAAAACAATAGTTGCCATTACATGTTTTTATTTTTTAAGATTCTCAGATCTTTTCCCTAAATGTTAAACTCAGGCAGCACATTTATTTCCAAGCTGAGATAATAAAATGACGTCATAACGCTTAATGCAAGGGGAAATCTTCTTCTACCCATCGGCACCCTGTGGAGCATTGGTCTTCAACAAACACTTTCCAAACCGTTTTATTTTTTGCCATTTTTTAAAGAGCATTCCATGTCTTCCCCATCATCTTCATCTCTGCTTCTGTCTTCTCCAAGAATTCCTTGGTCTACCTCTTTGTCTTTTTCCCTGGGGATTCCAAAAAGGACCTGTTGTGTAATATTCTCAGTTGGATTCCGCAGTGTGTGTCCTATCCAGCGCCATCGTCTTCGCTGTATTTTTTTATCCTCTGGTATTTGACTGGTACATTTCCATTATTCTATGTTAGTGATTTTGTCCTGCCATTTCCATCCTTTTATTCTGAGTAAGCATCCATTAATGAAAGTATGTATCTTCATGATTGTCATGTTTGTTGTTCTCCATGTTTCACAGCCATATAATAAGACTGACTTAACACTGGAGTTGAGCATTTTTATGTTAGTATTTAACCTAATTTCTGTGGACTTCCATATGTTTCCCAGTGCAACGAAAGCTCCTCTTGCTTTTGATATCCTTATTTTGATATCAGACGGAAGATGTACAACAGAGGTGAGATGCAGAATGGTTCAGGCAAAAACAGCTTTCCAAAAAATGAGGAAGATACTATGTAATTCGTTTTTGACAATATAAAAAGAGTGCTAAATGTTATGTAAAGCCAGTCTTAACGTATGGATGTGAATCATGGATAATAGACATGGAAATCACTGGAGGCTGTATAAATGAGGTTTTACAGAAGAATGTTGAGAATACCATGTGCAGCTAAAAAGGGTAATGGAAATGTTTTGAAAGAGGCCAAAGCAAAGAGAGAGCTAATTTATATTAGGAAGAAACAATCATCATTTTTTGGCCATGTAGTGAGAAGAGAAAAGCTAGAATATATTGTAATAACTAGGCAAATTGAGAGACGAAGAGAGTTAACGTGTAACTTTTATTCTGCTGGTAGTATATCTGGCGGATTATTTGAGCCGGGTCTAATCAGAAGTTCTTCACAGTTCTATTTCCATCTCTCCCTTTGTTCCCTTTTATTACTAAGCAGATTTCCTTTATCTTTAATAAAGGCATTGATCTGTTTGTATTTTCCACTTAATTTCTTTGTGCTGTTGTACAGTTCTTTCATATTCCCTTTATTTACTGCTTCTTCTGCCTCTTTAGCTAGTTCATCTATATATTCCTCTTATCCCTTTTAATGCATCTTCTCACTTCTTTGTTCACCTCTGTGTAAGCTTCCTGTGTCTTGGTTTTATTACTTCTTGTTTTGCTTTTATTTATGTCTGCTTTCTTACTCTTTCTTTCTTTCTTTCTTTAATTTTATCCAGGGTCTCTGCTGTCATCCATGCCTTATTCTGGCGTTCTCTTTTCCCCAGTGTTTCTTCACATGTCTTTTTCCATATATCAATTACCTGTTTCCAATGATCTTCTATATTTATTTGTATTTGCTAGTTGTTGCAGGACTTGGTATTTGTTTGATATTGTGACTGCAAATTTATCTGTAATTCCTTGTTCTTTAAGAAACCCTACATTGAAATACTTTCTACCCTTATTCGTTGTAGTATACCTTTTTAGTTTAATTTTAAGTTTGGCTATCAGAAGATGATGATCCGAAGCTATATCTGCCCCTCTATATACTTTTACATCCTGTAAGGATGACTTAAACTTATTATTAATTAGGGTGACCATTCGTCCCCGATTTTCGGGGACAGTCCCCGAAGTGTAGAAGTTGTCCCCTAAAGAAATTTGTCCCCGATTTTGTCCCCGATTTCAGTGAATAAATAAATGTTCATACACGGAATCGGCCCTCTTTTAAAATAATCACTGGGACTCAGGACGTTACTGAGTTGTGTTTCTTTATCCCAGACTGAGCGGCATTAGCAGGAAGATAAAAGAGAAGACTTTGACGCGTTGTGTCGGAGATAGCTCTTAAAACTCTGGAAACGCGGTGCTACGTCACTTCTATTCCAGCCACTGACTTCTATTGGGATGGGTTTAATTTTTAAAAAAAGCAGACATTCTCTCTCTCTCTCTTCATAATCATAGTTTCCGCAGTATGGATTGTACAACAATTCTACAAAAGAAATTTTCAACGAAACAATTTTCCTGCACAAGAACAAAGTGTGAATCCATAATGACCAATGTTTTTGCTCCTTGGGCTATTGATGAACTACAAAATGACCTCAAATATGTCGGCTTCGTAACATTGCGATACATCTAATCATAAACATGTTAAGCTACTTCCTATTTTAGTTCGTTATTTTCAGGCTTATGAGCTGGAAACTCCAGTAAAGACCAAACTGATTGCTCTCATAGATATCCCAGGAGAAACGTCCGACATAATATCTGAACAATTGTTGAAAGCAATTGATAATTTTGACTTAAACAAAAAGATTGTTGGACTCTCAGCAGACAATACAAGTACAAACTTTGGAGGCTTGTTGAGGAAAGGGAGAGATAATGTCATAACTAAAATAAAGTCCAAGTTAAACAGACACATAATGAGTCTTGGTTGCAACGCACACATAATTCACAATTGTGCAAAAACAGCGTTTGATTCCATGCCTATGGATATGGAAGTGATTGTAACAAAAATATTTGGATACTTTCACATTTACACCGTTCGTGTAGAACGCCTAAAAGACTTCTGTGAATTTGCTGGACAGGAGTTTAAGCAATTATTAGGTTATTCGAATATAAGGTGGTTGTCATTACTTCCAGTCTTGGAAAGAATATTGAAACTGTATCAATCACTGAGATCTTTCTTCTTGTCAGAAACACACTGTCTTACAATATTGAAACAATTCTTTGAAAGCAGTGAATCAGAGGTTTGACTCAGCTTTGCTCATTCTCACGCATCACTCTTCCATGAAACAATTAAGGCGATTGAAGGCGATGACAAGAGTGCAACAGAATCAGCACTAGCTGTGAACAATCTCATTATAAAATTAGAAACTCGACGCGATGAAAATTTCATCCCACACATGGTAAAGAGTTTGCTAACTGATTTAGTAGAAAGTGGTGACATCCAAATGGAAAGGTATTTCCAAATAAGTAAAGAATTCTATAATACTGCTGTACATTACTTGCAGTCTTGGAACAAGCACAATGAGGACTTGTCACCACTGAGCTGCCTTCTCTTGGATAATGTGCCTGAAAGGAAACATTTTGATAATGTAGTAGAACAGATATCTTCAAAGTGTCATGAAGTTGTAAACGTCAATCGTGATGAGCTCTTTGATAAGGTGACCATTCGTCCCGGATTGTCCGGGACAGTCCCGGAATTTGACATTTTTTGAACCTTTGTCCCGGATTAGCTGCCGTACCGGTTTTGTCCCGATTTTGGCATATTTTTTAGCTTTTGTCCCGGATTTGATAAAAAGTAATTTGGGACACAAACGTTTACCAATTTTGCCATTTTGGTATACGGTGTACATTTCTTCAATTAAAAAAAAAATATTATTCCGTTGCTGTGTAGACAATTTTGTTTAATATCAAAACAGTAGAATGCTCTCCTAGTTTTAAATCTCGTATATATTCGTTGTGTTATACTCACTTTCACTTTCGCAAAAAATGGCACCGAAGCGTAATTGTAGTTTTAATCAAGATTTACAAAAATAATACCCTTTTATAAAAAAATCTACTTCGTCATCAGACTTCACTGTAAGATGTAATATATGTTCATCCGGGTTTACTATTAACCATAGTGGACGTGGTGATATTAAGAGCCACATAAATAGTGATAAACATAAGAGAGCCGTCGCTACTGCTGCATCAAGCTCGTCGTTGCCAAATTTTTTTCGAGCTGAACAGGTTGGTGACAAAGAAGAACAGTTAGCTGCTACAGAAGGTGCCTTTGCATATCATACAGTGATGCACAATCACACGTTTAGATCTATGGACTGCACATCAAAATTGCTTCAGGTAACTTTAGAACCAAAATTTGCTTGTGCACGTACGAAAACAGAAGCTATTATTCGGAATGTGTTCACAACCCATGCTCTAAACGAGTTGAGATGTGACCTAGAAAACGTAACATTTATCTCCATACTGACAGATGCCTCCAACCACAAAGAAATCAAGATTTTTCCTTTGCTTGTCAGATACTTTGATCGCAATAAGGGACTGAAAGTTAAAATATTAGAGTTGAAGTCATTGCCGGGTGAAACATCTGATATAGTAAGTAGTTTTCTTATTGACTGTCTAACTGAAAATGGTTTAGAACTGAAAGTAGTTGGATTATGTGCAGACAACACAAATTCTAATTTTGGGGGCGCTGAAAGAAAAGGACAGAACAATGTTTTCAGAAAACTGAAAGAAAACCTTGGACATAGTTTGATAGGTGTTGGGTGTGCTTGCCATATTTTCCACAACACTGTTCGAGCAGCTGCAGACGTTTTGCCTGTTGATGTTGAAATGACTATTGCAAAAATGTATCTGTACTTCAAATCATACACAGTTAGAGTTGAAAGTCTCAGGAGTTTTGTCAGTTTGTCGACACAGACTTCCAGATGATTTTAGGTTATGCACAAACTAGGTGGCTTGCGCTCTTGCCTGCTGTTGAAAGGGTTCTTTACATGTTCCTGCCTCTAAAATCATATTTTCAATCTCAAGACAGATGCCCAGTTTTTATACAGGAATTCTTTGAAAACCCACTGTCTGAGGCATGGCTTATTTTGGTTCACAGTCAGGCATCCTCTTTCCACGAAGCAGTGCAGAAAGTAGAGGGACAGATGGTCACTGTATTTGAAGTCATTGACAACATCAATAGGTTGAAAGCTATCTTGGAGTCCAAGCTGGAAGACGGCTTCTTGCCATCAAGAGTTCAGATAATCCTTAAAAAGCTGGAAATGGAAGGATTTCCACGTGATGATGTGAACAAGTTTAACGCCAGTGTTTCTTCATTTTATGAAACAGCTTTAAGTTATTTGAAGAAATGGGCTGCAAATAATTTTCAAAACCTAGAGTCTTACAGCTGGGTAATGCTGAACAGAACACCAAATTGGGAAGATATTGAGAAGTCTTCATCATTAGTGAGCCAAACAGTGCCTTCAGTCGACTTTCCAGAAAATGAAATGTATGACGAATATGTCTACATGAAACAGTTCGTTACTTCACAAAAAATTAGTGAGTGGAGTCTTAATAAAACATTACCAGGGCAGCGTTGGGTTGAACTAGCTTCCCACTTCAGAAACAATCATGTGCCCGTTTCACATATTCTGAAGTTGGCAGAGTTCTTTTTGTGTCTACCTGGAACAAATGCTGCAACAGAACGAGTGTTTTCTCTGATGAACAGTTTGTGGACAAATGATAAAACACAACTAGGTGTTGAAACTTTAAAAGCCATGTTGATCACCAAAGTGAACTATGAGGGAACATGTGTCGAATTTTATAAGATGCTGCATACAAAGAAGGACATTTTACAGAAAATTCACTCATCTGAAAAGTACAGCATCTCTGTTTCACCTTCAATTTAAGTGAGTATCACTGTGTTTTTTTTTTAATCTCCTGATTATCCTGATAGCGTATTGTAGGTCTATATTATTAGATGTTTTAAAATGTATGTATTATTCACTTGAAAATGACAGCAAGAAGCAATGTAATTTTATTGGTGGAAAATGGAAGTAAAATTATTCCGTCCCCAATGGGATTTCAAAAATATGGTCACCTTATCTTTGATGAATTTACTTATTTGCGAGGCCATCTGTTGCAAAAAGAATGTGAGTGGTTCAGTAACAAGCCCCCATGTAGAAAATGGAATGAAGTACTCAGGTACTTAAATGAAAATAATGTACCACATGCTAATGTGAAGAGAATTCTTGAATTTTTTATGTGCTTACCTGGCAGCAATGCATCCGTAGAAAGACTATTTTCTCAAATGAACTACGTCTGGTCCGAAGAGAAATCACGGATTAATGTGAGCACGGTGCAAGCCATGTTAACAGTAAAAACTAACATTAATTTATCGTGTGAAAGCTTCAGTGAAAAACTTGCTTCAAATCATGAGATCTTGAGAAAGATACACTCAAAAAACAAATACCACGACGAGGCAACAACCTCTTCAGTAGAAATAAGCTACTGTAAACATTACTTTAATATTGCAATTGATATCTATATGTTGTATACATTTTTTTTATTTTAAACTTTTTTTTTTTTGTTATTGAGAAACAAAACTAGCTATTGTAATTTCATTAAGTGCGTGTATCGCATAAGTACCGTGAATATTAACAAAAATAAAATCAAACAGCAAATAAACACAGTTATTGTGAAATTTAAAGTTATCTTTTTTTTTTTGCATCTACAAAATTTCTTGCGCACACACAGTCACACACGCACCTACACATATTATAAATATATATAAATAAATATATATATATGTACACACAGTACACACACACACACACACACACACATATATATATATATATATTATATATATATATATATATATATATAACGTTCGTCCCGATTTTGTGGGACAGTTTCAATATAAGCAAAAAAATCATCTGAAATGTAAAAAAATATGACAAATGTCCCCGAAAACAATGGGGAAAAAATGGTCACCCTATAATACATATGTGATCAATTTGATTTTCCGTTCTATGATCTGGTGACACCCATGTAGCTTTATGTATTCTTTTATGTTGGGATATTGTTCCTCCTAGGCTCACTTGATTGAGAGCGCAGAAGTTCACGAATATCTCTCCATTCTCATTTATATCTCCATGTCCATGTTTTCCCATGATCTCTTCTAAGCCTCTGTTGTCTGATCTTACTTTTGCATTCAGATCTCCCATCAAGATGATATTATCCTTGGCTCGTCTTTCATCCACCTGACATTGTAACAGTTAATAGAATTCGTCTTTAACTAAACCATCCTTATTATTGGCCGGTGCGTAGTATTAGATAATGTGTATTTTTATTTGGTTTTTGTGTTGTTTTAAATGTTGCTCTCATTAGTTTTGGCCCTACTGCTTCCCATTCCATTAGTGTCTTCTGTGCATTCCTTGATAACATTACAGCTACCCCTTCACTATGTTGTGCTCCAGGTTCCTGGTGTTCTGATGATAAAATCATCTCTCCTGTATTTAGTTTTATCCTTCCCGTTTCTAGCCATCTTGTTTCGCATATTCCCAGAATATCTATTTTGTAATTTCTCATTTCTGCTGCTACCTGTGCAGCTTTTCCTTGTTCATTTCGAGTACGTACATTCCAGGTGCCAATTCTGGAGGATTTCCTAGTAGACAAATGGTGAGTCGGCAACCCGGACTCCTTACGGTTTTCTCCGGCTTGCGTCATACGTCTATTAGACAGAGAACCTTTATCTTTCCTGGATGGCAGATTTACTTTTATTCTTTTCTTTGACTTGTCCATGTTTGTGAAGTTTTTTCGGCTTATTCTTTTATTGTACGGGGTAGCCAGTCCCATGCCCAACCCTCCTTAGTCGCCTCTTACGTACATGCATGGTAGGGTACAGCACAGCTATTCTATACTCCGCTTTCGAGCCCCGGCAGCGCATGGGCGACAAAGGGAAATAATGGGGTTAAGGCAAAGAAATGCAAATGAATGCATGAAAATGCGAAGCTGCAGTAAAGCTAAATGTGAGTGAGAATTGAAAACAATATAACAAATGATATGGTAAAAGCTTTAGGTGATTGATAGGCGACACACATTTGAACGACGTTTCGGCTCAATAGGACTTCAGCAGGAACAAAAACACATACATATATGTAAATACACCTCTTCATCATCCGTCCTTAAAAGGATGTTAAGTGGCGCGTATGCGTTGTGTTGTGGTATGCAGTATAACTGTGATATTTGCGCCTTTGGGCCCAACACATTCGACTTCAGCACGACTAACTAGTATATACGGTGTGTATATTTGTCTGCATGTGTACTTGCATATTTGGACACCTTCTGTGACTTTTTGATGTGCTTTGTGGTAATATATACAGATGTATGCGTTTATGAATGTGTTGTTACCTAGGCATGCGTGTATGCACTTCTTGTCCGTGTGTACGCCCATAGTTGAAGAAAGACATCGATTTATATGTCCGCTTGGGTGTCTTGGGGGCACTAACATTATTATTGTCTACGTGGATTTACTTATGCCAAATCTCATATTAACGTTTCCAGCATTCGTAGAGTTTGGGATCTTGTACCCACCTCCACGTATTGTAAGAACCCTTCCCCTGCTACTGTATTTCACACCTGTGTCAACACATGAGGTACACGAAGGTATATCCTACAGAACTGCAGCACACTCAACACATGAGGCACACGAAGGTATATCCTACAGCACTGCAGCATAATCAACACATGAGACACACGAAGATATATTCTACAGCACACTCAACACATGAGGCACACAAAGGTATATCATACAGGACTGCAGCACACTCAACACATGAGACACACGAAGGTATATCATACAGGACTGCAGCACACTCAACACATAAGACACACGAAGGTATATCATACAAGACTGCAGTACACTCAACACACGAGGCACACGAAGGTATATCATACAGGACTGCAGCACACTCAACACATGAGGCACACAAAGGTATATCATACAGCACTGCAACACACGAGGCACACGAAGGTATATCATACAGGACTGCAGCACACTCAACACATGAGGCACACAAATGTATATCATACAGGACTGCAACACATGAGGCACACGAAGGTATATCATACATGACTGCAGCACACTCAACACATGAGGCACACAAAGGTATATCATACAGGACTGCAGCACACTCAACACATGAGGCACACGAAGGTATATCCTACAGCACTGCAGCACACTCAACACATGAGGCACACGAAGGTATATCCTACAGCACTGCAGCACACTCAACACATGAGGCACACGAAGGTATATCATACAGGACTGCAGCACACTCAACACATGAGGTACACGAAGGTATATCCTACAGCACTGCAGCACACTTAACACATGAAGCACACGAAGGTATATCATACAGCACTGGAGCACACTCAAAACATGAGGCACACGAAGGTATATCCTACAGCACTGCAGCACACTCAACACATGAAGGCATATCATACAGGACTGCAGCACTCTCAACACGGGAAACACGAAAACGTATTCTACAGGACTGCACCACTTTCAACACAACACAGGAGATACAAAAGTATATCCTACAGGACTGCAACACTCTCAACACAACACAGGAAACACAAAAGCATATCCTACAGGACTGCAACACTCTCAACACAACACAGGAGATACAATAGCATATCCTACAGGAGTGCAGCACCCTCAACACAACACAGGAGATACAATAGCATATCCTACAGGACTGCAGCACTCTCAACACAACACAGGAGACACAAAAGCATAGCCTACAGGACTGCAGCACTCTCAACACAACACGGAAGTAGTAGTAGCCTTCGTCAGTCATAGTTGACTATGGATTTTTCAGCGCTCCTAGAAATGTTATTTTTTTTTCTTTTCTTTCGTCGTGTATTCTCTTTCTCCATGAATCTGTCCGCTTGTTGTTTGAGATGAACCTTTAGAGTGTGTTTCCAGAGATTGCAGTCTGCAGCTATGTCTTCCCATGCTGCAGGGTTTATGTTCAGAGTCTTCATGTCGCGTTTACACACATCTACAAATCGGAGTTTTGAGCGCCCCCTAGTTATTTTACCATCAGCCAGTTGTCAGTAGAGTATATCTTTCGGTATGCGGCCATCTTTCATACGGTGTACATGTCCCAAGCCAGCGTAACCTACGTTGTTTGAGCAGTGTGTAGATATTCGGTAGGTCTGTGCAAGTCATGACCTCCACGTTTGTCACTTTATCCTTCCAGGTGATACCAAGAATACGGCGCAGGCATCGCATATGGAATGCATTTAGCCTTCTCTACTGCTTTACATAGATTGTCCAAGATTCGCTGCCATACAGGAGGATACTAATGATGCAGACATTGTACCCTGCGGCTTTTGTTTTAATTGTCAGTTTGTTGTTTTGTTTTACATAGGTTGTCCAAGATTCGCTGCCATACAGGAGGATACTAATGATGCAGACATTGTACCCTGCGGCTTTTGTTTTAATTGTCAGTTTGTTGTTTTGTTTTACATAGGTTGTCCAAGATTCGCTGCCATACAGGAGGATACTAATGATGCAGACATTGTACCCTGCGGCTTTTGTTTTAATTGTCAGTTTGCTGTTTTGCCAGACACGCCTAGAAAGACGGACAAAGGTGGTAGCAGCTTTACCAATGTGGATATCAATTTCTGTATCTAAAGATAGTCTGTCGCTGATGATGGACCCCAGGTAGTTATACTGCCGCACGATGTCAAGTTTATAGTTGTCGATAGAGATTTCAGGTATTGCTTCGACGTCCTGACCGAGTATGTTAGTTTTCTGCAAACTTATTGTTAGACTGAAGTCTCTGCAGGCATGCGCAAAGCGATGTACCATGCTCTGGAGTTCTTCCTGACTTTGCGCGACAAGTGCAGCGTCGTCAGCAAATAACAGATCTCTAATAGAGATATGCCTGACCTTAGACCTTGCCTTTAGTCTTGAGATATTGAACAATCGACCATCAGAGGTATGCAGATAGACTCATTCATTCGCATGTGAGAATGCATGTTTTAACAGAACAGCCAAGAAGATTCTAAATAGAGTTGGAGCAAGAACGCATCCCTGCTTGACACCGCTGCGTCTGCTGAAGGGTTGTGATGTGCTGCTGTCATATTGGATGGTGCCCTTCATGTCCTCATGAAACGATTTGACTAACGTCAGTAGAGTATGTGGGCAGCCTATTTTGGAAAGTATTTTGAAAAGACCTTCTCTGCTGACAAGATCAAATGCTCTTGTAAGGTCGATAAAGGCGACGAAGAGAGGCTTTCTCTGCTCTCTAGATTTTTCTTGAAGTAGACGTAGAGAGAAAATCATGTCTGCAGTTGATCGTCCGGATCTAAAGCCACATTGCGATTCAGGATATACGCGTTCTGAGAGTTTGTGTAGCCTTCCTAAGATGACTCTGGCGAAGGTCTTGCCGACGATGCTGAGTAGGGAGATGCCTCTGTAATTGTTGCAGTCGCTTCTATCTGCTTTATTTTGGTAGAGAAACACAGAAGACACAAAAGCATATCCTACAGGACTCCAGCACTTTCAACATAGGAGACACACAAAATCATATCCTACAGGACTCCAGCACTCTCAACATAGGAGACACACAAAAGCATATCCTACAGGACTCCAGCACTTTCAACATAGGAGACACAAAAGCATATCCTACAGGACTCCAGCACTCTCAACATAGGAGACACACAAAAGCATATCCTACAGGACTCCAGCACTCTCAACATAGGAGACACACAAAAGCATATCCTACAGGACTCCAGCACTCTCAACATAGGAGACACACAAAAGCATATCCTACAGGACTTTAGCACTCTCAACATAGGAGACACACAAAAGCATATCCTACAGGACTTTAGCACTCTCAACATAGGAGACACACAAAAGCATATCCTACAGGACTTTAGCACTCTCAACATAGGAGACACAAAAGCATATCCTACAGGACTCCAGCACTCTCAACATAGGAAACACACACAAGCATATCCTACAGGACTCCAGCACTCTCAACATAGGAAACACACACAAGCATATCCTACAGGACTCCAGCACTCTCAACATAGGAGACACACAAAAGCATATCCTACAGGACACCAGCACTCTCAACATAGGAAACACACACAAGCATATCCTACAGGACTCCAGCACTCTCAACATAGGAGACACACACAAGCATATCCTACAGGACTGCAACACAAATATGGCAATGGATCACAGAAACCAACTTTGCATAGGAAACTGTTTCCAGTGAAGATCTCAAGTTTTCCAACGCATCAATGTGGTGGGATCCGTCAAGTCAGGCGAAGTTTTATCTCTGTGGGGAATTTGCACCATGTTTCGTTCGTTGTAGACTGCATTCACTAGAGTAATCATGAACCCATGGGCGCAGCCATTTTGTGCGTGCTACGTCATCATAATGGCTCAACGTGTGTCCCAAGACCGACCATGCGCTAATCTTGCGATCTGTTGTTTGGTGTGCAACGGGGATGATCTGACGACGGACTGTGTTTTGTATGTTCGGAGTTGGAGTCAAACACGATGTCCTAACATCATCAAGCGCTATACATTTAAATACTATGACGATCATCATTTTCAGGAGGACGTGAACTTCCGGGCAATATGGTGGATAGGCAGCAGGAACCATTGAAGGCTATGTCTGAAAAGTGTTCCTTGTTGCAGTTTCCTCATATTCCAAGTCCGGCTTGTTGCAGGAGCTACTGAGTTAAGTGCTCTGTGCACACCGTGAGCTGTGTGTTTCATCCGTTTTGATCATGTTCCGATATTCCAATTGTTTACGATGAATACTGATATCGTATGACAGGGAACAGTTGGCCGTGTTCACTTTCTGTGCGGTTTCGCCTTAAGTCTTTTGGCATGTGCTGAGACTGCTATGATGGGGACTACATCTACCTTTCTTTGTTTGGGAGATGAGTTATTAATTCGGATGATTCCACTGGCACGGGCGGTTGAGCAATTGTGGATTTTTAATAAGTTTGCAGTGATACCGGGGCCTTCCATAACCAAATCTCAAGTACACCGTCTTGTTCGTGAACCTTGCTGGTTTAAACATCTAATTCTATAGTCTATAGCAGTAGGTGAAGAAGAAGGAAAGTGATCATCACAACGTTAATGGACATTGTTCGAAGTGTAGATAAGATGATGTTGTTGAAGACGAGCCCGTCAATACAGGAACCGAGCTCCCGAGGCCGGATGTGAAGTGACGAGTCAGCGGCACTTCCTGTTTGTGTGTGCAGACGACAACGGTCAGAGCTGATGGAGCTGGCAGTTACACGGTTGCCTACAACTTGTCCTTCTTTGGTTTTTATTGCGACAACTTCTTGGAGATATTTTTGTGTGCAAAGGCAGCAGGTTGGTTGTTCTAAGACTTGTTTTGTTAATCCGTACGTTAACACGTCGTCCACAGTTCGCCGTTTGTTACTCGTGGCCTCTCTGTGTTTGTGTAGAGACAGTTGACTGAGTTGTTGTGGGTGTCAGACCTCGCTATCACTATCATCAGTATGTACTCTGTAATGTGTCAGTCAGTGTTTGTAGTTGTTTGTGACGATGTTAGTAATTAGCTCTACTTTATAATATAATTTATTGTGACAGCTACCATTTCTTGCTGAGACATTTTTCATTTTGTGTGCAAACGATGAAGGTCTGAGGCAGTAGCTAGGTTAGGTAGTAGCTGAGTACTGAGTGAGTAGCTGAGCTGAGCTGGGGCTGGAGTTGTGTTTGTGACAATAATAATAATAAATAATTATTTATAATTGATTGTGGCAACTATCACTCCTGACACTACTGACAGTTCTTTTGTGATATTTGTGTGTGTGTGTGCAGACAATGAAGGTCTGAGGCAGTAGCCTGGTAGCCGAGCTTGTGTTAAACTAAATAAAAAGAAAAACATACTTACACTTTTGTGGCAAATATTGTAATTGAATTGTGTGTGTTTCTCTTACTTCTTGTAGCGGTTGAGTTAATAAATAATGGACTTGGTGTTAGGGTCTTGTGCCTATAGACCTATGGTGTTATTAACTTGAGATGTTTCCCATTTTAAAATTGTGTGGGCAGACAATGATTGAGTGAAGGTCCGAGAGGCAGAACTGAGATTAGTTAGAGCTATTAAGCTTCTTTGTAATACACTAGTAATACTGAGTAGTAATAATGTGAATAAATGACAATAATAGGATTTATATATAATATAATTATAAACTATTATTATATGACTTGCTTCACACAGCTCTTTGAAATTTGTCCTATCATTTTTTGCAGATGATAAAGGCTTGACTCAGCTTTAGTAAGGTAGTTGAGGAGCCACTAATTACTAGCTAAATGTGTTGGAATTCAATTGAATGTGTACAAATATATCAAAATAATTTAATTTATTGTGTCTGACTCCATTGCATCGGTGAATAGGTTCATTCATCTTGGCCTCTCTGCCATGGCTGATGATAGTGCTCTGTTTGTGGCATCAGCCTAAAATCATAGACATCTATTTTAGAGCGAAGGATAGCTGCAGAGAGAATTCTCTCAACACATTGACATATAGTAATAATAATAATCAACAAACTAGTGGTTACATAAACAAATATTAGACATCTCTTTTATTGTGGATCCAATGAACAAGCTCTGAATGGTCAGAGATTGCCAGTGTCTCCTTCCTGCTCTAAGTGTTCTCAATTATTAGTGCATGCTAGGCTAACATTGTGGATAACAATGTACTGGAGGTGATTGCTTTAATATTTTTTCTGTCAAGTAAGTCATCTATTGAATGGACTTTGAGCATACTCACATGTGATCTCACTTCAAGATTCTTCTCAAATCTAATTGTCCTTGACTTGTAAACTTGTCTAAGTTCTCTTCCAGTATCTTCTCTACAACTGAGTGCACATCTCACTATCTCATAAATACCAGATTAACAACTGGCCATCTCCAACTTCCCTATTCTGCCTGTCTCTGTTTACTAACTGGAGTCCTATTCTATTAGGAGTCAATGTCCGTCATTCCTGTCTGTTGTCTTAATCAAGTGGGTCCTGGCTTTTGACATCTCAACCTTATATTCAACTATTAGTCTTCTCTCATCTCAGTCTGCTCCTACATGTTATTATGACACCATGTTTTGCAAGTCTGAAATGTTTATCAAAACTTTGAAAAATACTCTCGGCCACTAGGTCAGGACTGAGTATATAGGTTGTTTTCTATGCAAAAATGTCTCCCGCTACTTCTCAATAGAGTTTTTACATTCAAATAATTATACAGCTTATTTTGTGAGTCTCCTTGATAGTCCCTTTAAGTTTAAACGCCAAAAAAAAAAATGTTTAAATACATTGGACTGTCACACTTACTGCTGGGGCTGGTTTTCAAGATAATAGCTAGTACTGGTTGTTATTAGTGTGAAACACTTACTGCTATGACTGATTGTTATTAGTGCCAAACACTTACTCTTCTACCTTTTTAGCTCCCAGTGGAGCATAGGTCTTCATCAAGCACTTTCCAAATCGTTCTGTTTTTTGCCATTCTTTTAAGATCATTCCATGTCTTCCCCATCATCTTTATCTCTGCTTCTATCTGTCTTCTTCAAGAATTCCTTGGTCTTTTCCTCTGGGGATTCCAAAAAAGGGCCTGTTGTGTAATACTCTCAGTTGGCTTCCGTAGTGTGTGTCCTATCCAGCGCCATCGTCTTCGCTGTATCTCTTTATCCACTGGTGTTTGACTGGTACATTTCCATAATTCTATGTTAGTTATATATTGAAAAGCAAAAACCTTTTGTACTTAACTTCATCGACTTCAAAAAAGCATTTGATAGTATTCATAGAGATTCTTTGTGGAAAATTCTGAAGCAATATGGTTTACCATCAAAAATCATAAATATTAACAAAGACATGTATGATGGTTACACATGTGCAGTTCGAACAGAGGAAGGACTGAGCGAATGTTTCCCAATAGAAACTGGGGTTAAACAAGGATGTATTTTATCGCCCTTGTTATTTGGAATTGTTATGGACTTCATAATGAAGAAATGCTGCACTGGTAATAAAGGCATCGAATGGATACAAGGAGACCATTTGGAGGACCTCGACTTTGCTGATGACATAGTTCTCATCAGCAGTCAGATAAAAACGATGCAGGAAAACACAAATGAACTATCATCAATAGCCAGCAAAATTGGGCTTGAGGTCAATCATGAAAAGACTAAAGTCATGAAAAGTTTAATTCCAACAAGTGACAAAATATACATGGAAAACAAACCAGTAGAAGAGATCGATCACTTTATCTATCTTGGAAGTCACATTGATCGAGAAGGGGATACGAGCAAAGAAATTAGAATCAGACTGGCTAAAGCAGCAATGTCTTTCAGAAGCCTTGAAAAGTTGTGGAAATCAAAACTCATTAGCACAAACACAAAACTTAGGCTATTCAAATCAAATGTACTATCAACCCTTACGTATGCGTGTGAAAGCTGGAAAACAACAAGAGATATAGAAACAAAGTTGAACGCATTCGAAAATAAATGTCTAAGGAAAATACTTGGTATAGAATGGAACGAATTCAAAACAAACGAGGAAATTAGAGAAATCGCCAATCAACCACTAATATCTTCAGTAATAAAGAAAAGACGATGGTCATACGTTGGACATGTGATGAGAAGAGATAATAATCGAATAGCAAAGCAAGCCCTCATATGGGAAACAACAGGTAAAAGAAAAAGAGGAAGACCCAGGGAGACACTGAGAAGAACATTGATGAGAGAGGCAAGAGCAGCAGGAATCGGCTCCCTCAATGAGATAGAACTGCTTGCACAGAACAGAGACAGATGGCGAGATTTAATAAAATATCTTTAAAAGAAAACTGCTAGAACAAAAATTCATATAGGAGAAGGTGTATCTTGGTCTACGCCCTATGGGCCGGTTACGGCTCGAAAGGTCAATAGATAGATAGATAGATAGATTTTGTCCTGCCATTTCCATCCTTTTATTCTGCGTAAGCATCCATTAATGAAAGTCTGTATCTTCGTGATTGTCAATTTTGTTGTTCTCCATGTTTCACAGCCATATAATAGGACCGCCTTAACATTTGAGTTGAAAATTTTTATTTTTGTATTTAACCTAATTTCTTTGGATTTCCATATGTTTCCCAGTGCAATGAAAGCTCCTATTGCTTTTAATATCCTTATTTGGTATCATTTTCTGTTCCTCCCTCTTTATCTATATTACTGCCCAGATATATGTAAGATTGTACATCTAGTAGAGGTATTTCTCCTAGTTTTATTTGGTTATTGCCAACTGTATTAATTCTCAAAATCTTGGTCTTATCTGTATTAATCTTCAGTCCTAGATGTTGTGATCTCTCATCAAGTTTGCTCATTTTATCCTGCATCTGTTGATGGCTGTGTGATAGGAGAGCTAATGTCATCAGCAAAGTCTAAATTATCAAGTTGTTTGGTCAGTGACCACTGGATTCCATTTCTGGTGTTTTGAGTTTTTTTCATAATCCTATCTATGGCCAGTAGAAAGAGAAATGGAGACAGAAGGCATTCCTGCCTTACTCCTGTTCTTATTTCAAATGCTTCTGTAAGCTGTCCTTCATGCACCACACTTTCATTCCTTCATACATTGTTTTTATCAGGTTAATAAACTTTATGGGGATTCCGTAATGACTCAGCAACTTCCAAAGCATTCTTCTGTCTAAACTATCAAATGCCTTTTCGTAATCTATGAATCCAATATAAAGTGGGGATTTTAGTTCTAAACTTTGTTCAACTATTATACGTAGAGTAGTTATTTGATCAGCACATGATCTGTTCTTCATAAAACCTGCTTGTTCATCTCTCAAATGTTTCTCTATGGCCTCTTTTAGTCTCTCCAGAATGATTCTGCTTAATATTTTTCCTGCCTGGCACTGATAGTAGCATAATTCCCCTATAATTTGTGCACTCCTGTAAACTTCCTTTCTTTGGTAGTTTGATCATATAACCTTCTTTCCAGTCTTTAGGAATTTCTTCCCTCTCCAAACACTTACTGCTAGTACTGATTGTTATTAGTGCCAGACACTTACTGCTATGACTGATTGTTGTTAGTGCCAAACACTTACTGCTATGACTGATTGTTGTTAGTGCCAAACACTTACTGCTATGACTGATTGTTGTTAGTGCCAGAAACTTACTGCTATGACTGATTGTTGTTAGTGCCAGAAACTTACTGCTATGACTGATTGTTGTTAGTGCCAAACACTTACTGCTATGACTGATTGTTGTTAGTGCCAGACACTTACTGCTATGACTGATTGTTGTTAGTGACAAACACTTACTGCTATGACTGATTGTTGTTAGTGACAAACACTTACTGCTATGACTGATTGTTGTTAGTGCCAAACACTTACTGCTATGACTGATTGTTGTTAGTGCCAGAAACTTACTGCTATGACTGATTGTTGTTAGTGACAAACACTTACTGTAATACTAATTGTTGTTAGTGCCAAACACTTACTGCTATGACTGATTGTTATTAGTGCCAGAAACTTACTGCTATGACTGATTGTTGTTAGTGCCAAACACTTACTGCTATGACTGATTGTTGTTAGTGCCAGACACTTACTGCTATGACTGATTGTTGTTAGTGCCAAACACTTACTGCTATGACTGATTGTTGTTAGTGCCAAACACTTACTGCTATGACTGATTGTTGTTAGTGCCAGACACTTACTGCTATGACTGATTGTTGTTAGTGCCAGACACTTACTGCTATGACTGATTGTTGTTAGTGCCAGACAATTACTGCTATGACTGATTGTTATTAGTGCCAGACACTTACTGCTATGACTGATTGTTGTTAGTGCCAGACACTTACTGCTATGACTGATTGTTATTTTTGCCAGACACTTACTGCTATGACTGATTGTTGTTAGTGACAAACACTTTCTGCTATGACTGGTTGTTATTAGTGCCAGACACTTACTTCTATGACTGATTGTTAATAGTGCCAGACACTTTCTGCTATGACTGGTTGTTATTAGTGCCAGACACTTACTTCTATGACTGATTGTTAATAGTGCCAGACACTTTCTGCTATGACTGATTGTTAATAGTGTCAGACACTTACTGCTATAACTGATTGTTAATAGTGCCAAACACTTACTGCTATGACTGATTGTTGTTAGGGACAAACACTTACTGCTATGACTGATTGTTATTAGTGCCAGACACTTACTGCTATGACTGATTGTTATTAGTGCCAGACACTTACTGCTATGACTGATTGTTGTTAGGGACAAACACTTACTGCTATGACTGATTGTTATTAGTGCCAGACACTTACTGCTATGACTAATTGTTAATAGTGCAAAACACTTACTGCTATGATGATTGTTAATAGTGCAAAACACTTACTGCTATGACTGATTGTTAATAGTGCAAAACACTTACTTCTAGTACTGATTGTTATTAGTGCCAGACACTTACTGCTATGACTGATTGTTGTTAGGGACAAACACTTACTGCTATGATTGATTGTTAATAGTGCCAAACACTTACTGCTATGACTGATTGTTGTTAGGGACAAACACTTACTGCTATGACTGGTTGTTATTAGTGCCAGACACTTACTGCTATGATTGATTGTTAATAGTGCCAAACACTTACTGCTATGACTGATTGTTGTTAGGGACAAACACTTACTGCTATGACTGGTTGTTATTAGTGCTAAACACTTACTGCTAGTACTGATTGTTATTAGTGCCAGACACTTACTGCTATGATTGATTGTTGTTAGGGACAAACACTTACTGCTATGACTGATTGTTGTTAGGGACAAACACTTACTGCTATGACTGATTGTTGTTAGGGACAAACACTTACTGCTATGACTGATTGTTTTTAGTTCCAAACACTTACTGCTATGACTGATTGTTGTTAGGGACAAACACTTACTGCTATGATTGGTTGTTAGTAGTGCCAGACACTTACTGCTATGACTGATTTTTTTAGTGCCAGACACATACTGCTATGACTGATTGTTTTTAGTGCCAAACACTTACTGCTATGACTGATTGTTTTTAGTGCCAGACACTTACTGCTATGACTGATTGTTATTAGTGCCAGACACTTACTGCTATGACTGATTGTTTTTAGTGCCAGACACTTACTGCTATGACTGATTGTTATTAGTGCCAGACACTTACTGCTATGACTGATTGTTAATTGTGCTAGGCACTTACTGCTATGACTAATTGTTATTAGTGCCAGACACATACTGCTATGACTGATTGTTATTAGTGCCAGACATTTACTGCTATGACTGATTGTTAGTAGTGCCAGACACTTACTGCTATGACTGATTTTTTTTAGTGCCAGACACATACTGCTATGACTGATTGTTTTTAGTGCCAAACACTTACTGCTATGACTGATTGTTATTTGTGCCAAACACTTACTGCTATGACTGATTGTTAATAGTGCCAAACACTTACTGCTATGATTGGTTGTTATTGGCGCCAGACACTTACTGCTATGACTGATTGTTATTAGTGCCAGACACTTACTGCTATGACTGGTTGTTATTAGTGCAATGTCTGAGTACTATAAAACTGATTGCTATACAATGTAAGTGCAATGACTGAGTACTATAAAACTGATTGCTATATGATGTAAGTGCAATGACTGAATACTATAAAACTGATTGTTATATGATGTAAGTGCAATGATTGAGTACTATAAAACTGATTGCTATACAACATAGGTGTAAGGACTAAGTGCTGTAAATCTTAATGCTGTACAATGTAAGTGCAATGACTAATTTGTATAAAACTGATTGCTATACAGCATAAGTGCTATGACTGATTTCTATAAAATTGATTTCAATGATCAACTGCATAAGCTGCACTTTTTGATAAAAAGCTGACAGCTATATGACTAAATGCTGTCAGTTTTGCTGCTGTAAAACTGCCTGCTATGAGACGGACTGCTATAAGATTGATTACTGTAAAACTGCCTGCTAGGACCAACTAAAGGTTTACTCTGAAATTGTGGTAACTATTGATACATTTGAAAGCTAGAAATGTTGCGGTAGTAAAAGTGCATTAGCAGAACAGTTTTTGATTTGACATCTCACAGGAGAATTCTCAGCACAATAACTTCCTGTCTGAATGCTATTCCAGGAACTGTTGATGTCATAATAATGGTGAAAGAGAGCTGTGCTTTAGGTCAGGATCTAAATAGCCAGAAAACAAGTGAAGTGGACAGCACTTGTGATCAGCACTCACAGCAACAAAAGATTGAGGCTTCAGGTAACTGAGACAAAACCATTAATCTGAGTGAGGGCACATCAATACAGTCTAAGAGCAAAGAGATCCCTCCTGGCTGCAGGTGATAACTTCATTCTGTCTTTAAGTTATTTGTTATTTGATTTATTGTTTATATTTATCGTTTAATTTATAGTGAACATTTGCCACAATTCAAGGACACATTTTTCATCTTCCTTTCATGTGGAGCGCAGGTGTTCAACAAACCGTGACACACTCTTTCCCTTGTGATAAATAGTGTGAGTCTTACATGCTGAGACTCACTTGTTGATGTCTTTCATTTCTGTTTCTGAGTAACAAAATATGGCTTCCTTGTGGTGTTTGAGATAGTTACCTAGTGCATGTCTAGGTACTGTCAGTCACAACTGTATTTGTTGAAACTTTCCAACTGCTGTGAATGATGTGTGTTACATTTCTGCTGTTGAATTTTCTAAACTTTGCTGGCAAGTTATGGCGCAATAACAATAACATAAGGACATCACCCAAACTATATGTGATTGTGTATGCTAAGTTCAAGTAAACATAATCTATGTAGAGAAGCTGCCAAATGGCCAGAATTTGAGACAGAGCTGAATACTTGGACGTGAGAGCACAGACTAGTGCGACTTTGAGTGTCCACAAAGATGGTTCTTCATGAGGCAAAAATGATAGCAACTAACAGAGAGAGAGAGAGAGCGATGGTTTGTTATCAGGCAACAGAGATAGCAACTAACAGAGAGAGAGAGATGGTTTGTCATCAGGCAACAGAGATAGCAACTAACAGAGAGAGAGATGGTTTGTCATCAGGCAACAGAGATAGCAACTAGCAGAGAGAGAGATGGTTTGTCATCAGGCAACAGAAATAGCAACTAACAGAGAGAGAGATGGTTCTTCATCAGGCAACAGAGATAGCAACTAACAGAGAGAGATGGTTTGTCATCAGGCAACAGAGATAACAACTAACAGAGAGAGATGGTTTGTCATCAGGCAACAGAGAGAGAGATGGTTTGTTATCAGGCAACAGAGATAGCAACTAACAGAGAGAGATGGTTTGTCATCAGGCAACAGAGATAACAACTAACAGAGAGAGATGGTTTGTCATCAGGCAACAGAGATAGCAACTAACAGAGAGAGAGATGGTTTGTTATCAGGCAACAGAGATAGCAACTAACAGAGAGAGAGATGGTTTGTTATCAGGCAACAGAGATAGCAACTAACAGAGAGAGAGATGGTTTATTATCAGGCAACAGAGATAGCAACTAACAGAGAGAGAGATGGTTTGTCATCAGGCAACAGAGATAGCAACTAACAGAGAGAGAGATGGTTTGTCATCAGGCAACAGAGATAGCAACTAACAGAGAGAGAGATGGTTCTTCATCAGGCAACAGAGATAGCAACTAACAGAGAGAGAGATGGTTCTTCATCAGGCAACAGAGATAACAACTAACAGAGAGAGAGATGGTTCTTCATCAGGCAACAGAGATAGCAACTAACAGAGAGAGAGATGGTTCTTCATCAGGCAACAGAGATAGCAACTAACAGAGAGAGAGAGATGGTTCTTCATCAGGCAACAGAGATAGCAACTAACAGAGAGAGAGATGGTTCTTCATCAGGCAACAGAGATAGCAACTAACAGAGAGAGAGATGGTTCTTCATCAGGCAACAGAGATAGCAACTAACAGAGAGAGAGATGGTTCTTCATCAGGCAACAGAGATAGCAACTAACAGAGAGAGAGAGATGGTTCTTCATCAGGCAACAGAGATAGCAACTAACAGAGAGAGAGAGATGGTTCTTCATCAGGCAACAGAGATAGCAACTAACAGAGAGAGAGATGGTTTGTCATCAGGCAACAGAGATAGCAACTAACAGAGAGAGAGATGGTTCTTCATCAGGCAACAGAGATAGCAACTAACAGAGAGAGAGATGGTTTGTCATCAGGCAACAGAGATAGCAACTAACAGAGAGAGAGATGGTTTGTCATCAGGCAACAGAGATAGCAACTAACAGAGTGAGAGATGGTTCTTCATCAGGCAACAGAGATAGCAACTAACAGAGAGAGAGATGGTTTGTCATCAGGCAACAGAGATAGCAACTAACAGAGAGAGAGATGGTTTGTCTTCAGGCAACAGAGATAGCAACTAACAGAGTGAGAGATGGTTCTTCATCAGGCAACAGAGATAGCAACTAACAGAGAGAGAGATGGTTTGTCATCAGGCAACAGAGATAGCAACTAACAGAGAGAGAGATGGTTTGTCATCAGGCAACAGAGATAGCAACTAACAGAGAGAGAGATGGTTTGTCATCAGGCAACAGAGATAGCAACTAACAGAGAGAGAGATGGTTTTATTATCAGGCAACAGAGATAGCAACTAACAGAGAGAGAGATGGTTTGTCATCAGGCAACAGAGATAGCAACTAACAGAGAGAGATGGTTTGTCATCAGGCAACTGAGATAATAACTAACCAAGAGAGAGATGGTTTGTCATCAGGCAACAGAGATAACAACTAACAGAGAGAGAGATGGTTTGTCATCAGGCAACAGAGATAACAACTAACAGAGAGAGAGAGATGGTTTGTTATCAGGCAACAGAGATAGCAACTAACAGAGAGAGAGATGGTTTGTCATCAGGCAACAGAGATAACAACTAACAGAGAGAGAGATGGTTTGTCATCAGGCAACAGAGATAACAACTAACAGAGTGAGAGATGGTTTATTATCAGGCAACAGAGATAACAACTAACAGAGAGAGAGATGGTTTGTTATCAGGCAACAGAGATAACAACTATCAGAGAGAGAGATGGTTCTTCATCAGGCAACAGAGATAGCAGCTAACAGAGAGAGAGATGGTTTGTTATCAGGCAACAGAGATAACAACTAACAGAGAGAGAGATGGTTTGTTATCAGGCAACAGAGATAACAACTAACAGAGTGAGAGATGGTTTATTATCAGGCAACAGAGATAACAACTAACAGAGAGAGAGATGGTTCTTCATCAGGCAACAGAGATAACAACTAACAGAGAGAGAGATGGTTCTTCATCAGGAAACAGAGATAACAACTAACAGAGAGAGATGGTTTGTCATCAGGCAACAGAGATAACAACTAACAGAGAGAGAGATGGTTCTTCATCAGGAAACAGAGATAGCAACTACAGAGAGAGAGAGAGATGGTTTGTCATCAGGAAACAGAGATAACAACTAACAGAGAGAGAGATGGTTCTTCATCAGGCAACAGAGATAACAACTAACAGAGAGAGAGATGATTCTTCTTCAGGCAACAGAGATAACAACTAACAGAGAGAGAGATGGTTCTTCATCAGGAAACAGAGATAACAACTAACAGAGAGAGATGGTTCTTCATCAGGCAACAGAGATAACAACTAACAGAGAGAGATGGTTCTTCATCAGGCAACAGAGATAACAACTAACAGAGAGAGAGATGGTTTATTATCAGGCAACAGAGATAACAACTAACAGAGAGAGAGATGGTTCTTCATCAGGCAACAGAGATAACAACTAACAGAGTGAGAGATGGTTTATTATCAGGCAACAGAGATAACAACTAACAGAGAGAGAGAGAGATGGTTTGTCATCAGGAAACAGAGATAACAACTAACAGAGAGAGAGATGGTTTATTATCAGGCAACAGAGATAGCAACTAACAGAGAGAGAGAGAGATGGTTTGTCATCAGGAAACAGAGATAACAACTAACAGAGAGAGATGGTTCTTCATCAGGCAACAGAGATAACAACTAACAGAGAGAGAGATGGTTTATTATCAGGCAACAGAGATAACAACTAACAGAGAGAGAGATGGTTCTTCATCAGGCAACAGAGATAACAACTAACAGAGTGAGAGATGGTTTATTATCAGGCAACAGAGATAACAACTAACAGAGAGAGAGATGGTTTTTCATCAGGCAACAGAGATAACAACTAACAGAGAGAGAGATGGTTTATTATCAGGCAACAGAGATAGCAACTAACAGAGAGAGAGATGGTTTTTCATCAGGCAACAGAGATAACAACTAACAGAGAGAGAGATGGTTTTTCATCAGGCAACAGAGATAACAACTAACAGAGAGAGAGATGGTTTGTTATCAGGCAACAGAGATAGCAGCTAACAGAGAGAGAGAGAGATGTTTGTCATCAGGCAACAGAGATAGCAACTAACAGAGAGAGAGATGGTTTGTCATCAGGCAACAGAGATAGCAACTAACAGAGAGAGAGATGGTTTGTCATCAGGCAACAGAGATAACAACTAACAGAGAGAGAGATGGTTTGTTATCAGGCAACAGAGATAGCAGCTAACAGAGAGAGAGAGATGGTTTGTCATCAGGCAACAGAGATAGCAACTAACAGAGAGAGAGATGGTTTGTCATCAGGCAACAGAGATAGCAACTAACAGAGAGAGAGATGGTTTGTCATCAGGCAACAGAGATAGCAACTAACAGAGAGAGAGATGGTTCTTCATCAGGCAACAGAGATAACAACTAACAGAGAGAGAGATGGTTCTTCATCAGGCAACAGAGATAGCAACTAACAGAGAGAGAGATGGTTTATTATCAGGCAACAGAGATAGCAACTAACAGAGAGAGATGGTTTGTCATCAGGCAACAGAGATAGCTACTAACAGAGAGAGATGGTTTGTCATCAGGCAACAGAGATAGCAACTAACAGAGAGAGAGATGGTTTATTATCAGGCAACAGAGATAGCAACTAACAGAGAGAGAGATGGTTTGTCATCAGGCAACAGAGATAACAACTAACAGAGAGAGATGGTTTGTCATCAGGCAACAGAGATAACAACTAACAGAGTGAGAGATGGTTCTTCATCAGGCAACAGAGATAGCAACTAACAGAGAGAGAGATGGTTTGTTATCAGGCAACAGAGATAACAACTAACAGAGTGAGAGATGGTTCTTCATCAGGCAACAGAGATAGCAACTAACAGAGAGAGAGATGGTTTGTTATCAGGCAACAGAGATAACAACTAACAGAGAGAGAGATGGTTCTTCATCAGGCAACAGAGATAGCAACTAACAGAGAGAGAGATGGTTCTTCATCAGGCAACAGAGATAGCAACTAACAGAGAGAGAGATGGTTTGTTATCAGGCAACAGAGATAGCAACTAACAGAGAGAGAGATGGTTTGTTATCAGGCAACAGAGATAGCAACTAACAGAGAGAGAGATGGTTCTTCATCAGGCAACAGAGATAGCAACTAACAGAGAGAGAGATGGTTTGTTATCAGGCAACAGAGATAACAACTAACAGAGAGAGAGATGGTTCTTCATCAGGCAACAGAGATAACAACTAACAGAGAGAGAGATGGTTTATTATCAGGCAACAGAGATAACAACTAACAGAGAGAGAGATGGTTTGTTATCAGGCAACAGAGATAGCAACTAACAGAGAGAGAGATGGTTCTTCATCAGGCAACAGAGATAACAACTAACAGAGTGAGAGATGGTTTATTCATCAGGCAACAGAGATAACAACTAACAGAGAGAGAGATGGTTCTTCATCAGGCAACAGAGATACAACTAACAGAGAGAGAGATGGTTTGTTATCAGGCAACAGAGATAACAACTAACAGAGAGAGATTGTTTGTCATCAGGCAACAGAGATAACAACTAACAGAGAGAGATGGTTCTTCATCAGGCAACAGAGATAACAACTAACAGAGAGAGAGATGGTTTGTTATCAGGCAACAGAGATAACAACTAACAGAGAGAGATTGTTTGTCATCAGGCAACAGAGATAACAACTAACAGAGAGAGATGGTTCTTCATCAGGCAACAGAGATAACAACTAACAGAGAGAGAGATGGTTTGTTATCAGGCAACAGAGATAACAACTAACAGAGAGAGAGATGGTTCTTCATCAGGCAACAGAGATAACAACTAACAGAGAGAGATGGTTCTTCATCAGGCAACAGAGATAACAACTAACAGAGAGAGATGGTTCTTCATCAGGCAACAGAGATAACAACTAACAGAGAGAGAGATGGTTTGTTATCAGGCAACAGAGATAACAACTAACAGAGAGAGATTGTTTGTCATCAGGCAACAGAGATAACAACTAACAGAGAGAGATGGTTCTTCATCAGGCAACAGAGATAACAACTAACAGAGAGAGAGATGGTTTGTTATCAGGCAACAGAGATAACAACTAACAGAGAGAGATTGTTTGTCATCAGGCAACAGAGATAACAACTAACAGAGAGAGAGATGGTTTATTATCAGGCAACAGAGATAACAACTAACAGAGAGAGAGATGGTTTGTTATCAGGCAACAGAGATAACAACTAACAGAGAGAGATTGTTTGTCATCAGGCAACAGAGATAACAACTAACAGAGAGAGATGGTTCTTCATCAGGCAACAGAGATAGCAACTAACAGAGAGAGAGATGGTTCTTCATCAGGCAACAGAGATAACAACTAACAGAGAGAGATGGTTCTTCATCAGGCAACAGAGATAACAACTAACAGAGAGAGAGATGGTTTATTATCAGGCAACAGAGATAACAACTAACAGAGAGAGAGATGGTTTGTCATCAGGCAACAGAGATAACAACTAACAGAGAGAGAGATGGTTTGTCATCAGGCAACAGAGATAACAACTAACAGAGAGAGAGATGGTTCTTCATCAGGCAACAGAGATAACAACTAACAGAGTGAGAGATGGTTTGTCATCAGGCAACAGAGATAACAACTAACAGAGAGAGAGATGGTTTGTCATCAGGCAACAGAGATAACAACTAACAGAGAGAGAGATGGTTTGTCATCAGGCAACAGAGATAACAACTAACAGAGAGAGAGATGGTTTGTCATCAGGCAACAGAGATAACAACTAACAGAGAGAGAGATGGTTCTTCATCAGGCAACAGAGATAACAACTAACAGAGTGAGAGATGGTTTATTATCAGGCAACAGAGATAACAACTAACAGAGAGAGATGGTTCTTCATCAGGCAACAGAGATAGCAGCTAACAGAGAGAGAGATGGTTTGTCATCAGGCAACAGAGATAACAACTAACAGAGAGAGAGAGATGGTTTGTTATCAGGCAACAGAGATAGCAGCTAACAGAGAGAGAGATGGTTTGTCATCAGGCAACAGAGATAGCAACTAACAGAGAGAGAGATGGTTTGTTATCAGGCAACAGAGATAACAACTAACAGAGAGAGATGGTTTGTCATCAGGCAACAGAGATAAAAACTAACAGAGAGAGAGATGGTTTGTCATCAGGCAACAGAGATAACAACTAACAGAGAGAGAGATGGTTTGTCATCAGGCAACAGAGATAGCAACTAACAGAGAGAGAGATGGTTCTTCATCAGGCAACAGAGATAACAACTAACAGAGAGAGAGATGGTTCTTCATCAGGCAACAGAGATAGCAACTAACAGAGAGAGAGATGGTTTATTATCAGGCAACAGAGATAGCAACTAACAGAGAGAGATGGTTTGTCATCAGGCAACAGAGATAACAACTAACAGAGAGAGATGGTTTGTTATCAGGCAACAGAGATAACAACTAACAGAGAGAGAGATGGTTTTTCATCAGGCAACAGAGATAACAACTAACAGAGAGAGAGATGGTTCTTCATCAGGCAACAGAGATAACAACTAACAGAGAGAGAGATGGTTCTTCATCAGGCAACAGAGATAGCAACTAACAGAGAGAGAGATGGTTTATTATCAGGCAACAGAGATAGCAACTAACAGAGAGAGATGGTTTGTCATCAGGCAACAGAGATAGCAACTAACAGAGAGAGAGATGGTTTTTCATCAGGCAACAGAGATAACAACTAACAGAGAGAGAGATGGTTTTTCATCAGGCAACAGAGATAACAACTAACAGAGAGAGAGATGGTTTTCATCAGGCAACAGAGATAGCAACTAACAGAGAGAGAGATGGTTTTTCATCAGGCAACAGAGATAGCAACTAACAGAGAGAGAGATGGTTTTTCATCAGGCAACAGAGATAACAACTAACAGAGAGAGAGATGGTTCTTCATCAGGCAACAGAGATAACAACTAACAGAGAGAGAGATGGTTCTTCATCAGGCAACAGAGATAGCAACTAACAGAGAGAGAGATGGTTTTATTATCAGGCAACAGAGATAGCAACTAACAGAGAGAGATGGTTTGTCATCAGGCAACAGAGATAGCAACTAACAGAGAGAGATGGTTTGTCATCAGGCAACAGAGATAGCAACTAACAGAGAGAGAGATGGTTTATTATCAGGCAACAGAGATAGCAACTAACAGAGAGAGAGATGGTTTGTCATCAGGCAACAGAGATAACAACTAACAGAGAGAGATGGTTTGTCATCAGGCAACAGAGATAACAACTAACAGAGTGAGAGAGATGGTTTGTTATCAGGCAACAGAGATAACAACTAACAGAGAGAGAGAGAGAGATGGTTTGTTATCAGGCAACAGAGATAACAACTAACAGAGAGAGAGAGATGGTTTGTTATCAGGCAACAGATATAGCAGCTAACAGAGAGAGAGATGGTTGTCATCAGGCAACCGAGATAGCAACTAACAGAGAGAGATGGTTTGTTATCAGGCAACAGAGATAGCAGCTAACAGAGAGAGAGATGGATTGTCATCAGGCAACCGAGATAGCAACTAACAGAGAGAGAGATGGTTCTTCATCAGGCAACAGAGATAGCAACTAACAGAGAGAGATGGTTTGTCATCAGGCAACAGAGATAGCAACTAACAGAGAGAGATGGTTTGTCATCAGGCAACAGAGATAGCAACTAACAGAGAGAGATGGTTGTCATCAGGCAACCGAGATAGCAACTAACAGAGAGAGAGATGGTTCTTCATCAGGCAACAGAGATAGCAGCTAACAGAGAGAGAGATGGTTTGTCATCAGGCAACCGAGATAGCAACTAACAGAGAGAGAGATGGTTCTTCATCAGGCAACAGAGATAGCAACTAACAGAGAGAGATGGTTTGTTATCAGGCAACAGAGATAACAACTAACGGAGAGAGATGGTTTGTTATCAGGCAACAGATATAGCAGCTAACAGAGAGAGATGGTTTGTTATCAGGCAACAGAGATAGCAACTAACAGAGAGAGATGGTTTGTTATCAGGCAACAGAGATAGCAACTAACAGAGAGAGATGGTTTGTCATCAGGCAACAGAGATAGCAACTAACAGAGAGAGAGATGGTTTGTCATCAGGCAACAGAGATAGCAACTAACAGAGAGAGATGGTTTGTCATCAGGCAACAGAGATAACAACTAACAGAGAGAGATGGTTTGTCATCAGGCAACAGAGATAGCAACTAACAGAGAGAGAGATGGTTTGTCATCAGGCAACAGAGATAACAGCTAACAGAGAGAGAGAGATGGTTTGTTATCAGGCAACAGAGATAACAACTAACAGAGAGAGAGATGGTTCTTCTTCAGGCAACAGAGATAGCAACTAACAGAGAGAGAGATGGTTTGTTATCAGGCAACAGAGATAGCAACTAACAGAGAGAGAGATGGTTTGTTATCAGGCAACAGAGATAGCAACTAACAGAGAGAGATGGTTCTTCATCAGGCAACAGAGATAACAACTAACAGAGAGAGAGATGGTTCTTCATCAGGAAACAGAGATAGCAACTAACAGAGAGAGATGGTTCTTCATCTGGCAACAGAGATAACAACTAACAGAGAGAGATGGTTCTTCATCAGGAAACAGAGATAGCAACTAACAGAGAGAGATGGTTCTTCATCAGGCAACAGAGATAACAACTAACAGAGAGAGAGATGGTTTGTTATCAGGCAACAGAGATAGCAACTAACAGAGAGAGAGATGGTTTGTTATCAGGCAACAGAGATAACAACTAACAGAGAGAGATGGTTCTTCATCTGGCAACAGAGATAACAACTAACAGAGAGAGAGATGGTTTGTTATCAGGCAACAGAGATAGCAACTAACAGAGAGAGATGGTTCTTCATCTGGCAACAGAGATAACAACTAACAGAGAGAGATGGTTCTTCTTCAGGCAACAGAGATAGCAACTAACAGAGAGAGAGATGGTTCTTCATCAGGCAACAGAGATAGCAACTAACAGAGAGAGAGAGATGGTTCTTCATCAGGCAACAGAGATAGCAACTAACAGAGAGAGATGGTTCTTCTTCAGGCAACAGAGATAGCAACTAACAGAGAGAGAGAGATGGTTCTTCTTCAGGCAACAGAGATAGCAACTAACAGAGAGAGAGAGATGGTTCTTCTTCAGGCAACAGAGATAGCAACTAACAGAGAGAGATGGTTTGTTATCAGGCAACAGAGATAACAACTAACAGAGAGAGATGGTTCTTCTTCAGGCAACAGAGATAGCAACTAACAGAGAGAGATGGTTTGTTATCAGGCAACAGAGATAACAACTAACAGAGAGAGATGGTTCTTCTTCAGGCAACAGAGATAGCAACTAACAGAGAGAGAGATGGTTTGTCATCAGGCAACAGAGATAGCAACTAACAGAGAGAGATGGTTCTTCATCAGGCAACAGAGATAACAACTAACGGAGAGAGATGGTTTGTTATCAGGCAACAGATATAGCAACTAACAGAGAGAGAGATGGTTTGTCATCAGGCAACGAGATAGCAACTAACAGAGAGAGATGGTTTGTTATCAGGCAACAGAGATAGCAGCTAACAGAGAGAGAGATGGTTTGTCATCAGGCAACCGAGATAGCAACTAACAGAGAGAGAGATGGTTCTTCATCAGGCAACAGAGATAGCAACTAACAGAGAGAGATGGTTTGTCATCAGGCAACAGAGATAGCAACTAACAGAGAGAGATGGTTTGTCATCAGGCAACAGAGATAGCAACTAACAGAGAGAGATGGTTTGTCATCAGGCAACAGAGATAGCAACTAACAGAGAGAGAGATGGTTCTTCATCAGGCAACAGAGATAGCAACTAACAGAGAGAGAGATGGTTTGTCATCAGGCAACCGAGATAGCAACTAACAGAGAGAGAGATGGTTCTTCATCAGGCAACAGAGATAGCAACTAACAGAGAGAGATGGTTTGTTATCAGGCAACAGAGATAACAACTAACGGAGAGAGATGGTTTGTTATCAGGCAACAGATATAGCAACTAACAGAGAGAGATGGTTTGTTATCAGGCAACAGAGATAGCAACTAACAGAGAGAGATGGTTTGTTATCAGGCAACAGAGATAGCAGCTAACAGAGAGAGATGGTTTGTCATCAGGCAACAGAGATAGCAACTAACAGAGAGAGAGATGGTTTGTCATCAGGCAACAGAGATAACAGCTAACAGAGAGAGAGAGATGGTTTGTTATCAGGCAACAGAGATAACAACTAACAGAGAGAGAGATGGTTTGTCATCAGGCAACAGAGATAACAGCTAACAGAGAGAGAGAGATGGTTTGTTATCAGGCAACAGAGATAACAACTAACAGAGAGAGAGATGGTTCTTCTTCAGGCAACAGAGATAGCAACTAACAGAGAGAGAGATGGTTTGTTATCAGGCAACAGAGATAGCAACTAACAGAGAGAGAGATGGTTTGTTATCAGGCAACAGAGATAGCAACTAACAGAGAGAGATGGTTCTTCATCAGGCAACAGAGATAACAACTAACAGAGAGAGAGATGGTTCTTCTTCAGGCAACAGAGATAACAACTAACAGAGAGAGAGATGGTTCTTCATCAGGCAACAGAGATAGCAACTAACAGAGAGAGAGATGGTTCTTCTTCAGGCAACAGAGATAGCAACTAACAGAGAGAGAGATGGTTCTTCTTCAGGCAACAGAGATAACAACTAACAGAGAGAGAGATGGTTCTTCTTCAGGCAACAGAGATAGCAACTAACAGAGAGAGAGATGGTTCTTCTTCAGGCAACAGAGATAGCAACTAACAGAGAGAGAGATGGTTCTTCATCAGGCAACAGAGATAGCAACTAACAGAGAGAGAGATGGTTCTTCATCAGGCAACAGAGATAGCAACTAACAGAGAGAGAGATGGTTCTTCATCAGGCAACAGAGATAACAACTAACAGAGAGAGATGGTTCTTCTTCAGGCAACAGAGATAGCAACTAACAGAGAGAGAGATGGTTCTTCTTCAGGCAACAGAGATAGCAACTAACAGAGAGAGAGATGGTTCTTCTTCAGGCAACAGAGATAGCAACTAACAGAGAGAGAGATGGTTCTTCATCAGGCAACAGAGATAACAACTAACAGAGAGAGAGATGGTTCTTCTTCAGGCAACAGAGATAGCAACTAACAGAGAGAGAGATGGTTCTTCTTCAGGCAACAGAGATAGCAACTAACAGAGAGAGAGATGGTTCTTCATCAGGCAACAGAGATAGCAACTAACAGAGAGAGAGATGGTTCTTCATCAGGCAACAGAGATAGCAACTAACAGAGAGAGAGATGGTTCTTCATCAGGCAACAGAGATAGCAACTAACAGAGAGAGAGATGGTTCTTCATCAGGCAACAGAGATAACAACTAACAGAGAGAGATGGTTCTTCATCAGGCAACAGAGATAAAAACTAACAGAGAGAGATGGTTCTTCTTAGGCAACAGAGATAGCAACTAACAGAGAGAGAGAGATGGTTCTTCTTCAGGCAACAGAGATAACAACTAACAGAGAGAGATGGTTCTTCTTTAGGCAACAGAGATAGCAACTAACAGAGAGAGAGATGGTTCTTCTTCAGGCAACAGAGATAGCAACTAACAGAGAGAGATGGTTCTTCTTCAGGCAACAGAGATAGCAACTAACAGAGAGAGAGATGGTTCTTCTTCAGGCAACAGAGATAGCAACTAACAGAGAGAGAGATGGTTTGTTATCAGGCAACAGAGATAGCAACTAACAGAGAGAGAGATGGTTCTTCTTCAGGCAACAGAGATAACAACTAACAGAGAGAGATGGTTCTTCTTCAGGCAACAGAGATAGCAACTAACAGAGAGAGATGGTTCTTCATCAGGCAACAGAGATAACAACTAACAGAGAGAGAGATGGTTCTTCATCAGGCAACAGAGATAGCAACTAACAGAGAGAGAGATGGTTCTTCATCAGGCAACAGAGATAACAACTAACAGAGAGAGAGATGGTTCTTCATCAGGCAACAGAGATAGCAACTAACAGAGAGAGAGATGGTTCTTCATCAGGCAACAGAGATAACAACTAACAGAGAGAGAGATGGTTCTTCATCAGGCAACAGAGATAGCAACTAACAGAGAGAGAGATGGTTCTTCATCAGGCAACAGAGATAACAACTAACAGAGAGAGAGATGGTTCTTCTTCAGGCAACAGAGATAGCAACTAACAGAGAGAGAGATGGTTCTTCATCAGGCAACAGAGATAGCAACTAACAGAGAGAGAGAGAGATGGTTCTTCTTCAGGCAACAGAGATAGCAACTAACAGAGAGAGAGATGGTTCTTCATCAGGCAACAGAGATAACAACTAACAGAGAGAGATGGTTCTTCTTCAGGCAACAGAGATAGCAACTAACAGAGAGAGAGATGGTTCTTCATCAGGCAACAGAGATAGCAACTAACAGAGAGAGAGAGAGATGGTTCTTCTTCAGGCAACAGAGATAGCAACTAACAGAGAGAGAGATGGTTTATTATCAGGCAACAGAGATAGCAACTAACAGAGAGAGAGATGGTTCTTCATCAGGCAACAGAGATAGCAACTAACAGAGAGAGAGATGGTTTATTATCAGGCAACAGAGATAGCAACTAACAGAGAGAGAGATGGTTTATTATCAGGCAACAGAGATAACAACTAACAGAGAGAGAGATGGTTCTTCATCAGGCAACAGAGATAGCAACTAACAGAGAGAGAGAGATGGTTCTTCTTCAGGCAACAGAGATAGCAACTAACAGAGAGAGAGATGGTTTATTATCAGGCAACAGAGATAGCAACTAACAGAGAGAGAGATGGTTTATTATCAGGCAACAGAGATAGCAACTAACAGAGAGAGAGATGGTTTATTATCAGGCAACAGAGATAGCAACTAACAGAGAGAGAGATGGTTCTTCTTCAGGCAACAGAGATAGCAACTAACAGAGAGAGAGATGGTTTATTATCAGGCAACAGAGATAGCAACTAACAGAGAGAGAGATGGTTCTTCTTCAGGCAACAGAGATAGCAACTAACAGAGAGAGAGATGGTTCTTCATCAGGCAACAGAGATAGCAACTAACAGAGAGAGATGGTTCTTCATCAGGCAACAGAGATAGCAACTAACAGAGAGAGATGGTTCTTCATCAGGCAACAGAGATAGCAACTAACAGAGAGAGAGATGGTTCTTCTTCAGGCAACAGAGATAGCAACTAACAGAGAGAGAGATGGTTCTTCATCAGGCAACAGAGATAGCAACTAACAGAGAGAGAGATGGTTCTTCATCAGGGAACAGAGATAACAACTAACAGAGAGAGATGGTTCTTCTTCAGGCAACAGAGATAGCAACTAACAGAGAGAGAGATGGTTCTTCATCAGGCAACAGAGATAGCAACTAACAGAGAGAGATGGTTTGTTATCAGGCAACAGAGATAACAACTAACAGAGAGAGATGGTTCTTCATCAGGAAACAGAGATAACAACTAACAGAGAGAGAGATGGTTCTTCTTCAGGCAACAGAGATAGCAACTAACAGAGAGAGAGATGGTTCTTCATCAGGCAACAGAGATAACAACTAACAGAGAGAGATGGTTCTTCATCAGGCAACAGAGATAGCAACTAACAGAGAGAGATGGTTCTTCATCAGGCAACAGAGATAGCAACTAACAGAGAGAGAGATGGTTTGTTATCAGGCAACAGAGATAACAACTATCAGAGAGAGAGATGGTTCTTCATCAGGCAACAGAGATAACAACTAACAGAGAGAGAGATGGTTTATTATCAGGCAACAGAGATAACAACTAACAGAGAGAGAGATGGTTCTTCTTCAGGCAACAGAGATAACAACTAACAGAGAGAGAGATGGTTCTTCATCAGGCAACAGAGATAGCAACTCACAGAGAGAGATGGTTCTTCATCAGGCAACAGAGATAGCAACTAACAGAGAGAGATGGTTCTTCTTCAGGCAACAGAGATAACAACTAACAGAGAGAGATGGTTCTTCATCAGGCAACAGAGATAGCAACTAACAGAGAGAGATGGTTCTTCATCAGGCAACAGAGATAGCAACTAACAGAGAGAGATGGTTCTTCTTCAGGCAACAGAGATAGCAACTAACAGAGAGAGAGATGGTTCTTCTTCAGGCAACAGAGATAGCAACTAACAGAGAGAGATGGTTCTTCTTCAGGCAACAGAGATAGCAACTAACAGAGAGAGAGATGGTTCTTCATCAGGCAACAGAGATAGCAACTAACAGAGAGAGAGATGGTTCTTCATCAGGCAACAGAGATAGCAACTAACAGAGAGAGAGATGGTTCTTCATCAGGCAACAGAGATAGCAACTAACAGAGAGAGAGATGGTTCTTCATCAGGCAACAGAGATAGCAACTAACAGAGAGAGAGATGGTTCTTCTTCAGGCAACAGAGATAACAACTAACAGAGAGAGAGATGGTTCTTCATCAGGCAACAGAGATAGCAACTAACAGAGAGAGATGGTTCTTCTTCAGGCAACAGAGATAACAACTAACAGAGAGAGAGATGGTTCTTCTTCAGGCAACAGAGATAGCAACTAACAGAGAGAGATGGTTCTTCTTCAGGCAACAGAGATAGCAACTAACAGAGAGAGATGGTTTGTTATCAGGCAACAGAGATAGCAACTAACAGAGAGAGAGATGGTTCTTCATCAGGCAACAGAGATAGCAACTAACAGAGAGAGAGATGGTTCTTCTTCAGGCAACAGAGATAGCAACTAACAGAGAGAGATGGTTTGTTATCAGGCAACAGAGATAGCAACTAACAGAGAGAGAGATGGTTCTTCATCAGGCAACAGAGATAGCAACTAACAGAGAGAGAGATGGTTCTTCTTCAGGCAACAGAGATAACAACTAACAGAAAGAGATGGTTCTTCTTCAGGCAACAGAGATAGCAACTAACAGAGAGAGATGGTTCTTCATCAGGCAACAGAGATAACAACTAACAGAGAGAGATGGTTCTTCTTCAGGCAACAGAGATAGCAACTAACAGAGAGAGATGGTTCTTCTTCAGGCAACAGAGATAACAACTAACAGAGAGAGAGATGGTTCTTCTTCAGGCAACAGAGATAACAACTAACAGAGAGAGAGATGGTTCTTCTTCAGGAAACAGAGATAACAACTAACAGAGAGAGATGGTTCTTCTTCAGGAAACAGAGATAACAACTAACAGAGAGAGATGGTTCTTCTTCAGGAAACAGAGATAGCAACTAACAGAGAGAGATGGTTCTTCTTCAGGCAACAGAGATAGCAACTAACAGAGAGAGAGATGGTTTGTCATCAGGCAACAGAGATAGCAACTAACAGAGAGAGATGGTTCTTCTTCAGGCAACAGAGATAGCAACTAACAGAGAGAGAGATGGTTTGTCATCAGGCAACAGAGATAGCAACTAACAGAGAGAGATGGTTCTTCTTCAGGCAACAGAGATAACAACTAACAGAGAGAGATGGTTCTTCTTCAGGCAACAGAGATAGCAACTAACAGAGAGAGAGATGGTTCTTCTTCAGGCAACAGAGATAGCAACTAACAGAGAGAGAGATGGTTTGTCATCAGGCAACAGAGATAGCAACTAACAGAGAGAGATGGTTCTTCTTCAGGCAACAGAGATAGCAACTAACAGAGAGAGAGATGGTTCTTCTTCAGGCAACAGAGATAGCAACTAACAGAGAGAGATGGTTCTTCTTCAGGCAACAGAGATAGCAACTAACAGAGAGAGATGGTTCTTCATCAGGCAACAGAGATAACAACTAACAGAGAGAGAGATGGTTCTTCTTCAGGCAACAGAGATAGCAACTAACAGAGAGAGATGGTTCTTCTTCAGGCAACAGAGATAGCAACTAACAGAGAGAGATGGTTCTTCTTCAGGCAACAGAGATAGCAACTAACAGAGAGAGAGATGGTTTGTCATCAGGCAACAGAGATAGCAACTAACAGAGAGAGATGGTTCTTCTTCAGGAAACAGAGATAACAACTAACAGAGAGAGATGGTTCTTCTTCAGGAAACAGAGATAACAACTAACAGAGAGAGATGGTTCTTCTTCAGGAAACAGAGATAACAACTAACAGAGAGAGAGATGGTTCTTCTTCAGGAAACAGAGATAACAACTAACAGAGAGAGATGGTTCTTCTTCAGGAAACAGAGATAACAACTAACAGAGAGAGATGGTTCTTCATCAGGAAACAGAGATAGCAACTAACAGAGAGAGAGATGGTTCTTCTTCAGGCAACAGAGATAGCAACTAACAGAGAGAGATGGTTCTTCTTCAGGAAACAGAGATAGCAACTAACAGAGAGAGATGGTTCTTCTTCAGGAAACAGAGATAACAACTAACAGAGAGAGAGATGGTTCTTCTTCAGGCAACAGAGATAGCAACTAACAGAGAGAGAGATGGTTCTTCTTCAGGCAACAGAGATAGCAACTAACAGAGAGAGAGATGGTTCTTCTTCAGGCAACAGAGATAGCAACTAACAGAGAGAGAGATGGTTCTTCTTCAGGCAACAGAGATAGCAACTAACTGAGAGAGAGAGATGGTTCTTCATCAGGAAACAGAGATAGCAACTAACAGAGAGAGAGATGGTTCTTCATCAGGAAACAGAGATAGCAACTAACAGAGAGAGAGATGGTTCTTCTTCAGGCAACAGAGATAGCAACTAACAGAGAGAGATGGTTCTTCTTCAGGCAACAGAGATAGCAACTAACAGAGAGAGAGATGGTTCTTCTTCAGGCAACAGAGATAGCAACTAACAGAGAGAGATGGTTCTTCTTCAGGCAACAGAGATAGCAACTAACAGAGAGAGAGATGGTTCTTCTTCAGGCAACAGAGATAACAACTAACAGAGAGAGATGGTTCTTCTTCAGGCAACAGAGATAGCAACTAACAGAGAGAGATGGTTCTTCTTCAGGCAACAGAGATAGCAACTAACAGAGAGAGATGGTTCTTCTTCAGGAAACAGAGATAACAACTAACAGAGAGAGAGATGGTTCTTCTTCAGGCAACAGAGATAGCAACTAACAGAGAGAGATGGTTCTTCTTCAGGCAACAGAGATAACAACTAACAGAGAGAGATGGTTCTTCATCAGGAAACAGAGATAGCAACTAACAGAGAGAGAGATGGTTCTTCTTCAGGCAACAGAGATAGCAACTAACAGAGAGAGAGATGGTTCTTCATCAGGAAACAGAGATAGCAACTAACAGAGAGAGAGATGGTTCTTCATCAGGAAACAGAGATAGCAACTAACAGAGAGAGAGATGGTTCTTCATCAGGAAACAGAGATAGCAACTAACAGAGAGAGATGGTTCTTCTTCAGGCAACAGAGATAGCAACTAACAGAGAGAGATGGTTCTTCTTCAGGCAACAGAGATAGCAACTAACAGAGAGAGAGATGGTTCTTCATCTGGAAACAGAGATAGCAACTAACAGAGAGAGATGGTTCTTCATCAGGAAACAGAGATAGCAACTAACAGAGAGAGATGGTTCTTCATCAGGAAACAGAGATAACAACTAACAGAGAGAGATGGTTTGTTATCAGGCAACAGAGATAGCAACTAACAGAGAGAGATGGTTTGTTATCAGGCAACAGAGATAGCAACTAACAGAGAGAGAGATGGTTCTTCTTCAGGCAACAGAGATAACAACTAACAGAGAGAGATGGTTTGTTATCAGGCAACAGAGATAGCAACTAACAGAGAGAGAGATGGTTTGTTATCAGGCAACAGAGATAGCAACTAACAGAGAGAGAGATGGTTTGTCATCAGGCAACAGAGATAGCAACTAACAGAGAGAGAGATGGTTTGTTATCAGGCAACAGAGATAGCAACTAACAGAGAGAGAGATGGTTTGTTATCAGGCAACAGAGATAACAACTAACAGAGAGAGAGATGGTTTGTTATCAGGCAACAGAGATAACAACTAACAGAGAGAGAGATGGTTCTTCTTCAGGCAACAGAGATAGCAACTAACAGAGAGAGAGAGAGAGAGATGGTTTGTCATCAGGCAACAGAGATAACAACTAACAGAGAGAGAGATGGTTTGTCATCAGGCAACAGAGATAACAACTAACAGAGAGAGAGATGGTTCTTCTTCAGACAACAGAGATAGCAACTAACAGAGAGAGAGATGGTTCTTCATCAGGCAACAGAGATAGCAACTAACAGAGAGAGAGATGGTTCTTCATCAGGCAACAGAGATAACAACTAACAGAGAGAGAGATGGTTTGTCATCAGGCAACAGAGATAGCAACTAACAGAGAGAGAGAGAGATGGTTCTTCTTCAGGCAACAGAGATAACAACTAACAGAGAGAGATGGTTCTTCTTCAGGCAACAGAGATAACAACTAACAGAGAGAGATGGTTTATTATCAGGCAACAGAGATAACAACTAACAGAGAGAGATGGTTCTTCATCAGGCAACAGAGATAACAACTAACAGAGAGAGATGGTTCTTCTTCAGGCAACAGAGATAACAACTAACAGAGAGAGATGGTTTATTATCAGGCAACAGAGATAACAACTAACAGAGAGAGATGGTTCTTCTTCAGGCAACAGAGATAACAACTAACAGAGAGAGATGGTTCTTCTTCAGGCAACAGAGATAACAACTAACAGAGAGAGAGATGGTTCTTCTTCAGGCAACAGAGATAGCAACTAACAGAGAGAGAGATGGTTTATTATCAGGCAACAGAGATAACAACTAACAGAGAGAGAGATGGTTTATCATCAGGCAACAGAGATAACAACTAACAGAGAGAGATGGTTTATTATCAGGCAACAGAGATAGCAACTAACAGAGAGAGAGATGGTTCTTCTTCAGGCAACAGAGATAACAACTAACAGAGAGAGAGATGGTTCTTCTTCAGGCAACAGAGATAACAACTAACAGAGAGAGATGGTTTGTTATCAGGCAACAGAGATAACAACTAACAGAGAGAGATGGTTTGTTATCAGGCAACAGAGATAACAACTAACAGAGAGAGAGATGGTTCTTCTTCAGGCAACAGAGATAACAACTAACAGAGAGAGATGGTTTGTTATCAGGCAACAGAGATAACAACTAACAGAGAGAGATGGTTTGTTATCAGGCAACAGAGATAACAACTAACAGAGAGAGATGGTTCTTCTTCAGGCAACAGAGATAACAACTAACAGAGAGAGAGATGGTTCTTCTTCAGGCAACAGAGATAGCAACTAACAGAGAGAGAGATGGTTCTTCATCAGGCAACAGAGATAGCAACTAACAGAGAGAGATGGTTTGTTATCAGGCAACAGAGATAGCAACTAACAGAGAGAGATGGTTCTTCTTCAGGCAACAGAGATAGCAACTAACAGAGAGAGAGATGGTTCTTCATCAGGCAACAGAGATAGCAACTAACAGAGAGAGATGGTTCTTCTTCAGGCAACAGAGATAGCAACTAACAGAGAGAGAGATGGTTCTTCATCAGGCAACAGAGATAACAACTAACAGAGAGAGATGGTTCTTCTTCAGGCAACAGAGATAGCAACTAACAGAGAGAGAGATGGTTCTTCATCAGGCAACAGAGATAACAACTAACAGAGAGAGAGATGGTTCTTCATCAGGCAACAGAGATAACAACTAACAGAGAGAGATGGTTCTTCTTCAGGCAACAGAGATAACAACTAACAGAGAGAGAGATGGTTCTTCATCAGGCAACAGAGATAACAACTAACAGAGAGAGATGGTTCTTCATCAGGCAACAGAGATAACAACTAACAGAGAGAGAGATGGTTCTTCATCAGGCAACAGAGATAACAACTAACAGAGAGAGAGATGGTTCTTCATCAGGCAACAGAGATAGCAACTAACAGAGAGAGAGATGGTTCTTCATCAGGCAACAGAGATAGCAACTAACAGAGAGAGAGATGGTTTGTTATCAGGCAACAGAGATAACAACTAACAGAGAGAGATGGTTCTTCTTCAGGCAACAGAGATAACAACTAACAGAGAGAGAGATGGTTCTTCTTCAGGCAACAGAGATAACAACTAACAGAGAGAGAGATGGTTCTTCATCAGGCAACAGAGATAGCAACTAACAGAGAGAGAGATGGTTCTTCATCAGGCAACAGAGATAACAACTAACAGAGAGAGAGATGGTTCTTCATCAGGCAACAGAGATAGCAACTAACAGAGAGAGAGAGATGGTTCTTCATCAGGCAACAGAGATAGCAACTAACAGAGAGAGAGATGGTTCTTCTTCAGGCAACAGAGATAACAACTAACAGAGAGAGATGGTTCTTCATCAGGCAACAGAGATAACAACTAACAGAGAGAGATGGTTCTTCATCAGGCAACAGAGATAACAACTAACAGAGAGAGATGGTTCTTCATCAGGCAACAGAGATAACAACTAACAGAGAGAGAGATGGTTCTTCATCAGGCAACAGAGATAGCAACTAACAGAGAGAGATGGTTCTTCATCAGGCAACAGAGATAACAACTAACAGAGAGAGATGGTTCTTCTTCAGGCAACAGAGATAACAACTAACAGAGAGAGAGATGGTTCTTCATCAGGCAACAGAGATAGCAACTAACAGAGAGAGAGATGGTTCTTCATCAGGCAACAGAGATAGCAACTAACAGAGAGAGAGATGGTTCTTCATCAGGCAACAGAGATAGCAACTAACAGAGAGAGATGGTTCTTCATCAGGCAACAGAGATAACAACTAACAGAGAGAGAGATGGTTCTTCATCAGGCAACAGAGATAGCAACTAACAGAGAGAGAGATGGTTCTTCATCAGGCAACAGAGATAGCAACTAACAGAGAGAGAGATGGTTCTTCATCAGGCAACAGAGATAGCAACTAACAGAGAGAGAGATGGTTCTTCATCAGGCAACAGAGATAGCAACTAACAGAGAGAGAGATGGTTCTTCATCAGGCAACAGAGATAGCAACTAACAGAGAGAGATGGTTCTTCATCAGGCAACAGAGATAACAACTAACAGAGAGAGATGGTTCTTCATCAGGCAACAGAGATAACAACTAACAGAGAGAGAGATGGTTCTTCATCAGGCAACAGAGATAGCAACTAACAGAGAGAGATGGTTCTTCATCAGGCAACAGAGATAACAACTAACAGAGAGAGAGATGGTTCTTCATCAGGCAACAGAGATAACAACTAACAGAGAGAGAGATGGTTCTTCATCAGGCAACAGAGATAACAACTAACAGAGAGAGAGAGATGGTTCTTCTTCAGGCAACAGAGATAGCAACTAACAGAGAGAGAGATGGTTCTTCATCAGGCAACAGAGATAGCAACTAACAGAGAGAGAGATGGTTCTTCATCAGGCAACAGAGATAACAACTAACAGAGAGAGAGATGGTTCTTCATCAGGCAACAGAGATAACAACTAACAGAGAGAGAGATGGTTCTTCATCAGGCAACAGAGATAACAACTAACAGAGAGAGAGAGATGGTTCTTCTTCAGGCAACAGAGATAGCAACTAACAGAGAGAGAGATGGTTCTTCTTCAGGCAACAGAGATAACAACTAACAGAGAGAGAGATGGTTCTTCATCAGGCAACAGAGATAACAACTAACAGAGAGAGATGGTTCTTCATCAGGCAACAGAGATAACAACTAACAGAGAGAGAGATGGTTCTTCATCAGGCAACAGAGATAACAACTAACAGAGAGAGAGATGGTTCTTCATCAGGCAACAGAGATAACAACTAACAGAGAGAGAGATGGTTCTTCATCAGGCAACAGAGATAGCAACTAACAGAGAGAGAGATGGTTCTTCATCAGGCAACAGAGATAGCAACTAACAGAGAGAGAGATGGTTCTTCATCAGGCAACAGAGATAGCAACTAACAGAGAGAGATGGTTCTTCTTCAGGCAACAGAGATAACAACTAACAGAGAGAGAGATGGTTCTTCATCAGGCAACAGAGATAGCAACTAACAGAGAGAGAGATGGTTCTTCATCAGGCAACAGAGATAGCAACTAACAGAGAGAGAGATGGTTCTTCATCAGGCAACAGAGATAGCAACTAACAGAGAGAGAGATGGTTCTTCATCAGGCAACAGAGATAACAACTAACAGAGAGAGAGAGATGGTTCTTCATCAGGCAACAGAGATAGCAACTAACAGAGAGAGATGGTTCTTCTTCAGGCAACAGAGAAAGCAACTAACAGAGAGAGAGATGGTTCTTCTTCAGGCAACAGAGATAGCAACTAACAGAGAGAGAGATGGTTTGTCATCAGGCAACAGAGATAACAACTAACAGAGAGAGAGATGGTTCTTCATCAGGCAACAGAGATAGCAACTAACAGAGAGAGATGGTTCTTCTTCAGGCAACAGAGATAGCAACTAACAGAGAGAGATGGTTCTTCATCAGGCAACAGAGATAACAACTAACAGAGAGAGATGGTTCTTCATCAGGCAACAGAGATAGCAACTAACAGAGAGAGATGGTTCTTTTTCAGGCAACAGAGAAAGCAACTAACAGAGAGAGAGATGGTTCTTCATCAGGCAACAGAGATAGCAACTAACAGAGAGAGAGATGGTTCTTCATCAGGCAACAGAGATAGCAACTAACAGAGAGAGAGATGGTTCTTCTTCAGGCAACAGAGATAGCAACTAACAGAGAGAGAGATGGTTCTTCATCAGGCAACAGAGATAACAACTAACAGAGAGAGAGATGGTTCTTCATCAGGCAACAGAGATAGCAACTAACAGAGAGAGATGGTTCTTCTTCAGGCAACAGAGAAAGCAACTAACAGAGAGAGATGGTTCTTCTTCAGGCAACAGAGATAGCAACTAACAGAGAGAGATGGTTTGTTATCAGGCAACAGAGATAGCAACTAACAGAGAGAGAGATGGTTCTTCATCAGGCAACAGAGATAGCAACTAACAGAGAGAGAGATGGTTTGTCATCAGGCAACAGAGATAGCAACTAACAGAGAGAGATGGTTCTTCATCAGGCAACAGAGATAACAACTAACAGAGAGAGAGATGGTTCTTCATCAGGCAACAGAGATAGCAACTAACAGAGAGAGAGATGGTTCTTCATCAGGCAACAGAGATAGCAACTAACAGAGAGAGAGATGGTTCTTCATCAGGCAACAGAGATAGCAACTAACAGAGAGAGAGATGGTTTGTCATCAGGCAACAGAGATAGCAACTAACAGAGAGAGAGATGGTTCTTCATCAGGCAACAGAGATAGCAACTAACAGAGAGAGAGATGGTTCTTCATCAGGCAACAGAGATAGCAACTAACAGAGAGAGAGATGGTTCTTCATCAGGCAACAGAGATAGCAACTAACAGAGAGAGAGATGGTTCTTCATCAGGCAACAGAGATAGCAACTAACAGAGAGAGAGATGGTTCTTCATCAGGCAACAGAGATAGCAACTAACAGAGAGAGAGATGGTTCTTCTTCAGGCAACAGAGATAGCAACTAACAGAGAGAGATGGTTTGTTATCAGGCAACAGAGATAGCAACTAACAGAGAGAGAGATGGTTCTTCATCAGGCAACAGAGATAGCAACTAACAGAGAGAGATGGTTTGTTATCAGGCAACAGAGATAGCAACTAACAGAGAGAGAGATGGTTCTTCATCAGGCAACAGAGATAGCAACTAACAGAGAGAGATGGTTTGTTATCAGGCAACAGAGATAGCAACTAACAGAGAGAGATGGTTCTTCATCAGGCAACAGAGATAACAACTAACAGAGAGAGATGGTTCTTCATCAGGCAACAGAGATAGCAACTAACAGAGAGAGATGGTTTGTTATCAGGCAACAGAGATAGCAACTAACAGAGAGAGAGATGGTTCTTCATCAGGCAACAGAGATAGCAACTAACAGAGAGAGATGGTTTGTCATCAGGCAACAGAGATAGCAACTAACAGAGAGAGATGGTTCTTCTTCAGGCAACAGAGATAACAACTAACAGAGAGAGATGGTTTGTCATCAGGCAACAGAGATAGCAACTAACAGAGAGAGAGATGGTTCTTCATCAGGCAACAGAGATAGCAACTAACAGAGAGAGAGATGGTTTGTCATCAGGCAACAGAGATAGCAACTAACAGAGAGAGAGATGGTTCTTCATCAGGCAACAGAGATAGCAACTAACAGAGAGAGAGATGGTTCTTCATCAGGCAACAGAGATAGCAACTAACAGAGAGAGAGATGGTTCTTCATCAGGCAACAGAGATAGCAACTAACAGAGAGATAGATGGTTCTTCATCAGGCAACAGAGATAGCAACTAACAGAGAGAGAGATGGTTTGTTATCAGGCAACAGAGATAGCAACTAACAGAGAGAGAGATGGTTCTTCATCAGGCAACAGAGATAGCAACTAACAGAGAGAGAGATGGTTTGTTATCAGGCAACAGAGATAGCAACTAACAGAGAGAGAGATGGTTCTTCATCAGGCAACAGAGATAGCAACTAACAGAGAGAGAGATGGTTCTTCATCAGGCAACAGAGATAGCAACTAACAGAGAGAGATGGTTCTTCATCAGGCAACAGAGATAGCAACTAACAGAGAGAGAGATGGTTTGTCATCAGGCAACAGAGATAACAACTAACAGAGAGAGAGATGGTTCTTCATCAGGCAACAGAGATAGCAACTAACAGAGAGAGATGGTTCTTCATCAGGCAACAGAGATAGCAACTAACAGAGAGAGATGGTTCTTCATCAGGCAACAGAGATAGCAACTAACAGAGAGAGAGATGGTTCTTCATCAGGCAACAGAGATAGCAACTAACAGAGAGAGATGGTTCTTCATCAGGCAACAGAGATAGCAACTAACAGAGAGAGAGATGGTTCTTCATCAGGCAACAGAGATAGCAACTAACAGAGAGAGATGGTTCTTCATCAGGCAACAGAGATAGCAACTAACAGAGAGAGAGATGGTTTGTCATCAGGCAACAGAGATAGCAACTAACAGAGAGAGATGGTTCTTCATCAGGCAACAGAGATAGCAACTAACAGAGAGAGATGGTTTGTCATCAGGCAACAGAGATAGCAACTAACAGAGAGAGAGATGGTTCTTCATCAGGCAACAGAGATAGCAACTAACAGAGAGAGAGATGGTTTGTCATCAGGCAACAGAGATAGCAACTAACAGAGAGAGAGATGGTTCTTCATCAGGCAACAGAGATAGCAACTAACAGAGAGAGAGATGGTTTGTTATCAGGCAACAGAGATAGCAACTAACAGAGAGAGATGGTTCTTCATCAGGCAACAGAGATAGCAACTAACAGAGAGAGAGATGGTTTGTTATCAGGCAACAGAGATAGCAACTAACAGAGAGAGATGGTTCTTCATCAGGCAACAGAGATAGCAACTAACAGAGAGAGAGATGGTTTGTTATCAGGCAACAGAGATAGCAACTAACAGAGAGAGATGGTTCTTCATCAGGCAACAGAGATAGCAACTAACAGAGAGAGAGATGGTTTGTTATCAGGCAACAGAGATAGCAACTAACAGAGAGAGATGGTTCTTCATCAGGCAACAGAGATAGCAACTAACAGAGAGAGAGATGGTTTGTTATCAGGCAACAGAGATAGCAACTAACAGAGAGAGATGGTTTGTCATCAGGCAACAGAGATAGCAACTAACAGAGAGAGAGATGGTTCTTCATCAGGCAACAGAGATAGCAACTAACAGAGAGAGAGATGGTTCTTCATCAGGCAACAGAGATAGCAACTAACAGAGAGAGAGATGGTTTGTTATCATGCAACAGAGATAGCAACTAACAGAGAGAGAGATGGTTTGTCATCAGGCAACAGAGATAGCAACTAACAGAGAGAGAGATGGTTCTTCATCAGGCAACAGAGATAGCAACTAACAGAGAGAGAGATGGTTTGTCATCAGGCAACAGAGATAGCAACTAACAGAGAGAGATGGGTTATGGACTTCATAATGAAGAAATGCTGCACTGGTAATAAAGGCATCGAATGGAAAAAAGTAGACCATTTGGAGGACCTCAATTTTGCTGATGACATAGTATCTTATCAGCCATCAGATAAAAACGATGCAGGAAAACACAAATGAACTATCATTGAATAGCAAAGCAAGCCCTCATGTGGGAAACAACAGGTAAGAGGAAAAGCGGAAGACCCAGAGAGACACTAAGAAGAACATTGATGAGAGAGGCAAGAACAGCAGGAATCGGCTCCCTCAATGAGATAGAGCTGCTAGCACAGAACAGAGACAAATGGCTAGATTTGATAAAATATCTTCAAAAGAATTGAAAACTGCTAGAACAAAAATTTAGATAAGAGGAGTATCTTGGTCTACACCCTATAGGCCGGCTACAGCTCGAAAGGTCAATAGATAGATAGTTACTCATTTAATTTATTGTTTATAGTTAATCATTTAATTTATTGTTTATAGTTAATCATTTAATTTATTGTTTATAGTTAATCATTTAATTTATTGTTTATAGTTAATCATTTAATTTATTGTTTATAGTTAATCATTTAATTTATTGTTTATAGTTAATCATTTAATTTATTGTTTATAGTTAATCATTTGGAAAACAGTCAATAACAAAATTGATACGATGAACAGTGGATAGAGGATTGTGGAAGAACATGATCGCCTATGCCAACTGCTATAACACAAGATGATGATGAAAGATTGCAATAACTGGAGAGGAATTATGCTTTTATCAGTTGCCTCCAAGGTTTTCTGTAGAATCATGCTGAACAGAATAAAAGATGCTGTAGATAATATTATGTGTGAAGGACAAGCAGGATTCAGAAAGGGGAGAAGCTGTCTTGACCAAATATTCACTCTAAGGATAAGACTAGAAGAACATACAGAAAAATAACAACCATTAATCTGCAATTTCATTGATTTAAAAAAAAAACATTTGACAGCAAACATAGATTGTCTTTGTGGAATACCTTGAAACATTACGGAATACAACAACAAAAATTACCAACATTATAAAAGACATATAACAGCTTTACTTTTCACAGCTTTACTGCTTTACTAACAACTTTACTTTGCACGGAGGAAGGAAATGGGATGTATACTGTCACCATTGATATTTGGAATTATCATTGGTTACATAATGAGTAAATATTTCAGAGACAATGACATTAAATGGTATGACAAGAATTACTTGGAAGATCTAGATTTTGCAGATGATACAGTGCTCCTAAGTGACAATATCAACAAGATGCAAAATATTACAAATACCTTATCGTCCATGGTGGAAAAAAATAGGATTTGAGATCAACAAGGATAAAACAAAAATAACAATACCCAGAAGGGCAATATATGTCTCAATCGCCCTATATATATCATCATCAAATACCATGCCTGCTGGCATAGGTGATAATGTCTCTCTACAACTTTCGATCTTGACAGTTATTTGTTATTTCTGTTGTTGACCTTCTGCCAAGCCATTCTCATAAGCGGTCTTGTATCTTTTCTCTTTGCTTCTCTCTGGCTCTTCATTCTTCAACTTTCCCAGTTGTTACAATATATTCCAGTTGTTCTCTTCTCATTACATGGCCAAAAAATGATGATTGTTTCTTCCTAATATTGGAAATTAGCTCTCTCTTTGCTTTGGCCTCTTTCAGAACGTTTTAATTACTCTTCTTAGCTGTCCATGGTATTCTCAACATTTTTCTGTAAAACAACCACATTTCTACAGCCTCCAGTAATTTCCTTGTCTGTTGTTCTATTGTTCATGATTCACATCCATATGTTAAGACTGACTCTACATAACATTTAAGAACTCTTTTTCTTGTTTTTATTGTCAAAAGTGGATTGCACAGAACCTTCCTCTTTTTTTTGGAAATCTGATATTGCCTGAACCATTCTGCATCTCACCTCTGTTGTACATTTACCATCTTAGGTTAACATTGTTCCCAGATATTTAAATTCATTTACTTGTTTTAATATTGTTCCACTTGTCTTTATTGCTTATTGCGGTGATGCCTTTTTCTTTGTTGCTACTATTACTTTTGTCATTTTGCTATTAAGACTGAGTCCTTTATTTTTGCTTTCCTTCACTATGTCTAACATTTCTTGTAACTTATTTTCATTCCTAATGATTAAGACTGTATCATCAGCATACCTTAGATTATTTCTTTTATGACCTCCGATTATTATTCCAGGCATGACCCTTATGGATCTTAAAATAATCTCACTATACAGATAAAATAAATCTGGTGACAGCACACAACCTTGCCTAACACCCTGTTTTATTTGTTGAAACATTCCCAATTGATTTCCAGTTCATATGGCCGCTGTTTGTTGCCAGTACATGTTCTTTATTATTCTTAGATCTTTTCTGTCTACCCACAACGTATATATGTTTAGTAATATAGATCAAGAAGGTGAAACAAAGAAAGAGATCAGAAGCAGGATAGTGAAGCAGCAACAAATTTTAAAAAACCTGGACAAAATATGGAAATAAAAAAATACTAAGCAAGAAAACCAAACTTTGAATTTTCAATCCAAACGTATTATCAACACTTACCTACTATGATTATCAACACTTACCTACTATGATTATCAACACTTACCTACTATGATTATCAACACTTACCTACTATGCATGTGAAAGCTGCAATCTTAGCTCCTTCACAAACATTGCAACCTTGGCAAAGGAGCTGATGCCTGTGTTGCTTCTTCTTGCCTCACTGTTTTTTTTTTTACTTTTTTAGGTCGGACACTTTTTTCTTTTACTTTCTGGTTTCAATATGAGGGCTTGATTTGTGGTTCTCTCGTTCTTATCACATGGCCAACATTATTTGTATTATAGATATTGTTGGATGCTTTGTCATTTTTCTTATTTCTGCTCTAGTCTTGAACTCATTCCACGGTATACAAAGTATTTTTCTGAGACATTTGTTTCCAAATACATCTAATTTATTTTCTATTTCTTCAGTTGTTTTTTCAGCTCTCGCATGCAGAAGTAAGGGTGCATAATATATTTGATTAGAAAATCCTCAGCTTTTTTTTTTTTTTTGTGCTTAGTAATTTTTTATTTTCCATATTTGATCAAGGTTTCTGAAAGTCATTGTTGTCTTTACTATTCTGATTCTGGTTAGTTTCTTTCTTTGTGTCTCTATCTTGATCTATGCATCTTCCGAATAACTAAGTGATCTACTTCTTCCACTGATTTTCCTTCCTGGTATATTTTTTATTCTGGATGAATGTGACTTTTTTATTACCTTCAACTTTTTTGGATTGACTCTGTTTTTCCTGGAATCATGTTCACATTACTACTTATAAGAACTATGCCATCTGCAAAGTCAAGGTCCTCAAAGGAGGCTGAGCTGAAAGACAGTGGTTAGTAATACCAAAGAACTCAGGACTGACTTGGATATGTTGCATTTTCATCCCTGGACACTTGGGCATGAAAGAAAATGAAGGAGCTGACTGGCTGGCCATGGTTGGTGGACATGCAATGGAACGGGCTGACATTCTGAATTCCCTCAGGGAGGTAAGGCAAGTTAATGACTCAATTAATGATCATGAAACTACAATCATGTTCAGACCGCATGAATATCAGGTCAAACCTGGAGATGCACTAAAGTAGTGCTACGTGAGGAGACAAAACAACAAACCAACACAGAACTGGAGTCATCAGTCTCCACACACTGAGGGACCAACTGGGGAGGAGATCTGAGTACTTATTGGCATGTGTGATATGCATTGAGGATGAACTGTTGACTAACTCGATGTTAATATGATTCCATGTTTGCTCATAGCAATGTGCAATTGTCACATTTCATTGATGTTATTCTCTTCTATAGTTCGTTCAGAAATTCGTGCCCACAGAGTTGATTAATTATCTCGAAAGCTGTTTGATGAATTTCTGTACTTCTTTATTATTAAATCTTATTTCTTCACCAACCTTAAGTCTGATTTTTTCCCCTACTGTCATGCATTTGGAAAGATTTGTGCTTCTTTGAGGTATATAAAAATATGATTTTCTTGGTTGTCCTAATTTTTAGGATTTTGCAATACCCACGTTTGTTGCAATCAACTCACTGTTTAAAAAGGCAAATTTCATGTGCTCTCCATACAATCTTAGCACCATCTCATGCTCACTGAACCGTAACTTGTAAGATGTAATCCACTGAGAGGTTTGTTAGAAAATGAACATAATTTACAGTAAAATCTAATGTTTAGAGCACGCGGTTTGATATTTTCTTAAAGTTATATAACAAACAACGATTTGTGCCAAATTCAGACTACCTCTGTGATTAAATGTTATAAAGTCTTAAGTTTGGTGGAAAAATCAGATTTCATGAAAAAGAATGGCAGAAATTCATCAAACAGTTTCCGAGATAATTGATAAACTCTGTGGGCACGAATTTCTGAATGAACTATAGTTTGCCAAGTTCTACATAGTGGTTACTCGACTTCAGGTTAAAGTTTCTATTAGTATTCTCATCTTTCAGTTTAAGGCTGTCTACCTTCTGAGGCTTCAGTTTCCTGTGCTGGCTTTTCAATTGTAGTTTTGTCTTCCAATAGCATAAGTTCATCAGCTCTGTCATCAGGAGATAACTAAGTTGTTTTGTTTATCTCTTTATGTGGTAATAATGTTTCACCTTTAACCAAGCCTAGTGTTAAGCATGATAAAATTAATCTCTGTCCATTTCAGTTCACAATAATCTGACCTTTGTTCTCAAAAAGACTATCTTGATTGTCCATCTTTTGTATAGTCTTGTTAGAGCTGCCAATGCGTTTGTTAGTGACTAATGAATGCTTCTAATTGTGATCCTTTATCAATGGAGTCCATATGTTTGAATTTGTTGACTGTTGCTCTGTCTCTCAACTTATTGTGACTCAATGCCCTGGATCTTGTTTGTCAACAGCTTTCTCTATTTTATATGCTAGTGATGTCTTATCTGGGCATCATCTTCTTGCTAGCCCATCTATATCCTGTCAAATGAAGGTTGGTAGTTGTTCTGCCTCTGGTGCTGCAGTCATGAGGTGTTCTTCAAGGGTGTCTGTCATATTTCTTTCTGGAAATAAGATTAGGGATAACAAACCTCCCTGTCTTGCTCAGACAGTTGTTGCAAACCTTTTGCCCATTATCTCCTTCAGAAACACTGCACTCTTGTCTCCCTCACAAACACTGCACTCTTGGCTCCCTCACAAACACTGCACTCTTGTCTCCCTCACAAACACTGCACTCTTATCTCCCTCACAAACACTGCACTCTTGTCTCCCTCACAAACACTGCACTCTTATCTCCCTCACAAACACTGCACTCTTGTCTCTCTCACAAACACTGCACTCTTGGCTCCTTCACAAGCACTGAACTCTTGGCTCCTTCACAAGCACTGAACTCTTGGCTCCTTCACCAACACCGCACTCTTGTCTCTCTCATAAACACTGCACTCTTGGCTCCTTCACAAACACTGCACTCTTGGCTCCTTCACAAGCACTGAACTCTTGGCTCCTTCACCAACACCGCACTCTTGGCTCTTTCACAAGCACTGCACTCTTGGCTCTTTCACCAACACTGCATCCTTGGCTCCTTCACAAACACTGCACTCTTGGATCCTTCATTAGCACTGTGCTCTTGGCTCCTTCACTAGCACTGTGCTCTTGACTCCTTCACAAGCACTGCACTCTTGGCTCCTTCACAAACACTGCACTCTTGGCTCCTTCACAAACACTGTGCTCTTGATTCCTTCACAAGCACTGCACTCTTGGCTCCTTCACAAACACTGCACTCTTGGCTCCTTCACAAACACTGTACTCTTGGCTCCTTCACAAACACTACACTCTTGGCTCATTCACAAACACTGCACTCTTGGCTCCTTCACAAACACTGTACTCTTGTCTCCTTCACAAACACTGCACTCTTGTCTCCTTCACAAACACTGTACTCTTGGCTCCCTCACAAACACTGTACTCTTGTCTCCTTCACAAACACTGCACTCTTGTCTCCTTCACAAACACTGCACTCTTGTCTCCTTCACAAACACTGTACTCTTGTCTCCTTCACAAACACTGTACTCTTGTCTCCTTCACAAACACTGTACTCTTGTCTCCTTCACAAACACTGCACTCTTGTCTCCTTCACAAACACTGTACTCTTGTCTCCTTCACAAACACTGTACTCTTGTCTCCTTCACAAACACTGTACTCTTGTCTCCTTCACAAACACTGTACTCTTGTCTCCTTCACAAACACTACACTCTTGGCTCCTTCACAAACACTACACTCTTGGCTCCTTCACAAACACTACACTCTTGGCTCATTCACAAACACTACACTCTTGTCTCCTTCACAAACACTACACTCTTGGCTCCTTCACAAACACTACACTCTTGTCTCCTTCACAAACACTACACTCTTGTCTCCTTCACAAACACTACACTCTTGTCTCCTTCACAAACACTACACTCTTGGCTCCTTCACAAACACTACACTCTTGTCTCCTTCACAAACACTGTACTCTTGTCTCCTTCACAAACACTACACTCTTGGCTCATTCACAAACACTACACTCTTGACTCCTTTGTAACAGTGCCTGTGTGTATTTTTTTTCCCGAACGACTACTCTGTGGTGGTCGCCCGCGCCACGGCCACTGTTCTCTTGCCTTGGCGTGTGTTTACCGACAGGCCTGGTCAGAGTTGCCACCTTCCAGCCCCCTCTGTTACCACCGCACATCACAGGCAGTCAGGCATAAACCATGACTTCATTCAGCCCTTGTCATAATAGACATAGGCCGCTGATGCTATAGTTTTATCATATCGTAGTACTTCTGATGTATGTTGGCGACACCCTGGTTGTTCGTCGCAGACCTGTTAATTATTACTTACTGCACACATACGACAACTCATTGGAATATCTCTCTCTCTCTCTCTCTCTCTCTCTCTCTCTCTCTCTCTCTCTCTCTCTCTGCTATCAGGACTCAATCAGAGTAGGATTCCAGACTCTCACATGAAGTCAGCTGTCAGGCTAAGGGTGTTGATCACACCCACAGACAGAACATCACAATTAGAGTCTGCCAGATCCACTCTGATTGAACACCCGTTAAACCGTTGCACTGTGTTCTGCGCCAGTGGCCCAGTGCATCTGATTTCACACAGACACACATAAAGATATGTGACATGACCAACACGGACACACCAAGACACGAGATATGACCAATATGACACACACCAAGATATGAGACATGGCCAGCACACACACACATAAGCTAAGATATGAACCATGGCTAGCAAAGAAAAACACTACGATATGAGCCATGGCTAGCACAGAAACACATTAAGATATGAGCCATGGCTAGCACAGAAATACACTAAGATATGAGCCATGGCCAGCACAGAAACACACCAAAATATGAGCCATGGCTTCACGGAAACACACCAAGACACGAACCATGTCTAGCACAGAAACACATCAAGATACCAGCCATGGCTAGCACGGAAACACATTAAGACATGAACCATGGCCAGTATGGAAATACACCAAGACATGAACCATGTCTAGCACAGAAACACATCAAGATACCAGCCATGGCTAGCACGGAAACACATTAAGACATGAACCATGGCCAGTATGGAAATACACCAAGATATGAGCCATGGGCATCAGGAACCGTGTACCCCACCCAGAAAACATGGCATGTTCGCTAGAAGAAGAACAGTCTGAACTATCAGGATGAACACCTTGTTGCTAGAACTGGGGTGTAGGAGACACGGGAATGCCCTGCCTGCAGTGGCACCAATCTGTTCCAAAGTCCATAGACCACGGAACATGCCATGGGCAGATGATGAAGCAGTCACTGGGTGAACACGGAGAGAAAGGAAAGTGATTCATTTATACCGAATAGATACTAACCAGCTGACACTGCAAAGGAAAATCTGGCCTTAAAGAACGAGAAAAATCAAGAAACAAAAATGGCATCATAGAAATTCTGCAGCAGGCCAGACACAGCTGTTTCAACAAAGCAAAGCACATCTTCCCACACTCTCCTGTAACATGCATGGGTATGAAAATATTTAAAAAAAAAAAAATTAAATAGAGCTATTAAAAAACTAAACAAAGCTATTTAAAAAAAACTAAACAGAGCTATTAAAAAAAAAACTAAACAGAGCTATTAAAAAAAAAACTAAACAGAGCTATTAAAAAAAAACTTAACAGAGTTATTAAAAAAATGAAACAAAGCTACTAAGTTAGACAACATTCCCAGGCTAGATGCTATGAATGCTGGAGACAAGGACCTCTGAATTGTGTGGTTACATTGCCAGCAGCAATTCTCTGCTTACACAAGAAACAGAAGTTGCTTTTACAGTTCCGACACCTGATATGATTATTATGGTCCATCCCTTTGACATTCATCTGCCCGCACACAGGGCAAAGTATGCGTTTCTTAGCCAGTTTGGGATTCACTGCAATGCGTGCCTGAATTCGAAGAAAGCCCCCAGCTGGACGTCTCACTGTATTGACAACTGGCATGGGCTCTGGGAGAGTGTTCAGGACACAGGAATCGGCACCAAAATGATCGTAGCCCTCAATCGCTTTGCCACACAACCAGCAAAAGAACTGTCCACAACCGCAGGTCATTTTGTTGCATCCATAAACTTTCTCAATAGGAATTCTGCATTTTGGACATCTTTTGGTATCTAATTTTATACGCTTTGCATCCTCTATTTGTATTTCTATTTTGCGCAGTAATTCCTGATATTTCATCTCCTCCGCTTTGTTCATGACAGTATTACCCTGTGCTTGAATTTCTTCTAAAACTTCTTCATCTGTCATGCACTTGCGTCCCTGATGCCATCCCCGTTCACACTCTGTACAAAAGTCAAAGTAACAAACAGGGCATTGGGCCAAATGGAGCCCCTCCTCATCTTCTGCAATGACTAAACTTGTACAACGTGGGCAATAGACTGTGTCTAATATGGCATCCAGAGTTTTTTGTAACAGTAACTGTTCCTATCGTTGGTATGCCTGGGGCTCCATCACGGCCTTCACAATGTAAGGTGGTGTAAGTGCTTTGCCTTCTCTGTCCGGACATCTGAGAGCTTCAACAGTTCCTTCCCTTGCATGCATCTCACAGAACTCTGCCATACACTCGTGGCAGAAGTGATATTTGCATTCATGCAAGTGGTAAAACTGTTCTCCTGGCTTCTCACAGTAACAAACATGGCACTCTTGTAGGGCCTTGGAGAACTCTATATCCATTTTTTGCTGGTTGTATCGTATTAAACAAGCAATGACTTCACCAGTGTTATCAACCCAGGCTACTACATTATTTCCATCTTCATCAACTTGAGGTGTGAATGGCTGTAGCACAAGATGATCAGTGATGGCCAAGATGGCTTAAAACCCCATTTTCAAGCCAGTCCACCCACATATAAATGATGGGCATCTGGCATCCCTCACTCCATAAGGTGTCCATAGCATGTCTCAGTGAGGTCAGCTGATATGAGGTTAACCAATCACATGAGAGGTGAAAATGTGGAGGATCTTTCGATGGGTACGATGGAGGCAGGGTTGCTTGGAGGTAAAGATATGACAAGTATTTCACAGAAAAGGATCCTTGCCAATGCCATCCGTTTGCACAAGTTAGGTCCTTAGCTACCAAGGTCACAAACGAAGCCATCAAAATAAAGACTTTATCTACAGCGAAAGTTAACGAAATGTGAACAAACATTTATGTTCAAACCCTTGAATACATTTTCAAAAATCTGCCAACTCGCTGCAATAACAGATATCGTGGTGTTCAAAGTAAACATTGCTTAGACCATGGCTCGAATGTAAATAAGTTGCCATTTTGATGCGTCCCATGACGTCATTGGAATATAAAACACCTGTCGAGCTCTCTTTCAGACAACAGTAGTTGATAATGCTTGCTACAGAATGATATTATTTACTGTTGGCACCCCCTGGTGCCTTTCTTCCAACAGCTCAACAGCTGCCAGTTTACTAAGAGCTTGTAGGATTCTCTCTCAGTCAACCAGACTGAGAATACTTGACAAATGCCTGCTAATACTTGACAAAGAATGATAATGCTTGATATTGACACCCACTGGTATCTCTTTCCAGCAGCTCACACTGCCACGTTGATAGAACTTTGTAGGATTTCTCTCTTCAGTCAACAGGACTGATAATACTTGACAAAGAATGAGAATACTTGACATTGACACCCACTGGTGTCTCTGTTCAGCAGCTCACACTGCCACGTTGATAAGAACATGTAGAATTTCGCTCTTCAATCAACAGGACTGATAATACTTGACAAAGAATGATAATACTTGACAAAGAATGATAATGCTTGATATTGACACCCACTGGTATCTCTTTCCAGCAGCTCACACTGCCACGTTGATAGAACTTTGTAGAATTTCTCTCTTCAGTCAACAGGACTGATAATACTTGACAAAGAAAGAGCATACTTGACATTGACACCCACTGGTGTCTCGTTTCAGCAGCTCACAACTGCCACGTTGATAAGAACATGTAGAATTTCGCTCTTCAATCAACAGGACTGATAATACTTGACAATTTCATATTTATCAAAAGTCATGAACAGGTTTCCTACTCACCCTGTTATGAATACACATGTCGTCATCTTCAAACCGAATCACACGGCGTTAGGCACAATTGCGTACATTACGCTTACTCTAATCAGTCCCTAACATTCACCACACTGCTGCTTGCTAACAACTAGCCCTAATGTTGCCCGCATGGTCCAGCTCTGAGCTCAACTAGACCTCTGTTCCCTTCAATCTCTGTCACACAACTAAACTCAAGTTAATAACATTACACACAACTATATACAACAAATTTAAGGGCTGTTGCCATTAACGGCTTCACCCTTCGGAAGACTAACCTCGTCTACCGCTAGTTCGCAACTGAATCTCTATTCACTCAACACACTCTTCATCTCACCTGCCCCCCACAATTTCCGTGCAGCCCTTAACTGCCTGAGTTGATCTCCCAACTCATGTTTTCCACGCTTTCCTGTCCTTCCCCCTCGCACACTCTAACTGATCTAATTCTTCCCTAACCTTCATTCTTCTTTATCTCTCATTCTTTATCTTCCTCTCTATTCTTTCTCTCTCTCTCTCTCTCTCTCTCTCTCTCTCTACTTCACCTTCACAAACACTGAACTCTTGGCTCCTTCACAAACACTGCACTCTTGGCTGACTACGTTGTAGGAGATCAAGGCATTTATAACAAAGGCTATTAGAATGCTGCAAAGGAGAATTTGTATGTGCAGTGAACAAAAACTATTGTGTGGACAGAGCAAATATTTGTACATTGGATACCTGGCTTCATAGATCTCTACGATTTTATTTTCTAAAATTGTTCTGGTTTGTGCTGATCTCACAAATAGATCGCTATTATTTTATTTTCTAAAATTGTTCTGGTTTGTGCTGATCTCACAAATAGATCTATATTATCTTATTTTCTAAAATTGTTTTGGTTTGTGCTGATCTCACAAATAGATCTATATTATCTTATTTTCTAAAATTGTTTTGGTTTGTGCTCGTCTCACAAATAGATCTCTATTATTTTGTTTTCTAAAATTGTTTTGGTTTGTGCTGATCTCACAAATAGATCTATATTATCTTATTTTCTAAAATTGTTCTGGTTTGTGCTGATCTCAAATAGATCTATATTATCTTATTTTCTAAAATTGTTCTGGTTTGTGCTGATCTCAAATAGATCTATATTATCTTATTTTCTAAAATTGTTTTGGTTTGTGCTGATCTCAAATAGATCTATATTATCTTATTTTCTAAAATTGTTTTGGTTTGTGCTGATCACACAAATAGATCTATATTATCTTATTTTCTAAAATTGTTCTGGTTTGTGCTGATCTCACAAATAGATCTATATTATCTTATTTTCTAAAATTGTTCTGGTTTGTGCTGATCTCACAAATAGATCTATATTATCTTATTTTCTAAAATTGTTTTGGTTTGTGCTCGGCTCACAAATAGATCTCTATTATTTTATTTTCTACAATTGTTTTGGTTTGTGCTCGTCTCACAAATAGATCTCTATTATTTTGTTTTCTAAAATTGTTTTGGTTTGTGCTCGTCTCACAAATAGATCTGTACTATTTTATTTTCTAAAATTGTTCTGCTCTGCGCTGGTCTCACAAATAGACCTCTATTTTATTTTGTACAATTTTTCTGCTCAGTCCTGGTCTCATAGTGTTTGCTTTATTGTTTCAGGTAGCATCCACCATGAATACGGAGACAGACCATTTTTGTGTTGTGAAGGAAGGCTACCTGTGGAAGAGAGGTATGCTGATGCCATGTGTGGTCCACAAGACTTGCTTGACTTGTCCCTTTTGATAAACCAATAGCTTCATTTGTATCTTTTCTGCAAGTTCATGTAGATGGTACACAATTGTCTGGTTCAAAAAGCTGTTAGAAAGAATTCTCCTGGAGAATCATACGGTTGATCTATCCAGCAATAGGGTTCACCTCCAGATGTAAATTTGGTTTGCGGCATTTAACCGTAGATTCTAGAGAGATGGGTGCCAAGAAATTTCAGCCATGGTTATGGCTCCATCTAAGCGAATGTCTGCTAATGTTGCTTTGATCCATGTAACCTGCACTGAAATCAACTTAGAAAAGGTTGACGGCTTTGTTGGTGTTTTAGGGACCTGTCACAAGGTATATAGAAGACTTGATCAGCATCAGGTATAACCCATGAGTCCTAGGTAAGGGTGGTGCCATGAAAGATGAAATAAACTGATGTCTTAATGTAACAGTACGCACTTTCTACTCGTGACTGTCGATGCTGTCGTGCCCCAGCGATAAGCTGACCTCCATCAACCCTTTGCCAAAGACTTGCCGACCGGGAATTTATGCTGTATCGTAGAGTGATTTTAGTACTTTGCTATGTAATGACTTTTTTTCTACACCCACCTGTCCGTTCTTCGCGGACTTAATGAAAACATTGAGCAATAGCACACACAAAAACTCGTGAAGGTTACACATATTAACGTTATTACAGTTTCACATTATCAATCACATTTGAGACCCATCTCTCTACACGCTCTTCTCTGTTACAACTCAACTGTCTCTTAGATGTTACAATAGATCTAATGTGACGACGACACTTGCTGCAGTGTCATATTCAGCAGGACGGTGTTTGCCAACTGGTGCTAATAATTGACAATTTCTCCTGCCTACATGGCTTCAGCTGACTTAACCATGTTGCTCTTTGACTGCTCACATCTGTGAGAACAATTGACGTCAAGACCCTCTCTCTCGAGCCTTGCATTCAGCAGAACTCTGTCTGCCAAATCTGTGAGAATAATTGACGTAAAGACCCTCTCTCTCGAGCCTTGCATTCAGCAGAACTCTGTCTGCCAAATCTGTGAGAATAATTGACGGCAAGACCCTCTCTTGAGCCTTGCATTCAGCAGAACTCTATCTGCCAAATCTGTGAGAATAATTGACGTCAAGACCCTCTCTCTCGAGCCTTGCATTCAGCAGAACTCCATCTGCCAAATCTGTGAGATAATTGACGGCACGACCCTCTCTCGAGCCTTGCATTCAGCAGAACTCTGTCTGCCAATCTGTGAGACTAATTGACTAGTCTCTGACATATATTGATAGTAGTTTGAGTGTTCTACTCACCAATGGAGAATTCACACTCCGTGCCTGTCATCAGAACCACACTGAATTATCAGACATCTACACAATTGTGCGCCCTACTCTATTAGAACACCACTGACTGTTATTCTGATCTAGCACTGCCTTGTTCTTCGGGTCTTCTGCCCGGCGGGACGTCCTTCCCGGTTGAGCTCTGGCGCGCTACTAATTTACATTTACTCACTACATAACTCATTCATGCTTAAACTAACTATCCACAAATTTAAGGGCTGCCAACCCTCACGGGCTAACACCCTACGGAAAACGACCATTCGCGTCCCCCGCTTGTTCATAACTAATCTCTCCTTTCTCGCATTCTTCTCCTGTCTACATTCCCACGTGACATCCTCATTCCCCGTGCAAAACCCATCTTTCTGAGTTGCTTTTCACCTTCGCGCTTTCTCATCACTCCTCTTTCAGTCAGCCTACTCGACCTAATTCTCTCCCCCCATTTCTTTAAGCTCCTTCCCCTTATTTTATCTCTCCGTCTCTGTCTTCCTCTTCTCTCTTTCTTTCTTTCTCTCTCTATTTCAATGCCCCCATTCTTCTGTAGTCGTTGCGCCACTTTAACGACTCCTATGCACCACCCTTCATATTTCCTATTCTCCTTCTCCTTAATTTATCTCGGAACCACCTCCACGATCTCTAATAGGGCCCCTAAAGAGCTCCTGAAGGTTGTTCCTTCCCACCTACATTTTATCTCTCCCCTTTTTCTATTCTACCTCCCTTATATCCTCCTCTTCTTCTTCGTCCTGTTGTACCGTCTCATAACTGCCTTCTGTCTCCTCTTGTTCACTCTCTTGGTCCTTATTTTTCATTTCATCTGGTGATTCTCCTAAGGACCATTCCATTTGTCTTTTCCTACCCACTCCTTCTTGCGTTTCCATTTTCGCCTTTTCTCTTATTTCCTCTTCGCCTGTAGTCTCTCCTTGTGCATTTTTTTCTCTACGTTCTAACCTTACCCTCCTTTCTGGGATTGGCATATCCTCTTCCTCCGATGATGTTTCCCTCTCTCTTCGTACTCTCCGTCGTTGCCTTTCTGTGCATCCCCCTCTTGTATTTTTATACGGCGCATCTTCTCCTGCTGTGCTTGTACTATCGACACTACTCTCCCTTTCTTCTTCTCTCCTTCTAGTTTATCTCTCTTGCTCCCCCTTCCTCTGCTGGTTTTCTGTGTGCGTTTCTGTATTAATTACTTGACTTTCGTCTTGCTTCCTCTGTACCCCATATTTCTCCCTTTCCACGGTGCCTATTTTACTCGCTTTGCCGGTTTCTCCATGCTCTTTTTCCGACCATAGTACGTCGTCTTTTCTTATATTTCTCCTATGAGTCCTTATCTCTTTTCTCCCATATACATGCTTAAATACATAATTTGCCTCCCCTGTCTTCCTTATTACTAAGTATCCTTCCTTCCATTTAGGACTAATTTTGGATGTTGCCGTTTGGTTCTTATAAAACACTTTATCCCCCACTCTGTATTCTACTATTTCCTTGTCTTTATCCCTTTTTTGACTTATCTTTTCTGCCGCTTTTAAATTCTTCCACACCATCCTTTGCGTTTTGTGCATTTGCTGTATGATAATCTCATGTATTTCCTCCCCCATATATTTCCTTCTCGGTTGTAAAATGTTATCCAATGGTAACATTGGATGTCTACCATATAACAAAAAATACGGCGAGAATTTCGTATCATTCTTGTTGACTCTAATCGCCGCTAAAGCTTGATTTAATTTTACATCCCACTCTCTTTCTTGGCCTCTTGTTAACTTTGAGATAATATCATTCAACGTCCTGAGCTGTCTTTCGTTCAAGCCGTTTCCTTGTGGATGATATACTGATGTCCTTATATGTTTTATATTCAGCTTCTTTAATGTTTGTGTAAATTTTTCGCTCGTAAACTCTTCCCCATTGTCTGTCAGTATACTCTGTGGACAACTGTATCTCAGGATGAATTCATTCAGCAGTAAATCTATTATTGTGTCCGTGGCTTTATTGGGTATCGGTATACTCTCCGGTCATCTACTATAGCAATCCGTTTTTCTCGTGTGTTTCTACACCATCTGATATAATTGTGGCCAATAATACTTTATTTTTATTGCATCCAACGCCTTATCTCTTCCCATATGGCCATTCTGTTCGTGATATGCTGTTAGTACCTGTTCCCTGTATTGTTTCGGTACGCAAACTCTCGGTTCCATCTCCCCTTCTTCTCCCGCGTATAATAATCTTCCATCCCTTTCATCCAACCTAAATTTTCTCCATTTCTTTCTCTTGCCTTGCCTCTGTTTGACAGCTGTCGCGGCTCTTTAAAGAATTGAGCCCTTGCGCCCCTGACATCGAAGGCACCCTCCGCTGGTTGCTTAATTCGGCGACTCCTCCAGTCACCGTGTAGGTCAGCCCCTTGACTGACACCGATGTCTAAAACTGCCTAGGGATGCAGATCAGCCCCGTGTTGCTGTTTGGAGGCCACTGCTACCCATGCTGCCTGATTGACCATAAGCCGTACCCGATTGACCATAATCCCGTGGCGTTCACCCTTGCCAGTGATCGTTATACCGAACTCCGCACTGTCTGCCCACAATTTATGACAACCCCAGTCTCCATTCTTCACTGAGGTCAGACTAAACACAGCTAGCTTAAACAAAGCAGTCAGTAACACTATTTCACTCAGTGTGAGACCATTGTTTTACACACATCGCCCTCAGTCCCCCACTCAGTGTGAGATCATTGTTTTATGTACATCACCCTAGGTCTCTCACTCAGTGTGAGATCATTTTTTGACATGCATCACCCTCAGACCCTCACTCAGTGTGAGATCATTGTTTGATATACATCACCCTCAGACCCTCACTCAGTGTGAGATCATTGTTTGATATACATCACCTTCAGCCCCTCACTCAGTGTGAGATCATTGTATGACGTACATCACCCTCAGTCCCTAGGTGTGAGATCATTGTATGACGTACATCACCCTCAGTCCCTAGGTGTGAGATCATTGTATGACATACATCACCCTCAGTCCCTAGGTGTGAGATCATTGTTTGACATACATCACCCTCAGTCCCTAGGTGTGAGATCATTGTATGACATACATCACCCTCAGTCCCTAGGTGTGAGATCATTGTATGACATACATCACCCTCAGTCCCTAGGTGTGAGATCATTGTATGACATACATCACCCTCAGTCCCTAGGTGTGAGATCATTGTATGACATACATCACCCTCAGTCCCTAGGTGTGAGATCATTGTATGACATACATCACCCTCAGTGTGAGATAATTATTTGACATTCATCACCCTCAGCCCCTCACTCAGTGTGAGATCATTGTTTGACATACATCACCTTCAGCCCCTCACTCATTGTGAGATCATTGTTTGACAGACATCACCTTCAGTCCCTCACTCAGTGTGAGATCATTATTTGACATACATCACCTTCAGCCCCTCACTCAGTGTGAGATCATTGTTTGACAGACATCACCTTCAGTCCCTCACTCAGTGTGAGATCATTGTTTGACAGCCATACCTTCAGTCCCTCACTCAGTGTGAGATCATTGTTTGACATTCATCACACTCAGTCCCTCAGTGTGAGATCATTGTTTGACATACACAACCTTCAGCCCCTCACTCAGTGTGAGATCATTGTTTGACATTCATCACACTCAGTCCCTCAGTGTGAGATCATTGTTTGACATACACAACCTTCAGCCCCTCACTCAGTGTGAGATCATTGTTTGACAGACATCACCTTCAGCCCCTCACTCAGTGTGAGATCATTGTTTGACAGACATCACCTTCAGTCCCTCACTCAGTGTGAGATCATTGTTTGACATTCATCACACTCAGTCCCTAGGTGTGAGATCATTGTATGACGTACATCACCCTCAGTCCCTAGGTGTGAGATCATTGTATGACGTACATCACCCTCAGTCCCTAGGTGTGAGATCATTGTATGACGTACATCACCCTCAGTCCCTAGGTGTGAGATCATTGTTTGACATACACCACCCTCAGTGTGAGATAATTATTTGACATTCATCACCCTCAGCCCCTCACTCAGTGTGAGATCATTGTTTGACATACATCACCCTCAGTCCCTAGGTGTGAGATCATTGTATGACATACATAACCCTCAGTCCCTAGGTGTGAGATCATTGTATGACATACATCACCCTCAGTCCCCAGGTGTGAGATCATTGTATGACATACATCACCCTCAGTGTGAGATAATTATTTGACATTCATCACCCTCAGCCCCTCACTCAGTGTGAGATCATTGTTTGACATACATCACCCTCAGTCCCTCACTCAGTGTGAGATCATTGTTTGACATACATCACCTTCAGCCCCTCACTCAGTGTGAGATCATTGTTTGACATACATCACCCTCAGCCCCTCACTCAGTGTGAGATCATTGTTTGACAGACATCACCTTCAGTCCCTCACTCAGTGTGCGATCATTGTTTGACAGACATCACCTTCAGCCCCTCACTCAGTGTGAGATCATTGTTTGACATACATCACCCTCAGCCCCTCACTCAGTGTGAGATCATTGTTTGACATACATCACCTTCAGTCACTCACTCAGTGTGCGATCATTGTTTGACATACATCACCCTCAGTCCCTAGGTGTGAGATCATTGTATGACATACATCACCCTCAGTGTGAGATCATTGTATGACATACTTCACCCTCAGTGTGAGATAATTGTTTGACATTCATCACCCCTAGTCCCTAGGTGTGAGATCATTGTATGACATACATCACCCTCAGTGTGAGATCATTGTATGACATACATCACCCTCAGTGTGAGATAATTGTTTGACATACATCACCCACAGTGTGAGATAATTGTTTGACATACATCACCCTCAGTGTGAGATAATTGTTTGACATACATCACCCTCTGTGTTAAATAATTGTATGGCATACATCACCCTCCGGTTGGCTTACCACGGCAACAGCCGGGGTTCGTAATCCTGGCGAGGACACCTGGGTTTTACTAATTCCCTAAAAATTAGTAGGAGCCGTGATAGCTCAGTGGTTAGTGAACTGGACTACTACGGACAAGGGGTAGGGTTCGATCCCAACCGACGGCTCCGGGTTCACCCAGCCTTAAATGGGTACCGGATTTTTTCTGGGAAAGTAAAAGCAGCACGGGCGTAATACTGACCACATTACCCCAAAAAATCATGTGCTGAAGGTCTGTAAAATATAGGGTCACTAACACCATATTTCCCTATATGCCACTTGGCGTGACGGGGGGTACTTTACTTTACTTTTTTATACATCACCCTCAGTGTGAGATAATTGTATGACATACATCACCCTCAGTGTGAGATAATTGTTTGACATACATCACCCTCAGTCCCTAGGTGTGAGATCATTGTATGACATACATCACCCTCAGTGTGAGATAATTGTTTGACATACATCACCCTCAGTCCCTAGGTGTGAGATCATTGTATGACATACATCACCCTCAGTGTGAGATCATTGTTTGACATACACCACCCTCAGTGTGAGATAATTATTTGACATTCATCACCCTCAGCCCCTCACTCAGTGTGAGATCATTGTTTGACAGACATCACCCTCAGCCCCTCACTCAGTGTGAGATCATTGTTTGACAGACATCACCTTCAGCCCCTCACTCAGTGTGAGATCATTGTTTGACATACATCACCTTCATCCCCTCACTCAGTGTGAGATCATTGTTTGACATACATCACCTTCAGTCCCTCACTCAGTGTGAGATCATTGTTTGACATACATCACCTTCAGTCCCTCACTCAGTGTGAGATCATTGTTTGACATATATCACCTTCAGTCCCTCACTCAGTGTGAGATCATTATTTGACATACATCACCTTCAGCCCCTCACTCAGTGTGAGATCATTGTTTGACAGACATCACCTTCAGTCCCTCACTCAGTGTGAGATCATTGTTTGACAGCCATACCTTCAGTCCCTCACTCAGTGTGAGATCATTGTTTGACATTCATCACACTCAGTCCCTCAGTGTGAGATCATTGTTTGACATACACAACCTTCAGCCCCTCACTCAGTGTGAGATCATTGTTTGACATTCATCACACTCAGTCCCTCAGTGTGAGATCATTGTTTGACATACACAACCTTCAGCCCCTCACTCAGTGTGAGATCATTGTTTGACAGACATCACCTTCAGCCCCTCACTCAGTGTGAGATCATTGTTTGACAGACATCACCTTCAGTCCCTCACTCAGTGTGAGATCATTGTTTGACATTCATCACACTCAGTCCCTAGGTGTGAGATCATTGTATGACGTACATCACCCTCAGTCCCTAGGTGTGAGATCATTGTATGACGTACATCACCCTCAGTCCCTAGGTGTGAGATCATTGTATGACGTACATCACCCTCAGTCCCTAGGTGTGAGATCATTGTTTGACATACACCACCCTCAGTGTGAGATAATTATTTGACATTCATCACCCTCAGCCCCTCACTCAGTGTGAGATCATTGTTTGACATACATCACCCTCAGTCCCTAGGTGTGAGATCATTGTATGACATACATCACCCTCAGTCCCTAGGTGTGAGATCATTGTATGACATACATCACCCTCAGTCCCCAGGTGTGAGATCATTGTATGACATACATCACCCTCAGTGTGAGATAATTATTTGACATTCATCACCCTCAGCCCCTCACTCAGTGTGAGATCATTGTTTGACAGACATCACCCTCAGCCCCTCACTCAGTGTGAGATCATTGTTTGACATACATCACCCTCAGTCCCTCACTCAGTGTGAGATCATTGTTTGACATACATCACCTTCAGCCCCTCACTCAGTGTGAGATCATTGTTTGACATACATCACCCTCAGCCCCTCACTCAGTGTGAGATCATTGTTTGACAGACATCACCTTCAGTCCCTCACTCAGTGTGCGATCATTGTTTGACAGACATCACCTTCAGCCCCTCACTCAGTGTGAGATCATTGTTTGACATACATCACCTTCAGTCACTCACTCAGTGTGCGATCATTGTTTGACATACATCACCCTCAGTCCCTAGGTGTGAGATCATTGTATGACATACATCACCCTCAGTGTGAGATCATTGTATGACATACTTCACCCTCAGTGTGAGATAATTGTTTGACATTCATCACCCTTAGTCCCTAGGTGTGAGATCATTGTATGACATACATCACCCTCAGTGTGAGATCATTGTATGACATACATCACCCTCAGTGTGAGATAATTGTTTGACATACATCACCCACAGTGTGAGATAATTGTTTGACATACATCACCCTCAGTGTGAGATAATTGTTTGACATACATCACCCTCTGTGTTAAATAATTGTATGGCATACATCACCCTCGGTGGCTTACCACGGCAACAGCCGGGGTTCGTAATCCTGGCGAGGACACCTGGGTTTTACTAATTCCCTAAAAATTAGTAGGAGCCGTGATAGCTCAGTGGTTAGTGAACTGGACTACTACGGACAAGGGGTAGGGTTCGATCCCAACCGACGGCTCCGGGTTCACCCAGCCTTAAATGGGTACCGGATTTTTTCTGGGAAAGTAAAAGCAGCACGGGCGTAATACTGACCACATTACCCCAAAAAATCATGTGCTGAAGGTCTGTAAAATATAGGGTCACTAACACCATATTTCCCTATACGCCACTTGGCGTGACGGGGGGTACTTTACTTTACTTTTTTATACATCACCCTCAGTGTGAGATAATTGTATGACATACATCACCCTCAGTGTGAGATAATTGTTTGACATACATCACCCTAAGTCCCTAGGTGTGAGATCATTGTATGACATACATCACCCTCAGTGTGAGATAATTGTTTGACATACATCACCCTCAGTCCCTAGGTGTGAGATCATTGTATGACATACATCACGCTCAGTGTGAGATCATTGTATGACATACATCACCCTCAGTGTGAGATCATTGTTTGACATACACCACCCTCAGTGTGAGATAATTATTTGACATTCATCACCCTCAGCCCCTCACTCAGTGTGAGATCATTGTTTGACAGACATCACCCTCAGCCCCTCACTCAGTGTGAGATCATTGTTTGACAGACATCACCTTCAGCCCCTCACTCAGTGTGAGATCATTGTTTGACATACATCACCTTCATCCCTCACTCAGTGTGAGATCATTGTTTGACATACATCACCTTCAGTCCCTCACTCAGTGTGAGATCATTGTTTGACATACATCACCTTCAGTCCCTCACTCAGTGTGAGATCATTGTTTGACATATATCACCTTCAGCCCCTCACTCAGTGTAGATCATTGTTTGACAGACATCACCTTCAGTCCCTCACTCAGTGTGAGATCATTGTTTGACATACATCACCCTCAGTCCCTCACTCAGTGTGAGATCATTGTTTGACATACATCACCTTCAGTCCCTCACTCAGTGTGAGATCATTGTTTGACATACATCACCCTCAGTCCCTCACTCAGTGTGAGATCATTGTTTGACATACATCACCTTCAGTCCCTCACTCAGTGTGTGATCATTGTTTGACAGACATCACCTTCAGCCCCTCACTCAGTGTGAGATCATTGTTTGACATACACCACCCTCAGTGTGAGATCATTGTATGACATACACCACCCTCAGCCCCTCACTCAGTGTGAGATCATCGTTTGACATACATCACCTTCAGTCCCTCGGTGTGATATCATTGTTTGACATACATCACCTTCAGTCCCACACTCAGTGTGAGAACATTTTTTAAATATATATCACTCTCAGTGTGAGATCAGTGTTTGACATACATCACCTTGAGTCCCTAACTCAGTGTAAGATCATTGATTGACATACATCACCCTCAGCCCCTCACTCAGTGTGAGATCATTGTTTGACATATATCACCCTCAGTCCCTCAGTGTGAGATCATTGTTTGATATACATCACCTTCAGCCCCTCACTCAGTGTGAGATCATTGTTTGACATACATCACCCTCAGCCCCTCACTCAGTGTGAGATCATTGTTTGACATATATCACCCTCAGTCCCTCAGTGTGCGATCATTGTTTGACATATATCACCCTCCGTCCCTCAGTGTGAGATCATTGTTTGACATATATCACCCTCAGTCCCTCAGTGTGAGATCATTGTTTGATATACATCACCTTCAGCCCCTCACTCAGTGTGAGATCATTGTTTGACATACATCACCTTCAGTCCCTAACTCAGTGTAAGATCATTGATTGACATACATCACCCTCAGTCCCTAGGTGTGAGATCATTGTATGACGTACATCACCCTCAGTCCCTAGGTGTGAGATCATTGTATGACGTACATCACCCTCAGTCCCTAGGTGTGATATCATTGTATGACGTACATCACCCTCAGTCCCTAGGTGTGAGATCATTGTTTGACATACACCACCCTCAGTGTGAGATAATTATTTGACATTCATCACCCTCAGCCCCTCACTCAGTGTGAGATCATTGTTTGACATACATCACCCTCAGTCCCTACGTGTGAGATCATTGTATGACATACATCACCCTCAGTCCCTAGGTGTGAGATCATTGTATGACATACATCACCCTCAGTCCCCAGGTGTGAGATCATTGTATGACATACATCACCTCAGTGTGAGATAATTATTTGACATTCATCACCCTCAGCCCCTCACTCAGTGTGAGATCATTGTTTGACAGACATCACCCTCAGCCCCTCACTCAGTGTGAGATCATTGTTTGACATACATCACCCTCAGTCCCTCACTCAGTGTGAGATCATTGTTTGACATACATCACCTTCAGCCCCTCACTCAGTGTGAGATCATTGTTTGACATACATCACCCTCAGCCCCTCACTCAGTGTGAGATCATTGTTTGACAGGCATCACCTTCAGTCCCTCACTCAGTGTGAGATCATTGTTTGACAGACATCACCTTCAGCCCCTCACTCAGTGTGAGATCATTGTTTGACATACATCACCCTCAATCCCTAGGTGTGAGATCATTGTATGACATACATCACCCTCAGTGTCAGATCATTGTATGACATACATCACCCTCAGTGTGAGATAATTGTTTGACATTCATCACCCTTAGTCCCTAGGTGTGAGATCATTGTATGACATACATCACCCTCAGTGTGAGATCATTGTATGACATACATCAACCTCAGTGTGAGATAATTGTTTGACATACATCACCCTCAGTGTGAGATAATTGTTTGACATACATCACCCTCAGTGTGAGATAATTGTATGACATACATCACCCTCAGTGTGAGATAATTGTATGACATACATCACCCTCAGTGTGAGATAATTGTATGACATACATCACCCTCAGTGTGAGATAATTGTTTGACATACATCACCCTCAGTCCCTAGGTGTGAGATCATTGTATGACATATACATCACCCTCAGTGTGAGATAATTGTTTGACATACATCACCCTCATTCCCTAGGTGTGAGATCATTGTATGACATACATCACCCTCAGTGTGAGATCATTGTATGACATACATCACCCTCAGTGTCAGATCATTGTTTGACATACACCACCCTCAGTGTGAGATAATTATTTGACATTCATCACCCTCAGCCCCTCACTCAGTGTGAGATCATTGTTTGACAGACATCACCCTCAGCCCCTCACTCAGTGTGAGATCATTGTTTGACAGACATCACCCTCAGCCCCTCACTCAGTGTGAGATCATTGTTTGACATACATCACCTTCAGTCCCTCACTCAGTGTGAGATCGTTTGACATACATCACCTTCAGTCCCTCACTCAGTGTGAGATCATTGTTTGACATATATCACCTTCAGCCCCTCACTCAGTGTAGATCATTGTTTGACAGACATCACCTTCAGTCCCTCACTCAGTGTGAGATCATTGTTTGACATACATCACCCTCAGTCCCTCACTCAGTGTGAGATCATTGTTTGACATACATCACCTTCAGCCCCTCACTCAGTGTGAGATCATTGTTTGACATACATCACCCTCAGCCCCTCACTCAGTGTGAGATCATTGTTTGACAGACATCACCTTCAGTCCCTCACTCAGTGTGAGATCATTGTTTGACAGACATCACCTTCAGCCCCTCACTCAGTGTGAGATCATTGTTTGACATACATCACCCTCAATCCCTAGGTGTGAGATCATTGTATGACATACATCACCCTCAGTGTGAGATCATTGTATGACATACATCACCCTCAGTGTGAGATAATTGTTTGACATTCATCACCCTTAGTCCCCAGGTGTGAGATCATTGTATGACATACATCACCCTCAGTGTGAGATCATTGTATGACATACATCAACCTCAGTGTGAGATAATTGTTTGACATACATCACCCTCAGTGTGAGATAATTGTTTGACATACATCACCCTCAGTGTGAGATAATTGTTTGACATACATCACCCTCAGTGTGAGATAATTGTTTGACATACATCACCCTCAGTGTGAGATAATTGTATGACATACATCACCCTCAGTGTGAGATAATTGTATGACATACATCACCCGCAGTGTGAGATAATTGTATGACATACATCACCCTCAGTCCCTAGGTGTGAGATCATTGTATGACATACATCACCCTCAGTGTGAGATAATTGTTTGACATACATCACCCTCAGTCCCTAGGTGTGAGACCATTGTATGACATACATCACCCTCAGTGTGAGATCATTGTATGACATACATCACCCTCAGTGTGAGATCATTGTTTGACATACACCACCCTCAGTGTGAGATAATTATTTGACATTCATCACCCTCAGCCCCTCACTCAGTGTGAGATCATTGTTTGACATACATCACCCTCAGCCCCTCACTCAGTGTGAGATCATTGTTTGACAGACATCACCCTCAGCCCCTCACTCAGTGTGAGATCATTGTTTGACATACATCACCTTCAGCCCCTCACTCAGTGTGAGATCATTGTTTGACATACATCACCTTCAGTCGCTCACTCAGTGTGAGATCATTGTTTGACATACATCACCTTCTGTCCCTCACTCAGTGTGAGATCATTGTTTGACATATATCACCTTCAGCCCCTCACTCAGTGTAGATCATTGTTTGACAGACATCACCTTCAGTCCCTCACTCAGTGTGAGATCATTGTTTGACATACATCACCCTCAGTCCCTCACTCAGTGTGAGATCATTGTTTGACATACATCACCCTCAGTCCCTCACTCAGTGTGAGATCATTGTTTGACATACATCACCTTCAGTCCCTCACTCAGTGTGTGATCATTGTTTGACAGACATCACCTTCAGCCCCTCACTCAGTGTGAGATCATTGTTTGACATACACCACCCTCAGTGTGAGATCATTGTATGACATACACCACCCTCAGCCCCTCACTCAGTGTGAGATCATCGTTTGACATACATCACCTTCAGTCCCTCGGTGTGATATCATTGTTTGACATACATCACCTTCAGTCCCACACTCAGTGTGAGAACATTTTTTAAATATATATCACTCTCAGTGTGAGATCAGTGTTTGACATACATCACCTTGAGTCCCTAACTCAGTGTAAGATCATTGATTGACATACATCACCCTCAGCCCCTCACTCAGTGTGAGATCATTGTTTGACATATATCACCCTCAGACCCTCAGTGTGAGATCATTGTTTGATATACATCACCTTCAGCCCCTCACTCAGTGTGAGATCATTGTTTGACATACATCACCCTCAGCCCCTCACTCAGTGTGAGATCATTGTTTACATATATCACCCTCAGTCCCTCAGTGTGCGATCATTGTTTGACATATATCACCCTCCGTCCCTCAGTGTGAGATCATTGTTTGACATATATCACCCTCAGTCCCTCAGTGTGAGATCATTGTTTGATATACATCACCTTCAGCCCCTCACTCAGTGTGAGATCATTGTTTGACATACATCACCTTCAGTCCCTAACTCAGTGTAAGATCATTGATTGACATACATCACCCTCAGTCCCTAGGTGTGAGATCATTGTATGACGTACATCACCCTCAGTCCCTAGGTGTGAGATCATTGTATGACGTACATCACCCTCAGTCCCTAGGTGTGAGATCATTGTATGACGTACATCACCCTCAGTCCCTAGGTGTGAGATCATTGTTTGACATACACCACCCTCAGTGTGAGATAATTATTTGACATTCATCACCCTCAGCCCCTCACTCAGTGTGAGATCATTGTTTGACATACATCACCCTCAGTCCCTAGGTGTGAGATCATTGTATGACATACATCACCCTCAGTCCCTAGGTGTGAGATCATTGTATGACATACATCACCCTCAGTGTGAGATAATTATTTGACATTCATCACCCTCAGCCCCTCACTCAGTGTGAGATCATTGTTTGACAGACATCACCCTCAGCCCCTCACTCAGTGTGAGATCATTGTTTGACATACATCACCCTCAGTCCCTCACTCAGTGTGAGATCATTGTTTGACATACATCACCTTCAGCCCCTCACTCAGTGTGAGATCATTGTTTGACATACACCACCCTCAGTGTGAGATAATTATTTGACATTCATCACCCTCAGCCCCTCACTCAGTGTGAGATCATTGTTTGACAGACATCACCCTCAGCCCCTCACTCAGTGTGAGATCATTGTTTGACAGACATCACCCTCAGCCCCTCACTCAGTGTGAGATCATTGTTTGACATACATCACCTTCAGTCCCTCACTCAGTGTGAGATCGTTTGACATACATCACCTTCAGTCCCTCACTCAGTGTGAGATCATTGTTTGACATATATCACCTTCAGCCCCTCACTCAGTGTAGATCATTGTTTGACAGACATCACCTTCAGTCCCTCACTCAGTGTGAGATCATTGTTTGACATACATCACCCTCAGTCCCTCACTCAGTGTGAGATCATTGTTTGACATACATCACCTTCAGCCCCTCACTCAGTGTGAGATCATTGTTTGACATACATCACCCTCAGCCCCTCACTCAGTGTGAGATCATTGTTTGACAGACATCACCTTCAGTCCCTCACTCAGTGTGAGATCATTGTTTGACAGACATCACCTTCAGCCCCTCACTCAGTGTGAGATCATTGTTTGACATACATCACCCTCAATCCCTAGGTGTGAGATCATTGTATGACATACATCACCCTCAGTGTGAGATCATTGTATGACATACATCACCCTCAGTGTGAGATAATTGTTTGACATTCATCACCCTTAGTCCCCAGGTGTGAGATCATTGTATGACATACATCACCCTCAGTGTGAGATCATTGTATGACATACATCAACCTCAGTGTGAGATAATTGTTTGACATACATCACCCTCAGTGTGAGATAATTGTTTGACATACATCACCCTCAGTGTGAGATAATTGTTTGACATACATCACCCTCAGTGTGAGATAATTGTTTGACATACATCACCCTCAGTGTGAGATAATTGTATGACATACATCACCCTCAGTGTGAGATAATTGTATGACATACATCACCCTCAGTGTGAGATAATTGTATGACATACATCACCCTCAGTGTGAGATAATTGTATGACATACATCACCCTCAGTGTGAGATAATTGTATGACATACATCACCCTCAGTCCCTAGGTGTGAGATCATTGTATGACATACATCACCCTCAGTGTGAGATAATTGTTTGACATACATCACCCTCAGTCCCTAGGTGTGAGACCATTGTATGACATACATCACCCTCAGTGTGAGATCATTGTATGACATACATCACCCTCAGTGTGAGATCATTGTTTGACATACACCACCCTCAGTGTGAGATAATTATTTGACATTCATCACCCTCAGCCCCTCACTCAGTGTGAGATCATTGTTTGACAGACATCACCCTCAGCCCCTCACTCAGTGTGAGATCATTGTTTGACAGACATCACCCTCAGCCCCTCACTCAGTGTGAGATCATTGTTTGACATACATCACCTTCAGTCCCTCACTCAGTGTGAGATCGTTTGACATACATCACCTTCAGTCCCTCACTCAGTGTGAGATCATTGTTTGACATATATCACCTTCAGCCCCTCACTCAGTGTAGATCATTGTTTGACAGACATCACCTTCAGTCCCTCACTCAGTGTGAGATCATTGTTTGACATACATCACCCTCAGTCCCTCACTCAGTGTGAGATCATTGTTTGACATACATCACCTTCAGCCCCTCACTCAGTGTGAGATCATTGTTTGACATACATCACCCTCAGCCCCTCACTCAGTGTGAGATCATTGTTTGACAGACATCACCTTCAGTCCCTCACTCAGTGTGAGATCATTGTTTGACAGACATCACCTTCAGCCCCTCACTCAGTGTGAGATCATTGTTTGACATACATCACCCTCAATCCCTAGGTGTGAGATCATTGTATGACATACATCACCCTCAGTGTGAGATCATTGTATGACATACATCACCCTCAGTGTGAGATAATTGTTTGACATTCATCACCCTTAGTCCCCAGGTGTGAGATCATTGTATGACATACATCACCCTCAGTGTGAGATCATTGTATGACATACATCAACCTCAGTGTGAGATAATTGTTTGACATACATCACCCTCAGTGTGAGATAATTGTTTGACATACATCACCCTCAGTGTGAGATAATTGTTTGACATACATCACCCTCAGTGTGAGATAATTGTTTGACATACATCACCCTCAGTGTGAGATAATTGTATGACATACATCACCCTCAGTGTGAGATAATTGTATGACATACATCACCCTCAGTGTGAGATAATTGTATGACATACATCACCCTCAGTGTGAGATAATTGTATGACATACATCACCCTCAGTGTGAGATAATTGTATGACATACATCACCCTCAGTCCCTAGGTGTGAGATCATTGTATGACATACATCACCCTCAGTGTGAGATAATTGTTTGACATACATCACCCTCAGTCCCTAGGTGTGAGACCATTGTATGACATACATCACCCTCAGTGTGAGATCATTGTATGACATACATCACCCTCAGTGTGAGATCATTGTTTGACATACACCACCCTCAGTGTGAGATAATTATTTGACATTCATCACCCTCAGCCCCTCACTCAGTGTGAGATCATTGTTTGACATACATCACCCTCAGCCCCTCACTCAGTGTGAGATCATTGTTTGACAGACATCACCCTCAGCCCCTCACTCAGTGTGAGATCATTGTTTGACATACATCACCTTCAGTCCCTCACTCAGTGTGAGATCGTTTGACATACATCACCTTCAGTCCCTCACTCAGTGTGAGATCATTGTTTGACATATATCACCTTCAGCCCCTCACTCAGTGTAGATCATTGTTTGACAGACATCACCTTCAGTCCCTCACTCAGTGTGAGATCATTGTTTGACATACATCACCCTCAGTCCCTCACTCAGTGTGAGATCATTGTTTGACATACATCACCTTCAGCCCCTCACTCAGTGTGAGATCATTGTTTGACATACATCACCCTCAGCCCCTCACTCAGTGTGAGATCATTGTTTGACAGACATCACCTTCAGTCCCTCACTCAGTGTGAGATCATTGTTTGACAGACATCACCTTCAGCCCCTCACTCAGTGTGAGATCATTGTTTGACATACATCACCCTCAATCCCTAGGTGTGAGATCATTGTATGACATACATCACCCTCAGTGTGAGATCATTGTATGACATACATCACCCTCAGTGTGAGATAATTGTTTGACATTCATCACCCTTAGTCCCCAGGTGTGAGATCATTGTATGACATACATCACCCTCAGTGTGAGATCATTGTATGACATACATCAACCTCAGTGTGAGATAATTGTTTGACATACATCACCCTCAGTGTGAGATAATTGTTTGACATACATCACCCTCAGTGTGAGATAATTGTTTGACGTACATCACCCTCAGTTTGAGATAATTGTTTGACATACATCACCCTCAGTGTGAGATAATTGTATGACATACATCACCCTCAGTGTGAGATAATTGTATGACATACATCACCCTCAGTGTGAGATAATTGTATGACATACATCACCCTCAGTCCCTAGGTGTGAGATCATTGTATGACATACATCACCCTCAGTGTGAGATAATTGTTTGACATACATCACCCTCAGTCCCTAGGTGTGAGACCATTGTATGACATACATCACCCTCAGTGTGAGATCATTGTATGACATACATCACCCTCAGTGTGAGATCATTGTTTGACATACACCACCCTCAGTGTGAGATAATTATTTGACATTCATCACCCTCAGCCCCTCACTCAGTGTGAGATCATTGTTTGACATACATCACCCTCAGCCCCTCACTCAGTGTGAGATCATTGTTTGACAGACATCACCCTCAGCCCCTCACTCAGTGTGAGATCATTGTTTGACATACATCACCTTCAGCCCCTCACTCAGTGAGAGATCATTGTTTGACATACATCACCTTCAGTCCCTTACTCAGTGTGAGATAATTGTTTGACATACATCACCTTCAGTCCCTCACTCAGTGTGAGATCATTGTTTGACATATATCACCTTCAGCCCCTCACTCAGTGTAGATCATTGTTTGACAGACATCACCTTCAGTCCCTCACTCAGTGTGAGATCATTGTTTGACATACATCACCCTCAGTCCCTCACTCAGTGTGAGATCATTGTTTGACATACATCACCCTCAGTCCCTCACTCAGTGTGAGATCATTGTTTGACATACATCACCTTCAGTCCCTCACTCAGTGTGTGATCATTGTTTGACAGACATCACCTTCAGCCCCTCACTCAGTGTGAGATCATTGTTTGACATACACCACCCTCAGTGTGAGATCATTGTATGACATACACCACCCTCAGCCCCTCACTCAGTGTGAGATCATCGTTTGACATACATCACCTTCAGTCCCTCGGTGTGATATCATTGTTTGACATACATCACCTTCAGTCCCACACTCAGTGTGAGAACATTTTTTAAATATATATCACTCTCAGTGTGAGATCAGTGTTTGACATACATCACCTTGAGTCCCTAACTCAGTGTAAGATCATTGATTGACATACATCACCCTCAGCCCCTCACTCAGTGTGAGATCATTGTTTGACATATATCACCCTCAGACCCTCAGTGTGAGATCATTGTTTGATATACATCACCTTCAGCCCCTCACTCAGTGTGAGATCATTGTTTGACATACATCACCCTCAGCCCCTCACTCAGTGTGAGATCATTGTTTACATATATCACCCTCAGTCCCTCAGTGTGCGATCATTGTTTGACATATATCACCCTCCGTCCCTCAGTGTGAGATCATTGTTTGACATATATCACCCTCAGTCCCTCAGTGTGAGATCATTGTTGATATACATCACCTTCAGCCCCTCACTCAGTGTGAGATCATTGTTTGACATACATCACCTTCAGTCCCTAACTCAGTGTAAGATCATTGATTGACATACATCACCCTCAGTCCCTAGGTGTGAGATCATTGTATGACGTACATCACCCTCAGTCCCTAGGTGTGAGATCATTGTATGACGTACATCACCCTCAGTCCCTAGGTGTGAGATCATTGTATGACGTACATCACCCTCAGTCCCTAGGTGTGAGATCATTGTTTGACATACACCACCCTCAGTGTGAGATAATTATTTGACATTCATCACCCTCAGCCCCTCACTCAGTGTGAGATCATTGTTTGACATACATCACCCTCAGTCCCTAGGTGTGAGATCATTGTATGACATACATCACCCTCAGTCCCTAGGTGTGAGATCATTGTAAGACATACATCACCCTCAGCCCCCAGGTGTGAGATCATTGTATGACATACATCACCCTCAGTGTGAGATAATTATTTGACATTCATCACCCTCAGCCCCTCACTCAGTGTGAGATCATTGTTTGACATACATCACCCTCAGCCCCTCACTCAGTGTGAGATCATTGTTTGACATACATCACCCTCAGTCCCTCACTCAGTGTGAGATCATTGTTTGACATACATCACCTTCAGCCCCTCACTCAGTGTGAGATCATTGTTTGACATACATCACCCTCAGCCCCTCACTCAGTGTGAGATCATTGTTTGACAGGCATCACCTTCAGTCCCTCACTCAGTGTGAGATCATTGTTTGACAGACATCACCTTCAGCCCCTCACTCAGTGTGAGATCATTGTTTGACATACATCACCCTCAATCCCTAGGTGTGAGATCATTGTATGACATACATCACCCTCAGTGTGAGATCATTGTATGACATACATCACCCTCAGTGTGAGATAATTGTTTGACATTCATCACCCTTAGTCCCTAGGTGTGAGATCATTGTATGACATACATCACCCTCAGTGTGAGATCATTGTATGACATACATCAACCTCAGTGTGAGATAATTGTTTGACATACATCATCCTCAGTGTGAGATAATTGTTTGACATACATCACCCTCAGTGTGAGATAATTGTTTGACATACATCACCCTCAGTGTGAGATAATTGTTTGACATACATCACCCTCAGTGTGAGATAATTGTATGACATACATCACCCTCAGTGTGAGATAATTGTATGACATACATCACCCTCAGTGTGTGATAATTGTTTGACATACATCACCCTCAGTCCCTAGGTGTGAGATCATTGTATGACATACATCACCCTCAGTGTGAGATAATTGTTTGACATACATCACCCTCATTCCCTAGGTGTGAGATCATTGTATGACATACATCACCCTCAGTGTGAGATCATTGTATGACATACATCACCCTCAGTGTCAGATCATTGTTTGACATACACCACCCTCAGTGTGAGATAATTATTTGACATTCATCACCCTCAGCCCCTCACTCAGTGTGAGATCATTGTTTGACAGACATCACCCTCAGCCCCTCACTCAGTGTGAGATCATTGTTTGACAGACATCACCCTCAGCCCCTCACTCAGTGTGAGATCATTGTTTGACATACATCACCTTCAGTCCCTCACTCAGTGTGAGATCGTTTGACATACATCACCTTCAGTCCCTCACTCAGTGTGAGATCATTGTTTGACATACATCACCCTCAGTCCCTAGGTGTGAGATCATTGTATGACATACATCACCCTCAGTCCCTAGGTGTGAGATCATTGTATGACATACATCACCCTCAGTCCCCAGGTGTGAGATCATTGTATGACATACATCACCCTCAGTGTGAGATAATTATTTGACATTCATCACCCTCAGCCCTCACTCAGTGTGAGATCATTGTTTGACATACATCACCCTCAGCCCCTCACTCAGTGTGAGATCATTGTTTGACATACATCACCCTCAGTCCCTCACTCAGTGTGAGATCATTGTTTGACATACATCACCTTCAGCCCCTCACTCAGTGTGAGATCATTGTTTGACATACATCACCCTCAGCCCCTCACTCAGTGTGAGATCATTGTTTGACAGGCATCACCTTCAGTCCCTCACTCAGTGTGAGATCATTGTTTGACAGACATCACCTTCAGCCCCTCACTCAGTGTGAGATCATTGTTTGACATACATCACCCTCAATCCCTAGGTGTGAGATCATTGTATGACATACATCACCCTCAGTGTGAGATCATTGTATGACATACATCACCCTCAGTGTGAGATAATTGTTTGACATTCATCACCCTTAGTCCCTAGGTGTGAGATCATTGTATGACATACATCACCCTCAGTGTGAGATCATTGTATGACATACATCAACCTCAGTGTGAGATAATTGTTTGACATACATCACCCTCAGTGTGAGATAATTGTTTGACATACATCACCCTCAGTGTGAGATAATTGTTTGACATACATCACCTCAGTGTGAGATAATTGTTTGACATACATCACCCTCAGTGTGAGATAATTGTATGACATACATCACCCTCAGTGTGAGATAATTGTATGACATACATCACCCTCAGTGTGAGATAATTGTTTGACATACATCACCCTCAGTCCCTAGGTGTGAGATCATTGTATGACATACATCACCCTCAGTGTGAGATAATTGTTTGACATACATCACCCTCATTCCCTAGGTGTGAGATCATTGTATGACATACATCACCCTCAGTGTGAGATCATTGTATGACATACATCACCCTCAGTGTCAGATCATTGTTTGACATACACCACCCTCAGTGTGAGATAATTATTTGACATTCATCACCCTCAGCCCCTCACTCAGTGTGAGATCATTGTTTGACAGACATCACCCTCAGCCCCTCACTCAGTGTGAGATCATTGTTTGACAGACATCACCCTCAGCCCCTCACTCAGTGTGAGATCATTGTTTGACATACATCACCTTCAGTCCCTCACTCAGCGTGAGATCGTTTGACATACATCACCTTCAGTCCCTCACTCAGTGTGAGATCATTGTTTGACATATATCACCTTCAGCCCCTCACTCAGTGTAGATCATTGTTTGACAGACATCACCTTCAGTCCCTCACTCAGTGTGAGATCATTGTTTGACATACATCACCCTCAGTCCCTCACTCAGTGTGAGATCATTGTTTGACATACATCACCTTCAGTCCCTCACTCAGTGTGAGATCATTGTTTGACATACATAACCCTCAGTCCCTCACTCAGTGTGAGATCATTGTTTGACATACATCACCTTCGGTCCCTCACTCAGTGTGTGATCATTGTTTGACAGACATCACCTTCAGCCCCTCAGTGTGAGATCATTGTTTGACATACACCACCCTCAGTGTGAGATCATTGTATGACATACACCACCCTCAGCCCTCACTCAGTGTGAGATCATCGTTTGACATACATCACCTTCAGTCCCTCGGTGTGATATCATTGTTTGACATACATCACCTTCAGTCCCACACTCAGTGTGAGAACATTTTTTAAATATATATCACTCTCAGTGTGGATCAGTGTTTGACATACATCACCTTGAGTCCCTAACTCAGTGTAAGATCATTGATTGACATACATCACCCTCAGCCCTCACTCAGTGTGAGATCATTGTTTGACATATATCACCCTCAGTCCCTCAGTGTGAGATCATTGTTTGATATACATCACCTTCAGCCCCTCACTCAGTGTGAGATCATTGTTTGACATACATCACCCTCAGCCCCTCACTCAGTGTGAGATCATTGTTTGACATATATCACCCTCAGTCCCTCAGTGTGCGATCATTGTTTGACATTTATCACCCTCAGTCCCTCAGTGTGAGATCATTGTTTGACATATATCACCTCAGTCCCTCAGTGTGAGATCATTGTTTGATATACATCACCTTCAGCCCTCACTCAGTGTGAGATCATTGTTTGACATACATCACCTTCAGTCCCTAACTCAGTGTGAGATTATTGTATGACGTACATCACCCTCAGTCCCTAGGTGTGAGATCATTGTATGACGTACATCACCCTCAGTCCCTAGGTGAGATCATTGTATGACGTACATCACCCTCAGTCCCTAGGTGTGAGATCATTGTTTGACATACACCACCCTCAGTGTGAGATAATTATTTGACATTCATCACCCTCAGCCCCTCACTCAGTGTGAGATCATTGTTTGACATACATCACCCTCAGTCCCTAGGTGTGAGATCATTGTATGACATACATCACCCTCAGTCCCTAGGTGTGAGGTCATTGTATGACATACATCACCCTCAGTCCCCAGGTGTGAGATCATTGTATGACATACATCACCCTCAGTGTGAGATAATTATTTGACATTCATCACCCTCAGCCCCTCACTCAGTGTGAGATCATTGTTTGACAGACATCACCCTCAGCCCCTCACTCAGTGTGAGATCATTGTTTGACATACATCACCCTCAGTCCCTCACTCAGTGTGAGATCATTGTTTGACATACATCACCTTCAGCCCCTCACTCAGTGTGAGATCATTGTTTGACATACATCACCCTCAGCCCCTCACTCAGTGTGAGATCATTGTTTGACAGACATCACCTTCAGTCCCTCACTCAGTGTGAGATCATTGTTTGACAGACATCACCTTCAGCCCCTCACTCAGTGTGAGATAATTGTTTGACATTCATCACCTTAGTCCCTAGGTGTGAGATCATTGTATGACATACATCACCCTCAGTGTGAGATCATTGTATGACATACATCACCCTCAGTGTGAGATAATTGTTTGACATACATCACCCTCAGTGTGAGATAATTGTTTGACATACATCACCCTCAGTGTGAGATAATTGTTTGACATACATCACCCTCAGTGTGAGATAATTGTTTGACATACATCACCCTCAGTGTGAGATAATTGTATGACATACATCACCCTCAGTGTGAGATAATTGTATGACATACATCACCCTCAGTGTGAGATAATTGTTTGACATACATCACCTCAGTCCCTAGGTGTGAGATCATTGTATGACATACATCACCCTCAGTGTGAGATAATTGTTTGACATACATCACCCTCAGTCCCTAGGTGTGAGATCATTGTATGACATACATCACCCTCATTGTGAGATCATTGTATGACATACATCACCCTCAGTGTGAGATCATTGTTTGACATACACCACCCTCAGTGTGAGATAATTATTTGACATTCATCACCCTCAGCCCCTCACTCAGTGTGAGATCATTGTTTGACAGACATCACCCTCAGCCCCTCACTCAGTGTGAGATCATTGTTGACAGACATCACCCTCAGCCCTCACTCAGTGTGAGATCATTGTTTGACATACATCACCTTCAGCCCCTCACTCAGTGTGAGATCATTGTTTGACATACATCACCTTCAGCCCCTCACTCAGTGTGAGATCATTGTTTGACATACATCACCTTCAGTCCCTCACTCAGTGTGAGATCATTGTTTGACATACATCACCCTCAGTCCCTCACTCAGTGTGAGATCATTGTTTGACATACATCACCTTCAGTCCCTCACTCAGTGTGAGATCATTGTTTGACATACATCACCCTCAGTCCCTCACTCAGTGTGAGATCATTGTTTGACATACATCACCTTCAGTCCCTCACTCAGTGTGTGATCATTGTTTGACAGACATCACCTTCAGCCCCTCACTCAGTGTGAGATCATTGTTTGACATACACCACCCTCAGTGTGAGATCATTGTTTGACATACACCACCCTCAGCCCCTCACTCAGTATGAGATCATTGTTTGACATACATCACCTTCAGTCCCTCGGTGTGATATCATTGTTTGACATACATCACCTTCAGTCCCACACTCAGTGTGAGAACATTTTTTAAATATATATCACTCTCAGTGTGAGATCAGTGTTTGACATACATCACCTTCAGTCCCTAACTCAGTGTGAGATCATTGTTTGATATACATCACCTTCAGCCCCTTACTCAGTGTGAGATCATTGTTTGACATACATCACCCTCAGCCCCTCACTCAGTGTGAGATCATTGTTTGACATATATCACCCTCAGTCCCTCAGTGTGCGATCATTGTTTGACATATATCACCCTCAGTCCCTCAGTGTGAGATCATTGTTTGACATATATCACCCTCAGTCCCTCAGTGTGAGATCATTGTTTGACATATATCACCCTCAGTCCCTCAGTGTGCGATCATTGTTTGACATATATCACCCTCAGTCCCCTCAGTGTGCGATCATTGTTTGACATATATCACCCTCAGTCCCTCAGTGTGAGATCATTGTTTGACATATATCACCCTCAGTCCCTCAGTGTGAGATCATTGTTTGATATACATCACCTTCAGCCCCTCACTCAGTGTGAGATCATTGTTTGACATACATCACCTTCAGTCCCTAACTCAGTGTAAGATCATTGATTGACATACATCACCCTCAGCCCCTCACTCAGTGTGATATCATTGTTTGACATATATCACCCTCAGTCCCTCAGTGTGAGATCATTGGTTGACATACATCACCCTCATTGTCTTGTAGGTTTAGAAAGAAGGAGTCAAATCATTAGACACAATTATAACTTCTAACATTGACTATGTCACTGACTTAACCTTTGCCATTTCTTATTTTGTACATTTTGCAGGAGAGCACATCAAAAACTGGAGGAAGCGATATTTTATTTTGAGAAAAGATGGCTCCTTTGAGGGCTTCCGCTCCAGGCCTGAACACAATGATTTGCAGGATCCTTTGAACAAATTTTCTGTCAAAGGTGAGCCATTAGTAAACTTGAATAGTTGATTTTCTTGACAGTCTGTGCTGGCAGGCCATACTTGTGCTGGCAAGGTTGAGGTGATTACTGATATTTGTGTTGTTGACCAATCTACTTTTTCATTGCATCATCTTGAGATAAAAAATGTTTGCATGATGTCTATTTGTACAGCCAGTGTTGTTATGGAAGTGCCATGTCATTACAACCAGTGTTGTGATGGATACACCATGGTGGTTAGTGCATTCATTTCATCACCAAGTGCTCAGAGCCTTCCAGCTTCAGCCAGTGACCAACAAGGCTTTCTCTGGGTGGCCTGGCATGGTACTGCCAAACATCTCTACACTGTGATGCCAGGGTTGGTCGTTTTGTACTGCCAAACATCTCTACACTGTGATGCCAGGGTTGGTCATTTTGTACTGCCAAACGTCACTACACTGTGCTGCCAGGGTTGGTCGTTTTGTACTGCCAACGTCACTACACTGTGCTACCAGGGTTGGTTATTTTGTACTGCCAAATGTCACTACACTGTGCTGCCAGGTTGGTCATTTTGTACTGCCAAATGTCACTACACTGTGCTGCCAAACAAAGCTACACTGTGCTAACAGCGTAGGTCATGTTGTGCTGTCAAACATCTCTACACTGTGCTGCCAGGGTTGGTTGTTTTGTACTGCCAAATGCCACTACACTGTGCTGCCAAACAAAGCTACACTGTGCTAACAGCGTAGGTCATGTTGTGCTGTCAAACATCTCTACATTGTGCTGCCAGGGTTGGTCGTTTTGTACTGCCAAATGCCACTACACTGTGCTGCCAGGGTTGGTTGTTTTGTACTGCCAAATGCCACTACATTGTGCTGCCAGGGTTGGTCGTTTTGTACTGCCAAATGCCACTACACTGCTGCCAGGGTTGGTTGTTTTGTACTGCCAAATGCCACTACACTGCTGCCAGGGTTGGTTGTTTTGTACTGCCAAATGCCACTACACTGCTGCCAGGGTTGGTTGTTTTGTACTGCCAAATGCCACTACACTGCTGCCAGGGTTGGTCGTTTTGTACTGCCAAATGCCACTACACTGCTGCCAGGGTTGGTCGTTTTGTGTACTGCCAAATGCCACTACACTGCTGCCAGGGTTGGTTGTTTTGTACTGCCAAATGCCACTACACTGCTGCCAGGTTTGGTCGTTTTGTACTGCCAAATGCCACTACACTGCTGCCAGGGTTGGTCGTTTTGTACTGCCAAATGCCACTACACTGCTGCCAGGGTTGGTCGTTTTGTACTGCCAAATGCCACTACATTGTGCTGCCAGGTTGGTTGTTTTGTACTGCCAAATGCCACTACATTGTGCTGCCAGGGTTGGTTGTTTTGTACTGCCAAATGTCACTACACTGTGCTGCCAGGGAAGGTCGTTTTGTACTGCCAAATGTCACTAGACTGTGCTGCCAGGGTTGGTCGTTTTGTACTGCCAAATGCCACTACATTGTGCTGCCAGGGTTGGTCATTTTGTACTTCCAAATGCCACTAGACTGTGCTGCCAGGGTTGGTCATTTTGTACTGCCAAATGCCACTAGACTGTGCTGCCAGAGTTGGTCGTTTTGTACTGCCAAATGCCACTACATTGTGCTGCCAGGGTTGGTTGTTTTGTACTGCCAAATATCACTACACTGTGCTGCCAGGGTTGGTCATTTTGTACTGCCAAATGTCACTACACTGTGCTGCCAGGGTTGGTCATTTTGTACTGCCAAATGTCACTACACTGTGCTGCCAGGGTTGGTCATTTTGTACTGCCAAATGTCACTACACTGTGCTGCCAAACAAAGCTACACTGTGCTAACAGCGTAGGTCATGTTGTGCTGTCAAACATCTCTACACTGTGCTGCCAGGGTTGGTTGTTTTGTACTGCCAAATGTCACTACACTGCTGCCAGGGTTGGTCGTTTTGTACTGCCAAATGCCACTACATTGTGCTGCCAGGGTTGGTCGTTTTGTACTGCCAAATGCCACTACACTGCTGCCAGGGTGGTTGTTTTTGTACTGCCAAATGCCACTACACTGCTGCCAGGGTTGGTCGTTTTGTACTGCCAAATGCCACTACACTGCTGCCAGGGTTGGTCGTTTTGTACTGCCAAATGCCACTACACTGCTGCCAGGGTTGGTCGTTTTGTACTGCCAAATGCCACTACACTGCTGCCAGGGTTGGTTGTTTTGTACTGCCAAATGCCACTACACTGCTGCCAGGGTTGGTCGTTTTGTACTGCCAAATATCACTACATTGTGCTGCCAAACATAGCTACACTGTGCTAACAGCGTAGGTCATGTTGTGCTGTCAAACATCTCTGCACTGTGCTGCCAGGGTTGCATTCCAACATAAAAAATACATAAAGCTACATGGGTGCCACCAGATCATAGAACAGAGAATCAAATTGATCACATATGTATTTATAATAAGTTTAAGTCATCCTTACATGATGTAAAAGTATATAGAGGAGCAGATGTGGCTTCAAATTATCATCTTCTGCTAGCCAAACTTAAACTGAAAAGATATACTACAACACATAAGGGCAGACAGTATTTCAATGTGGGGTTTCTTAAAGAGCAAGGAATTAAAGATAAATTCGCAGTCACAATATCAAACAAATACCAAGTCCTCCAACAACTAGAAAATACAATAAATATAGAAGATCATTGGAAGCAGGTAAAGGATATATGGAAGGAGGTGGAGGTGAAGGCGTGCCTCACAGCTGATGGCTTGTGCAAGGTTTGGTGAACCATAACTATCCAGACCCTTCTCCACCTCTCTGCTGTGCCTCTAGAAAACAGATTAACCTCTCTAGTCTGACCAAACAAGTAGGGATTGAAGAGGGAAGACAACCAAAAAAATATCTTCAAAATGTTAATCAAAAATGAATGCTGACGTCGGATGTGTGGGCCTAAAGGTGCAAATATCACAGTTATACTGTAAACCACAACACAACGCAGACACGCCCACTTGACATCCTTTTAAGGGCGGGTGATGATGAAGGGGCATACTCCTTTAGTCTTGAGGCGAACGTAAGCAAGCAAGCATGGGAGGAGACATGTGAAGAAACGCTGGGAAACTAGACAATAAGGCATGGATGACAGCAGAGACCATGGAGAAAATTAAAGAAAGAAAAAATAAGAAAGCAGACATAAATAAAAGCAAAACGAGAAGTGCTAAAGCCAAGACACAGGAAACTTACACAGAGGTGAACTATCACACAACTATCAACAGGTGCAAGATAAAATGAGCATACTTCATAAGAGATCACAACAGCTGGGACTGAAAATAAACAGATAAGACCAAAATTATGAGGACAAATGCATTTGGCAATAACTAAAAGAACACTAGGAGAAATACCTCTACTAGATGTACAACCTTACATATATATATCTGGGCAGTAATATAGACAAAGAGGGAAGAACAGAAAATGATACCAAAATAAGGATATCCAAAAGCAAGAGGAGCATTCATTGCACTAGGAAACATATGGAAGTCCAAAGTAATTAGGTTAAATACAAAAATACAAATGTTCAGCTCCAATGTTAAGTCAGTCCTATTATATGGTTGTGAAACATGGACAACAACAACATTCATCCACAGTAACTAGTCCCTGAAAAAAAAAGGTCAGCCTCATCAGCACTGCAAATGTTCCATTGTGAATGGTTATTGTTGGAGAGCAGTGTTGTATTGACATCTTTGATAGGTGAAGCTGCTCATTCCAAATCTGGGCTTCCTTGGCTTAATCCAAACTCATTCATGATTTGTTCATTGGTTCTGTCATGCTTGCATTATCTGCTATAAGCTTCTCTTTGCTCCACCTTAAAAACATTATATATAAAGGGAGAAAAATACAGCGACATATTTGTTTTAACCCTAAACACAGACACAAAGATGTTTGTACAAAATATTCATGGCATCCCCATCATTATTATTTTAGTGACATTACATGATATCATCATTATTATTTTAGTGACATTACATGACATCATCATTATTTTAGTGATATTACATGACATCCCCATCATCATTATTTTAGTGACATTACATGACATTATTATTTTAGTGACATTACATGACATCCCCATCATTATTATTTTAGTGACATTACATGACATCATCATCCTCATTATTTTAGTTACATTACATGACATCCCCATTATTATTATTTTAGTGACATTACATGACATCTCCATTATCATCATTTTAGTGACATTGCATAACATCTCCATCATCATAATATTATAATGACATTACATGACAATGATGCATCCATAAAATATTTTGTTGCGAATCCCATGTTTTAAATATTTGTTTTGGCAGAGTGTCAGCTTATGAAGGTAGACAGACCACGGCCAAACACATTCATCATCAGATGTTGGCAGTGGGCCACAGAAGTGGAGCGTATGTTCTGTGTAGAGTCTATCAATGAGAGGTTGTACACCATCACTGTTATGTTAACTGTACATCATGCCATCACTGTTATGTTTACTGTAAACCATACCATCACTGTTATGTTAACTGTATATCATGTCATCACTGTTATGTTAACTGTACATCATGCCATCACTGTTATGTTAACTGTACATCATGCCATCACTGTTATGTTAACTGTACACCATGCCATCACTGTTATGTTAACTGTACACCATGCCATCACTGTTATGTTAACTGTACATCATGCCATCACTGCTATGTTAAATGTACATCATGCCATCACTGCTATGTTAACTGTACATCATGTCATCACTGCTATGTAAACTGTACACAATGCCATCACTGTTATGTTAACCATGTACATCATGTCATCACTGTTATGTTAACTGTACATCATGCCATCACTGTTATGTTAACTGTACATCATGCCATCACTGTTATGTTAACTGTACATCATGCCATCACTGCTATGTTAAATGTACATCATGCCATCACTGCTATGTTAACTGTACATCATGTCATCACTGCTATGTAAACTGTACACAATGCCATCACTGTTATGTTAACTGTACATCATGTCATCACTGTTATGTTAACTGTACATCATGCCATCACTGTTATGTTAACTGTACATCATGCCATCACTGTTATGTTAACTGTACACCATGCCATAACTGTTATGTTTACTGTACACCATGCCATCACTGTTATGTTAACTGTACATCATGCCATCACTGTTATGTTAACTGTACTCATGCCATCACTGTTATGTTTACTGTACACCATGCCATCACTGTTATGTTAACTGTACATCATGCCATCACTGTTATGTTAACTGTACATCATGCCATCACTGTTATGTTAACTGTACACAATGCCATAACTGTTATGTTTACTGTACATCATGCCATCACTGTTATGTTTACTGTACACCATGCCATCACTGTTATGTTAACTGTACATCATGCCATCACTGTTATGTTAACTGTACATCATGCCATCACTGTTATGTTAACTGTACATCATGCCATCACTGTTATGTTAACTGTACACAATGCCATCACTGTTATGTTAACTGTACACCATGCCATAACTGTTATGTTAACTGTACACCATGCCATCACTGTTATGTTAACTGTACATCATACTATCACTGCTATGTTAACTGAACACCATACATCTCCGTTATATTTACCGTACATCCCTGTATCATCAACTTTTTTGTATTATTCATCTCCATGTCTGTAATTTTATGTTTGAAGACCCCTCTTCCTCCCTCCCTCCTCCCACCTCTGTACTCCACTACCTATTACACATATTCTCTGTTTTCTACCTCTAGTTCACCCCTTTCTCTCTATCCTCTTACAGTAACCCCTTCTCTGTTTGTATCCATCTAGTACACCAGCCCTCTATGGACTACCTTCTAGTTTACCATTTCCATATTACTATATCTTATATCTATTCCTAGTATACTACTTCTCTATGTTGGTTGCACCATTTCTCTGCTCTGAAAGTATAGATTGATATTGAGGTACAGATATAGTGGGTGAGTGAGAGATGAAAGTATAGATTGATATTGAGGTACAGATATAGTGGGTGAGTGAGAGATGAAAGTATAGATTGATATTGAGGTACAGATATAGTGGGTGAGTGAGAGATGAAAGTATAGATTGATATTGAGGGACAGACATGGTGGGTGAGTGAGAGATGAAAGTGTAGGTTGATATTGAGGACAGACATGGTGGATGTGTGAGAGATGAAAGTATAGATTGATATTGAGGGACAGACATGGTGGATGTGTGAGAGATGAAAGTATAGATTGATATTGAGGGACAGACATGGTGGATGTGTGAGAGATGAAAGTATAGATTGATATTGAGGGACAGACATGGTGGATGTGTGAGAGATGAAAGTATAGATTGATATTGAGAGACAGACATGTTGGGTGTGTGAGAGATGGAAGTATAGTTTGATATTGAGGGACAGACATGGTGGATGTGTGGGAGTTGAAAGTATAGATTGATATTGAGAGACAGACATGTTGGGTGTGTGAGAGAGGAAAGTATAGATTGATATTGAGGGACAGACATGGTGGATGTATGAGAGATGAAAGTAGAGGTTGATATTGAGGGACAGACGTGGGTGTGTGGGAGATGAAAGTATAGATTGATATTGAGGGACAGACAAGGTGGATGTGTGAGAGATGAAAGTAGAGGTTGATATTGAGGGACAGACGTGGGTGTGTGGGAGATGAAAGTAGAGGTTGATATTGAGGGACAGACGTGGGTGTGTGAGAGATGAAAGTATAGTTTGATATTGAGGGACAGACATGGTGAATGTGTGAGAGAGGAAAGTATAGATTGATATTGAGGGGTAGACATGGTGGATGTATGAGAGATGAAAGTATAGATTGATATTGAGGGACAGACATGGTGGATGTGTGAGAGAGGAAAGTATAGATTGATATTGAGGGGTAGACATGGTGGATGTATGAGAGATGAAAGTATAGATTGATATTGAGGGACAGACATGGTGGATGTGTGAGAGATGAAGTATAGATTGATATTGAGGGACAGACATGGTGGATGTGTGAGAGATGAAAGTATAGATTGATATTGAGGTACAGACATGGTGGATGTGTGAGAGAGGAAAGTATAGATTGATATTGAGGGACAGACATGGTGGATGTTTGAGAGATGAAAGTAGAGGTTGATATTGAGGGACAGACGTGGGTGTGTGGGAGATGAAAGTATAGATTGATATTGAGGGACAGACGTGGGTGTGTGGGAGATGAAAGTATAGATTGATATTGAGGGACAGACGTGGGTGTGTGGGAGATGAAAGTATAGATTGATATTGAGGGACAGACGTGGGTGTGTGAGAGATGAAAGTATATTGATATTGAGGGACAGACGTGGGTGTGTGAGAGATGAAAGTAGAGGTTGATATTGAGGGACAGACGTGGGTGTGTGGGAGATGAAAGTATAGATTGATATTGAGGGACAGACGTGGGTGTGTGAGAGATGAAAGTAGAGGTTGATATTGAGGGACAGACGTGGGTGTGTGGGAGATGAAAGTAGAGGTTGATATTGAGGGACAGACGTGGGTGTGTGAGAGATGAAAGTATAGTTTGATATTGAGGGACAGACATGGTGAATGTGTGAGAGAGGAAAGTATAGATTGATATTGAGGGGTAGACATGGTGGATGTATGAGAGATGAAAGTATAGATTATATTGAGGGACAGACATGGTGGATGTGTGAGAGAGGAAAGTATAGATTGATATTGAGGGTAGACATGGTGGATGTGTGAGAGATGAAAATATAGATTGATATTGAGAGACAGATATGGTGGATGTGTGAGAGATGAAAGTATAGATTGATATTGAGGTACAGATATAGTGGGTGAGTGAGAGATGAAAGTATAGATTGATATTGAGGGACAGACATGGTGGGTGAGTGAGAGATGAAAGTAAAGTGGTTGATATTGAGGTACAGATATAGTGGGTGGGTGTGTAGGAGATGAAAGCATAGGTTGATATTGAGGTACAGATATAGTGGGTGTGTGAGAGATGAAAGTATAGATTGATATTGAGGGACAGACATGTTGGGTGTGTGAGAGATGGAAGTATAGTTTGATATTGAGGGACAGACATGGTGGATGTGTGAGATATGAAAGTATAGATTGAGAGACAGACATGGTGGATGTGTGAGAGATGAAAGTATAGATTGATATTGAGGGACAGACATGTTGGGTGTGTGAGAGATGAAAGTATAGATTGATATTGAGGGGTAGACATGGTGGATGTGTGAGAGATGAAAGTATAGATTGATATTGAGGGACAGACGTGGGTGTGTGAGAGATAAAAGTATAGATTGATATTGAGGGACAGACATGGTGGTGAGTGAGAGATGAAAGTAAAGGTTGATATTGAGGTACAGATATAGTGGGTGGGTGTGTGGGAGATGAAAGCATAGGTTGATATTGAGGTACAGATATAGTGGGTGTGTGAGAGATGAAAGTATAGGTTGATATTGAGGGACAGACATGTTGGTGTGAGAGAGATGGAAGTATAGTTTGATATTGAGGGACAGACATGGTGGATGTGGGAGAGATGGAAGTATAGTTTGATATTGAGGGACAGACATGGTGGATGTGTGGGAGATGAAAGTAGAGGTTGATATTGAGGGACAGACGTGGGTGTGTGGGAGATGAAAGTAGAGGTTGATATTGAGGACAGACGTGGGTGTGTGAGAGTTGAAAGTAGAGGTTGATATTGAGGGACAGACGTGGGTGTGTGGGAGATGAAAGTATAGATTGATATTGAGGGACAGACATGGTGGATGTGTGAGAGATGAAAGTAGAGGTTGATATTGAGGGACAGACGTGGGTGTGTGGGAGATGAAAGTAGAGGTTGATATTGAGAGACAGACGTGGGTGTGTGAGAGATGAAAGTATAGTTTGATATTGAGGGACAGACATGGTGAATGTGTGAGAGAGGAAAGTATAGATTGATATTGAGGGACAGACATGGTGGATGTGTGAGAGAGGAAAGTATAGATTGATATTGAGGGGTAGACATGGTGGATGTATGAGAGATGAAAGTATAGATTGATATTGAGGGACAGACATGGTGGATGTGTGAGAGATGAAAGTATAGATTGATATTGAGGGGTAGACATGGTGGATGTGTGAGAGATGAAAGTATAGATTGATATTGAGGTACAGACATGGTGGATGTGTGAGAGAGGAAGTATAGATTGATATTGAGGTACAGATATAGTGGGTGAGTGAGAGATGAAAGTATAGATTGATATTGAGGGGTAGACATGGTGGAAGTATGAGAGATGAAAGTATAGATTGATATTGAGGGACAGACATGGTGTGGTGAGTGAGAGATGAAAGTGTAGGTTGATATTGAGGGACAGACATGGTGGATGTGTGAGAGATGAAAGTATAGATTGATATTGAGGGGTAGACATGGTGGATGTGTGAGAGATGAAAGTATCGATTGATATTGAGAGACAGACATGGTGGATGTGTGAGAGATGAAAGTATAGATTGATATTGAGGGACAGACATGGTGGGTGAGTGAGAGATGAAAGTAAAGGTTGATATTGAGGTACAGATATAGTGGGTGGGTGTGTGGGAGATGAAAGCATAGGTTGATATTGAGGGACAGATATAGTGGGTGTGTGAGAGATGAAAGTATAGGTTGATATTGAGGGACAGACATGTTGGGTGTGTGAGAGATGGAAGTATAGTTTGATATTGAGGGACAGACATGGTGGATGTGTGAGAGATGAAAGTATAGATTGATATTGAGAGACAGACATGGTGGATATGTGAGAGATGAAAGTATAGATTGATATTGAGGGACAGACATGTTGGGTGTGTGAGAGATGAAAGTATAGATTGATATTGAGGGGTAGACATGGTGGATGTGTGAGAGATGAAAGTATAGATTGATATTGAGAGACAGACATGGTGGATGTGTGAGAGATGAAAGTATAGATTGATATTGAGGGACAGACGTGGGTGTGTGAGAGATGAAAGTATAGATTGATATTGAGGGACAGACATGGTGGGTGAGTGAGAGATGAAAGTAAAGGTTGATATTGAGGTACAGATATAGTGGGTGTGTGGGAGATGAAAGCATAGGTTGATATTGAGGTACAGATATAGTGGGTGTGTGAGAGATGAAAGTATAGGTTGATATTGAGGGACAGACATGTTGGGTGTGTGAGAGATGGAAGTATAGTTTGATATTGAGGGACAGACATGGTGGATGTGTGAGAGATGGAAGTATAGTTTTGATATTGAGGGGCAGACATGGTGGATGTGTGGGAGATGAAAGTAGAGGTTGATATTGAGGGACAGACGTGGGTGTGTGGGAGATGAAAGTAGAGGTTGATATTGAGGGACAGACATGGGTGTGTGAGAGATGAAAGTATAGTTTGATATTGAGGGACAGACGTGGTGGATGTGTGAGAGATGAAAGTATAGATTGATATTGAGGGACAGACGTGGATGTGTGAGAGATGAAAGTATAGATTGATATTGAGGGACAGACATGGTGGATGTGTGAGAGATGAAAGTAGAGGTTGATATTGAGGACAGACGTGGGTGTGTGAGAGATGAAAGTATAGATTGATATTGAGGGACAGACATGGTGGATGTGTGAGAGTTGAAAGTATAGATTGATATTGAGGGGTAGACATGGTGGATGTATGAGAGATGAAAGTATAGATTGATATTGAGGGACAGACATGGTGGATGTGTGAGAGATGAAAGTATAGATTGATATTGAGGTAGACATGGTGGGTGTGTGAGAGAGGAAAGTATAGATTGATATTGAGGGGTAGACATGGTGGATGTGAGAGATATGAAAGTATAGATTGATATTGAGGGACAGACATGGTGGATGTGTGAGAGAGGAAAGTATAGATTGATATTGAGGTACAGATATAGTGGGTGAGTGAGAGATGAAAGTATAGATTGATATTGAGGACAGACATGGTGGGTGAGTGAGAGATGAAAGTGTAGGTTGATATTGAGGGACAGACATGGTGGATGTGTGAGAGATGAATGTATAGATTGATATTGAGGGGTAGACATGGTGGATGTGTGAGAGATGAAAGTATAGATTGATATTGAGAGACAGACATGGTGGATGTGTGAGAGATGAAAGTATAGATTGATATTGAGGTACAGATATAGTGGGTGAGTGAGAGATGAAAGTATAGATTGATATTGAGGGACAGACATGGTGGGTGAGTGAGAGATGAAAGTAAAGGTTGATATTGAGGTACAGATATAGTGGGTGGGTGTGTGAGAGATGAAAGCATAGGATATTGAGGTACAGATATAGTGGGTGTGTGAGAGATGAAAGTATAGGTTGATATTGAGGGACAGACATGGTGGGTGAGTGAGAGATGAAAGTAAAGGTTGATATTGAGGTACAGATATAGTGGGTGGGTGTGTGGAGATGAAAGCATAGGTTGATATTGAGGTACAGATATAGTGGGTGTGTGAGAGATGAAAGTATAGGTTGATATTGAGGGACAGACATGTTGGGTGTGTGAGATGGAAGTATAGTTTGATATTGAGGGACAGACATGGTGGATGTGTGAGAGATGGAAGTATAGTTTGATATTGAGGGACAGACATGGTGGATGTGTGGGAGATGAAAGTAGAGGTTGATATTGAGGGACAGACGTGGGTGTGTGGGAGATGAAAGTAGAGGTTGATATTGAGGGACAGACATGGGTGTGTGAGAGATGAAAGTATAGTTTGATATTGAGGGACAGACATGGTGGATGTGCGAGAGAGGAAAGTATAGATTGATATTGAGGGGTAGACATGGTGGATGTATGAGAGATGAAAGTATAGATTGATATTGAGGGACAGACATGGTGGATGTGTGAGAGATGAAAGTATAGATTGATATTGAGGGACAGACGTGGATGTGTGAGAGATGAAAGTAGAGGTTGATATTGAGGGACAGACATGGTGGATGTGTGAGAGATGAAAGTATAGATTGATATTGAGGGACAGACATGGTGGATGTGTGAGAGATGAAAGTAGAGGTTCATATTGAGGGACAGACGTGGTGTGTGAGAGATGAAAGTATAGATTGATATTGAGGGACAGACATGGTGGATGTGTGAGAGAGGAAAGTATAGATTGATATTGAGGGTAGACATGGTGGATGTGAGAGATATGAAAGTATAGATTGATATTGAGGGACAGACATGGTGGATGTGTGAGAGAGGAAAGTATAGATTGATATTGAGGGGTAGACATGGTGGATGTGTGAGAGATGAAAGTATAGATTGATATTGAGAGACAGACATGGTGGATGTGTGAGAGATGAAAGTATAGATTGATATTGAGGGACAGACATGGTGGTGAGTGAGAGATGAAAGTAAAGGTTGATATTGAGGTACAGATATAGTGGGTGGGTGTGTAGGAGATGAAATCATAGGTTGATATTGAGGTACAGATATAGTGGGTGTGTGAGAGATGAAAGTATAGATTGATATTGAGGGACAGACATGTTGGGTGTGTGAGAGATGGAAGTATAGTTTGATATTGAGGGACAGACATGGTGGATGTGTGAGAGATGAAAGTTTAGATTGAGAGACAGACATGGTGGATGTGTGAGAGATGAAAGTATAGATTGATATTGAGGGACAGACATGTTGGTGTGTGAGAGATGAAAGTATAGATTGATATTGAGGGGTAGACATGGTGGATGTGTGAGAGATGAAAGTATAGATTGATATTGAGGGACAGACGTGGGTGTGTGAGAGATGAAAGTATAGATTGATATTGAGGGACAGACATGGTGGGTGAGTGAGAGATGAAAGTAAAGGTTGATATTGAGGTACAGATATAGTGGGTGGGTGTGTAGGAGATGAAATCATAGGTTGATATTGAGGTACAGATATAGTGGGTGTGTGAGAGATGAAAGTATAGATTGATATTGAGGGACAGACATGTTGGGTGTGTGAGAGATGGAAGTATAGTTTGATATTGAGGGACAGACATGGTGGATGTGTGAGAGATGAAAGTATAGATTGAGAGACAGACATGGTGGATGTGTGAGAGATGAAAGTATAGATTGATATTGAGGGACAGACATGTTGGGTGTGTGAGAGATGAAAGTATAGATTGATATTGAGGGGTAGACATGGTGGATGTGTGAGAGATGAAAGTATAGTTGATATTGAGGGACAGACGTGGGTGTGTGAGAGATGAAAGTATAGATTGATATTGAGGGACAGACATGGTGGGTGAGTGAGAGATGAAAGTAAAGGTTGATATTGAGGTACAGATATAGTGGGTGGGTGTGTGGGAGATGAAAGCATAGGTTGATATTGAGGTACAGATATAGTGGGTGTGTGAGAGATGAAAGTATAGGTTGATATTGAGGGACAGACATGTTGGGTGTGTGAGAGATGGAAGTATAGTTTGATATTGAGGGACAGACATGGTGGATGTGGGAGAGATGGAAGTATAGTTTGATATTGAGGGACAGACATGGTGGATGTGTGGGAGATGAAAGTAGAGGTTGATATTGAGGGACAGACGTGGGTGTGTGGGAGATGAAAGTAGAGGTTGATATTGAGGGACAGACATGGGTGTGTGAGAGATGAAAGTATAGATTGATATTGAGAGACAGACATGGTGGATGTGTGAGAGATGAAAGTATAGATTGATATTGAGGGACAGACATGGTGGATGTGTGAGAGATGAAAGTATAGATTGATATTGAGGGACAGACATGGTGGATGTGTGAGAGATGAAAGTATAGATTGATATTGAGAGACAGACATGTTGGTGTGTGAGAGATGGAAGTATAGTTTGATATTGAGGGACAGACATGGTGGATGTGTGGGAGTTGAAAGTATAGTTTGATATTGAGGGACAGACATGATGGATGTGTGAGAGATGAAAGTATAGATTGATATTGAGGGACAGACATTTTGGATGTATGAGAGATGAAAGTATAGGTTGATATTGTGGGACAGACATGGTGGATGTGTGAGAGATGAAAGTATAGATTGATATTGAGGGACAGACATGGTGGATGTGTGAGAGATGAAAGTATAGATTGATATTGAGGGACAGACATGGTGGATGTGTGAGAGATGAAAGTATAGGTTGATATTGAGGGACAGACATGTGGGTGTGTGAGAGATGAAAGTATAGATTGATATTGAGGAAAGACGTGGGTATGTGAGAGTTGAAAGCATAGGTTGATATTGAGGGGCAGAAATAGTGGGTGTGTCAGAGATAAAAGTATAGGTTGATATTGAGGGACAGACATGGTGGGTGTGTGGGAGATGAAAGTAGAGGTTGATATTGAGGACAAACGTGGGTGTGTGGGATGAAAGTAGAGGTTGATATTGAGGGACAGACACGGGTGTGTGAGAGATGAAAGTATAGTTTGATATTGAGGGACAGACATGGTGGATGTGTGAGAGAGGATAGTATAGATTGATATTGAGGGGTAGACATGGTGGATGTATGAGAGATGAAAGTATAGATTGATATTGAGGGACACACATGGTGGATGTGTGAGAGATGAAAGTATAGATTGATATTGAGGGGTAGACATGTGGGTGTGTGAGAGAGGAAAGTATAGATTGATATTGAGGGGTAGACATGGTGGATGTGTGAGAGATGAAAGTATAGATTGATATTGAGGGACAGACGTGGGTGTGTGAGAGATGAAAGTATAGATTGATATTGAGGGACAGACATGGTGGGTGAGTGAGAGATGAAAGTAAAGGTTGATATTGAGGGACAGATATAGTGGGTGGGTGTGTGTGAGATGAAAGCATAGGTTGATATTGAGGTACAGATATAGTGGGGTGTGAGAGATGAAAGTATAGGTTGATATTGAGGGACAGACATGTTGGGTGTGTGAGAGATGAAAGTATAGATTGATATTGAGGGGTAGACATGGTGGATGTGTGAGAGATGAAAGTATAGATTGATATTGAGAGACAGACATGGTGGATGTGTGAGAGATGAAAGTATAGATTGATATTGAGGGACAGACGTGGGTGTGTGAGAGATGAAAGTATAGATTGATATTGAGGGACAGACATGGTGGGTGAGTGAGAGATGAAAGTAAAGTTGATATTGAGGTACAGATATAGTGGGTGTGTGGGAGATGAAAGCATAGGTTGATATTGAGGTACAGATATAGTGGGTGTGTGAGAGATGAAAGTATAGGTTGATATTGAGGGACAGACATGTTGGGTGTGTGAGAGATGGAAGTATAGTTTGATATTGAGGGACAGACATGGTGGATGTGGGAGAGATGGAAGTATAGTTTGATATTGAGGGACAGACATGGTGGATGTGTGGGAGATGAAAGTAGAGGTTGATATTGAGGGACAGACGTGGGTGTGTGGAGATGAAAGTAGAGGTTGATATTGAGGGACAGACATGGGTGTGTGAGAGATGAAAGTATAGTTTGATATTGAGGGACAGACATGGTGGATGTGCGAGAGAGGAAAGTATAGATTGATATTGAGGGTAGACATGGTGGATGTATGAGAGATGAAAGTATAGATTGATATTGAGGGACAGACATGGTGGATGTGTGAGAGATGAAAGTATAGATTGATATTGAGGGACAGACGTGGATGTGTGACAGATGAAAGTAGAGGTTGATATTGAGGGACAGACATGGTGGATGTGTGAGATGAAAGTATAGATTGATATTGAGGGACAGACATGGTGGATGTGTGAGAGATGAAAGTATAGATTGATATTGAGGGGTAGACATGGTGGATGTATGAGAGATGAAAGTATAGATTGATATTGAGGGACAGACATGGTGGATGTGTGAGAGATGAAAGTATAGATTGATATTGAGGGGTAGACATGGTGGGTGTGTGAGAGAGGAAAGTATAGATTGATATTGAGGGGTAGACATGGTGGATGTGAGAGATATGAAAGTATAGATTGATATTGAGGGACAGACATGGTGGATGTGTGAGAGAGAAAGTATAGATTGATATTGAGGTACAGATATAGTGGGTGAGTGAGAGATGAAAGTATAGATTGATATTGCGGGACTGACATGGTGGGTGAGTGAGAGATGAAAGTGTAGGTTGATATTGAGGGACAGACATGGTGGATGTGTGAGAGATGAAAGTATAGATTGATATTGAGGGTAGACATGGTGGATGTGTGAGAGATGAAAGTATAGATTGATATTGAGAGACAGACATGGTGGATGTGTGAGAGATGAAAGTATAGATTGATATTGAGGTACAGATATAGTGGGTGAGTGAGAGATGAAAGTATAGATTGATATTGAGGGACAGACATGGTGGGTGAGTGAGAGATGAAAGTAAAGGTTGATATTGAGGTACAGATATAGTGGGTGGGTGTGTGAGAGATGAAAGCATAGGTTGATATTGAGGTACAGATATAGTGGGTGTGTGAGAGATGAAAGTATAGGTTGATATTGAGGGACAGACATGGTGGGTGAGTGAGAGATGAAAGTAAAGGTTGATATTGAGGTACAGATATAGTGGGTGGTGTGTGGGAGATGAAAGCATAGGTTGATATTGAGGTACAGATATAGTGGGTGTGTGAGAGATGAAAGTATAGGTTGATATTGAGGGACAGACATGTTGGGTGTGTGAGAGATGGAAGTATAGTTTGATATTGAGGGACAGACATGGTGGATGTGTGAGAGATGGAAGTATAGTTTGATATTGAGGGACAGACATGGTGGATGTGTGGAGATGAAAGTAGAGGTTGATATTGAGGGACAGACGTGGGTGTGTGTGAGAGATGAAAGTAGAGGTTGATATTGAGGGACAGACAGGGGTGTGTGAGAGATGAAAGTATAGTTTGATATTGAGGGACAGACATGGTGGATGTGCGAGAGAGGAAAGTATAGATTGATATTGAGGGGTAGACATGGTGGATGTATGAGAGATGAAAGTATAGATTGATATTGAGGGACAGACATGGTGGATGTGTGAGAGATGAAAGTATAGATTGATATTGAGGACAGAAGACGTGGATGTGTGAGAGATGAAAGTAGAGGTTGATATTGAGGGACAGACATGGTGGATGTGTGAGAGATGAAAGTATAGATTGATATTGAGGGACAGACATGGTGGATGTGTGAGAGATGAAAGTAGAGGTTCATATTGAGGGACAGACGTGGGTGTGTGAGAGATGAAAGTATAGATTGATATTGAGGGACAGACATGGTGGATGTGTGAGAGTTGAAAGTATAGATTGATATTGAGGGGTAGACATGGTGGATGTATGAGAGATGAAAGTATAGATTGATATTGAGGGACAGACATGGTGGATGTGTGAGAGATGAAAGTATAGATTGATATTGAGGGGTAGACATGGTGGAGTGTGAGAGAGGAAAGTATAGATTGATATTGAGGGGTAGACATGGTGGATGTGAGAGATATGAAAGTATAGATTGATATTGAGGGACAGACATGGTGGATGTGTGAGAGAGGAAAGTATAGATTGATATTGAGGGTAGACATGGTGGATGTGTGAGAGATGAAAGTATAGATTGATATTGAGAGACAGACATGGTGGATGTGTGAGAGATGAAAGTATAGATTGATATTGAGGGACAGACATGGTGGGTGGGTGTGTGGGATGAAAGCATAGGTTGATATTGAGGTACAGATATAGTGGGTGTGTGAGAGATGAAAGTATAGGTTGATATTGAGGGACAGACATGTTGGGTGTGTGAGAGATGGAAGTATAGTTTGATATTGAGGGACAGACATGGTGGATGTGTGAGAGATGAAAGTATAGATTGAGAGACAGACATGGTGGATGTGTGAGAGATGAAAGTATAGATTGATATTGAGGGACAGACATGTTGGGTGTGTGAGAGATGAAAGTATAGATTGATATTGAGGGGTAGACATGGTGATGTGTGAGAGATGAAAGTATAGATTGATATTGAGGGACAGACATGGTGGGTGAGTGAGAGATGAAAGTAAAGGTTGATATTGAGGTACAGATATAGTGTGGGTGTGTGGGAGATGAAAGCATAGGTTGATATTGAGGTACAGATATAGTGGGTGTGTGAGAGATGAAAGTATAGGTTGATATTGAGGGACAGACATGTTGGGTGTGTGAGAGATGGAAGTATAGTTTGATATTGAGGGACAGACATGGTGGATGTGGGAGAGATGGAAGTATAGTTTGATATTGAGGGACAGACATGGTGGATGTGTGGGAGATGAAAGTAGAGGTTGATATTGAGGGACAGACGTGGGTGTGTGGGAGATGAAAGTAGAGGTTGATATTGAGGGACAGACGTGGGTGTGTGAGAGATGAAAGTATAGATTGATATTGAGAGACAGACATGGTGGATGTGTGAGAATTGAAAGTATAGATTGATATTGAGGGTAGACATGGTGGATGTATGAGAGATGAAAGTATAGATTGATATTGAGGGACAGACATGGTGGATGTGTGAGAGATGAAAGTATAGATTGATATTGAGGGGTAGACATGGTGGGAGTGTGAGAGAGAAAGTATAGATTGATATTGAGGGGTAGACATGGTGGATGTGAGAGATATGAAAGTATAGATTGATATTGAGGGACAGACATGGTGGATGTGTGAGAGAGGAAAGTATAGATTGATATTGAGGGTAGACATGGTGGATGTGTGAGAGATGAAAGTATAGATTGATATTGAGAGACAGACATGGTGGATGTGTGAGAGATGAAAGTATAGATTGATATTGAGGGACAGACATGGTGGGTGGGTGTGTGGGAGATGAAAGCATAGGTTGATATTGAGGTACAGATATAGTGGGTGTGTGAGAGATGAAAGTATAGGTTGATATTGAGGGACAGACATGTTGGGTGTGTGAGAGATGGAAGTATAGTTTGATATTGAGGGACAGACATGGTGGATGTGTGAGAGATGAAAGTATAGATTGAGAGACAGACATGGTGGATGTGTGAGAGATGAAAGTATAGATTGATATTGAGGGACAGACATGGTGGATGTGTGAGAGATGAAAGTATAGATTGATATTGAGGGACAGACATGGTGGATGTGTGAGAGATGAAAGTATAGATTGATATTGAGAGACAGACATGTTGGTGTGTGAGAGATGAAAGTATAGATTGATATTGAGGGACAGACATGGTGGATGTGTGAGAGATGAAAGTATAGGTTGATATTGAGGACAGACATGGGTGTGTGAGAGATGAAAGTATAGATTGATATTGAGGAAAGACGTGGGTATGTGAGAGTTGAAAGTATAGGTTGATATTGAGGGCAGAATAGTGGGTGTGTGAGAGATAAAAGTATAGGTTGATATTGAGGGACAGACATGGTGGGTGTGTGGAGATGAAAGTAGAGGTTGATATTGAGGGACAACGTGGTGTGTGGGAGATGAAAGTAGAGGTTGATATTGAGGGACAGACATGGTGTGTGAGAGATGAAAGCATAGTTTGATATTGAGGGACAGACATGGTGGATGTGTGAGAGAGGATAGTATAGATTGATATTGAGGGGTAGACATGGTGGATGTATGAGAGATGAAAGTATAGATTGATATTGAGGGACACACATGGTGGATGTGTGAGAGATGAAAGTATAGATTGATATTGAGGGTAGACATGGTGGGTGTGTGAGAGAGGAAAGTATAGATTGATATTGAGGGTAGACATGGTGGATGTGTGAGAGATGAAAGTATAGATTGATATTGAGGGACAGACGTGGGTGTGTGAGAGATGAAAGTATAGATTGATATTGAGGGACAGACATGGTGGGTGAGTGAGAGATGAAAGTAAAGGTTGATATTGAGGGACAGATATAGTGGGTGGGTGTGTGTGAGATGAAAGCATAGGTTGATATTGAGGTACAGATATAGTGGGTGTGTGAGAGATGAAAGTATAGGTTGATATTGAGGGACAGACATGGTGGATGTGTGAGAGATGGAAGTATAGTTTGATATTGAGGGACAGACATGGTGGATGTGTAGAGATGAAAGTAGAGGTTGATATTGAGGGACAGACGTGGGTGTGTGGAGATGAAAGTAGAGGTTGATATTGAGGGACAGACATGGGTGTGTGAGAGATGAAAGTATAGATTGATATTGAGGGGTAGACATGGTGGGTGTGTGAGAGAGGAAAGTAGAGGTTGATATTGAGGACAGACATGGTGGATGTGTGAGAGATGAAAGTATAGATTGATATTGAGGGACAGACATGGTGGATGTGTGAGAGATGAAAGTATAGATTGATATTGAGGGACAGACATGGTGGATGTGTGAGAGATGAAAGTAGAGGTTAATATTGAGGGACAGACGTGGGTGTGTGAGAGATGAAAGTATAGATTGATATTGAGGGACAGACATGGTGGATGTATGAGAGATGAAAGTATAGATTGATATTGAGGGACAGACATGGTGGATGTGTGAGAGATGAAAGTATAGATTGATATTGAAGGGTAGACATGGTGGATGTGAGAGATATGAAAGTATAGATTGATATTGAGGGACAGACATTGTGGGTGTGTGAGAGAGGAAAGTATAGATTGTTATTGAGGGGTAGACATGGTGGATGTGTGAGAGATGAAAGTATAGATTGATATTGAGAGACGGACATGGTGGATGTGTGAGAGATGAAAGTATAGATTGATATTGAGGTACAGATATAGTGGGTGAGTGAGAGATGAAAGTATAGATTGATATTGAGGGACAGACATGGTGGGTGTGTGAGAGATGAAAGTATAGATTGATATTGAGGGACAGACATGTTGGGTGTGTGAGAGATGGAAGTATAGTTTGATATTGAGGGACAGACATGGTGGATGTGTGAGAGATGAAAGTATAGATTGAGAGACAGACATGTGGATGTGTGAGAGATGAAAGTATAGATTGATATTGAGGGACAGACATGTTGGGTATGTGAGAGATGAAAGTATAGATTGATATTGAGGGGTAGACATGGTGGATGTGTGAGAGATGAAAGTATAGATTGATATTGAAGACAGACATAGTGGATGTGTGAGAGATGAAAGTATAGATTATTGAGGGACAGACATGGTGGGTGAGTGAGAGATGAAAGTAAAGGTTGATATTGAGGTACAGATATAGTGGGTGGGTGTGTGGAGATGAAAGCATAGGTTGATATTGAGGTACAGATATAGTGGGTGTGTGAGAGATGAAAGTATAGGTTGATATTGAGGGACAGACATGTTGGGTGTGTGAGAGATGGAAGTATAGTTTGATATTGAGGGACAGACATGGTGGATGTGGGAGAGATGGAAGTATAGTTTGATATTGAGGGACAGACATGGTGGATGTGTGGGAGATGAAAGTAGAGGTTGATATTGAGGGACAGACGTGGGTGTGTGGGAGATGAAAGTAGAGGTTGATATTGAGGGACAGACGTGGGTGTGTGAGAGATGAAAGTATAGATTGATATTGAGAGACAGACATGGTGGATGTGTGAGAGATGAAAGTATAGATTGATATTGAGGGACAGACATGGTGGATGTGTGAGAGATGAAAGTATAGATTGATATTGAGGGACAGACATGGTGGATGTGTGAGAGATGAAAGTATAGATTGATATTGAGAGACAGACATGTTGGGTGTGTGAGAGATGGAAGTATAGTTTGATTTTGAGGGACAGACATGGTGGATGTGTGAGAGTTGAAAGTATAGATTGATATTGAGGGGTAGACATGGTGGATGTATGAGAGATGAAAGTATAGATTGATATTGAGGGACAGACATGGTGGATGTGTGAGAGATGAAAGTATAGATTGTTATTGAGGTAGACATGGTGGATGTGTGAGAGATGAAAGTATAGATTGATATTGAGAGACGGACATGGTGATGTGTGAGAGATGAAAGTATAGATTGATATTGAGGTACAGATATAGTGGGTGAGTGAGAGATGAAAGTATAGATTGATATTGAGGGACAGACATGTGGGTGAGTGAGAGATGAAAGTATAGATTGATATTGAGGGACAGACATGTTGGGTGTGTGAGAGATGGAAGTATAGTTTGATATTGAGGGACAGACATGGTGGATGTGTGAGAGATGAAAGTATAGATTGAGAGACAGACATGGTGGATGTGTGAGAGATGAAAGTATAGATTGATATTGAGGGACAGACATGTTGGGTATGTGAGAGATGAAAGTATAGATTGATATTGAGGGGTAGACATGGTGGATGTGTGAGAGATGAAAGTATAGATTGATATTGAGAGACAGACATAGTGGATGTGTGAGAGATGAAAGTATAGATTAATATTGAGGGACAGACATGGTGGGTGAGTGAGAGATGAAAGTAAAGGTTGATATTGAGGTACAGAATAGTGGGTGGGTGTGTGGGAGATGAAAGCATAGGTTGATATTGAGGTACAGATATAGTGGGTGTGTGAGAGATGAAAGTATAGGTTGATATTGAGGGACAGACATGTTGGGTGTGTGAGAGATGGAAGTATAGTTTGATATTGAGGGACAGACATGGTGGATGTGGGAGAGATGGAAGTATAGTTTGATATTGAGGGACAGACATGGTGGATGTGTGGGAGATGAAAGTAGAGGTTGATATTGAGGGACAGACGTGGGTGTGTGGGAGATGAAAGTAGAGGTTGATATTGAGGGACAGACGTGGGTGTGTGAGAGATGAAAGTATAGTTTGATATTGAGGGACAGACATGATGGATGTGTGAGAGATGAAAGTATAGATTGATATTGAGGGACAGACATGGTGGATGTGTGAGAGATGAAAGTATAGGTTGATATTGAGGGACAGACATGTGGGTGTGTGAGAGATGAAAGTATAGATTGATATTGAGGAAAGACGTGGGTATGTGAGAGTTGAAAGTATAGGTTGATATTGAGGGGCAGAAATAGTGGGTGTGTGAGAGATAAAAGTATAGGTTGATATTGAGGGACAGACATGGTGGATGTGTGGGAGATGAAAGTAGAGATTGATATTGAGGCAAACGTGGGTGTGCGGGAGATGAAAGTAGAGGTTGATATTGAGGGACAGACACGGGTGTGTGAGAGATGAAAGTATAGTTTGATATTGAGGGACAGACATGGTGTATGTGTGAGAGAGGATAGTATAGATTGATATTGAGGGGTAGACATGGTGGAAGATGAGAGATGAAAGTATAGATTGATATTGAGGGACAGACATGGTGGATGTGTGAGAGATGAAAGTATAGATTGATATTGAGGGTAGACATGGTGGGTGTGTGAGAGAGGAAAGTATAGATTGATATTGAGGGGTACATGGTGGATGTGTGAGAGATGAAAGTATAGATTGATATTGAGGGACAGACATGGTGGATGTGTGAGAGATGAAAGTATAGATTGATATTGAGGGACAGACATGGTGGATGTGTGAGAGATGAAAGTATAGATTGATATTGAGGGTAGACATGGTGGATGTGTGAGAGATGAAAGTATAGATTGATATTGAGAGACAGACATGGTGGATGTGTGAGAGATGAAAGTATAGATTGATATTGAGGTACAGATATAGTGGTGAGTGAGAGATGAAAGTATAGATTGATATTGAGGACAGACATGGTGGGTGAGTGAGAGATGAAAGTAAAGGTTGATATTGAGGTACAGATATAGTGGGTGGTGTGTGAGAGATGAAAGCATAGGTTGATATTGAGGTACAGATATAGTGGGTGTGTGAGAGATGAAAGTATAGGTTGATATTGAGGGACAGACATGGTGGGTGAGTGAGAGATGAAAGTAAAGGTTGATATTGAGGTACAGATATAGTGGGTGGGTGTGTGGGAGATGAAAGCATAGGTTGATATTGAGGTACAGATATAGTGGGTGTGTGAGAGATGAAAGTATAGGTTGATATTGAGGGACAGACATGTTGGGTGTGTGAGAGATGGAAGTATAGTTTGATATTGAGGGACAGACATGGTGGATGTGGGAGAGATGGAAGTATAGTTTGATATTGAGGGACAGACATGGTGGATGTGTGGGAGATGAAAGTAGAGGTTGATATTGAGGGACAGACGTGGGGTGTGTGGAGATGAAAGTAGAGGTTTATTGAGGGACAGACATGGGTGTGTGAGAGATGAAAGTATAGTTTGATATTGAGGGACAGACATGGTGGATGTGCGAGAGAGGAAAGTATAGATTGATATTGAGGGACAGACATGGTGGATGTATGAGAGATGAAAGTATAGATTGATATTGAGGGACAGACATGGTGGATGTGTGAGAGATGAAAGTATAGATTGATATTGAGGGACAGACATGGTGGATGTGTGAGAGTTGAAAGTATAGATTGATATTGAGGACAGACATGGTGGATGTGTGAGAGATGAAAGTATAGATTGATATTGAGGACAGACGTGGATGTGTGAGAGATGAAAGTATAGGTTGATATTGAGGACAGACATGGTGGATGTGTGAGAGATGAAAGTATAGATTGATATTGAGGGACAGACATGGTGGATGTGTGAGAGATGAAAGTAGAGGTTCATATTGAGGGACAGACGTGGTGTGTGAGAGATGAAAGTATAGATTTATATTGAGGGACAGACATGGTGGATGTGTGAGAGTTGAAAGTATAGATTGATATTGAGGGGTAGACATGGTGGAAGTATGAGAGATGAAAGTATAGATTGATATTGAGGGACAGACATGGTGGATGTGTGAGAGATGAAAGTATAGATTGATATTGAGGGGTAGACATGGTGGGTGTGTGAGAGAGGAAAGTATAGATTGATATTGAGGGGTAGACATGGTGGATGTGTGAGAGATGAAAGTATAGATTGATATTGAGGGACAGACATGGTGGATGTGTGAGAGATGAAAGTATAGATTGATATTGAGGGACAGACATGGTGGATGTGTGAGAGATGAAAGTATAGATTGATATTGAGGGGTAGACATGGTGGATGTGTGAGAGATGAAAGTATAGATTGATATTGAGAGACAGACATGGTGGATGTGTGAGATGAAAGTATAGATTGATATTGAGGTACAGATATAGTGGGTGAGTGAGAGATGAAAGTATAGATTGATATTGAGGGACAGACATGGTGGGTGAGTGAGAGATGAAAGTAAAGTTGATATTGAGGTACAGATATAGTGGTGGGTGTGTGTGAGAGATGAAAGCATAGGTTGATATTGAGGTACAGATATAGTGGGTGTGTGAGAGATGAAAGTATAGGTTGATATTGAGGGACAGACATGGTGGGTGAGTGAGAGATGAAAGTAAAGGTTGATATTGAGGTACAGATATAGTGGGTGGGTGTGTGGGAGATGAAAGCATAGGTTGATATTGAGGTACAGATATAGTGGTGTGTGAGAGATGAAAGTATAGGTTGATATTGAGGGACAGACATGTTGGGTGTGTGAGAGATGAAGTATAGTTTGATATTGAGGGACAGACATGGTGGATGTGGGAGAGATGGAAGTATAGTTTGATATTGAGGGACAGACATGGTGGATGTGTGGAGATGAAAGTAGAGGTTGATATTGAGGACAGACGTGGGTGTGTGGGAGATGAAAGTAGAGGTTGATATTGAGGGACAGACATGGGTGTGTGAGAGATGAAAGTATAGTTTGATATTGAGGGACAGACATGGTGGATGTGCGAGAGAGGAAAGTATAGATTGATATTGAGGGACAGACATGGTGGATGTATGAGAGATGAAAGTATAGATTGATATTGAGGGACAGACATGGTGGATGTGTGAGAGATGAAGTATAGATTGATATTGAGGGACAGACATGGTGGATGTGTGAGAGTTGAAAGTATAGATTGATATTGAGGGACAGACATGTGGATGTGTGAGAGATGAAAGTATAGATTGATATTGAGGGACAGACGTGGATGTGTGAGAGATGAAAGTAGAGGTTGATATTGAGGGACAGACATGGTGGATGTGTGAGAGATGAAAGTATAGATTGATATTGGGACAGACATGGTGGATGTGTGAGAGATGAAGTAGAGGTTCATATTGAGGGACAGACGTGTGTGTGTGAGAGATGAAAGTATAGATTTATATTGAGGGACAGACATGGTGGATGTGTGAGAGTTGAAAGTATAGATTGATATTGAGGGGTAGACATGGTGGATGTATGAGAGATGAAAGTATAGATTGATATTGAGGGACAGACATGGTGGATGTGTGAGAGATGAAAGTATAGATTGATATTGAGGGTAGACATGGTGGGTGTGTGAGAGAGGAAAGTATAGATTGATATTGAGGGGTAGATATGGTGGATGTGAGAGATATGAAAGTATAGATTGATATTGAGGGACTGACATGGTGGATGTGTGAGAGAGGAAAGTATAGATTGATATTGAGGGGTAGACATGGTGGATGTGTGAGAGATGAAAGTATAGATTGATATTGAGAGACAGACATGGTGGATGTGTGAGAGATGAAAGTATAGATTGATATTGAGGACAGACATGGTGGGTGAGTGAGAGATGAAAGTAAAGGTTGATATTGAGTACAGATATAGTGGTGGGTGCGTAGGAGATGAAATCATAGGTTGATATTGAGGTACAGATATATGGGTGTGTGAGAGATGAAAGTATAGATTGATATTGAGGGACAGACATGGTGGATGTGTGAGAGATGAAAGTATAGATTGATATTGAGAGACAGACATAGTGGATGTGTGAGAGATGAAAGTATAGATTAATATTGAGGACAGACATGGTGGGTGAGTGAGAGATGAAAGTAAGGTTGATATTGAGGTACAGAAATAGTGGGTGGGTGTGTGGGAGATGAAAGCATAGGTTGATATTGAGGTACAGATATAGTGGGTGTGTGAGAGATGAAAGTATAGGTTGATATTGAGGGACAGACATGTTGGGTGTGTGAGAGATGGAAGTATAGTTTGATATTGAGGGACAGACATGGTGGATGTGGGAGAGATGGAAGTATAGTTTGATATTGAGGGACAGACATGGTGGATGTGTGGGAGATGAAAGTAGAGGTTGATATTGAGGGACAGACGTGGGTGTGTGGGAGATGAAAGTAGAGGTTGATATTGAGGGACAGACGTGGGTGTGTGAGAGATGAAAGTATAGTTTGATATTGAGGGACAGACATGGTGGATGTGTGAGAGATGAAAGTATAGATTGATATTGAGGGACAGACATGGTGGATGTGTGAGAGATGAAAGTATAGGTTGATATTGAGGGACAGACATGTGGGTGTGTGAGAGATGAAAGTATAGATTGATATTGAGGAAAGACATGGGTGTGTGAGAGATGAAAGTATAGTTTGATATTGAGGGACAGACATGGTGGGTGTGTGAGAGATGAAAGTATAGGTTGATATTGAGGGACAGACATGGTGGATGTGTGAGAGATGAAAGTATAGGTTGATATTGAGGTACAGACGTGGGTGTGTGGAGATGAAAGTATAGGTTGATATTGAGGGACAGACATGGTTGTGTGAGAGATGAAAGTATAGTTTGATATTGAGGGACAGACATGGTGGATGTGTGAGAGATGAAAGTATAGATTGATATTGAGGGACAGACATGGTGGATGTGTGAGAGATGAAAGTATAGATTGATATTGAGGGACAGACATGGTGGATGTGTGAGAGATGAAAGTATAGATTGATATTGAGGGACAGACATGGTGGGTGTGTGAGAGATGAAAGTATAGATTGATATTGAGGGACAGACATGGTGGATGTGTGAGAGATGAAAGTATAGATTGATATTGAGGGACAGACATGGTGGATGTGTGAGAGATGAAAGTATAGATTGATATTGAGGGACAGACATGGTGGATGTGTGAGAGATGAAAGTATAGATTGATATTGAGGGACAGACATGGTGGATGTGTGAGAGATGAAAGTATAGATTGATATTGAGAGACAGACATGGTGGATGTGTGAGAGATGAAAGTATAGATTGATATTGAGGTACAGACATGGTGGTGTGTGAGAGATGAAAGTATAGATTGATATTGAGGGACAGACATGGTGGTGTGTGAGAGATGAAAGTATAGATTGATATTGAGGGACAGACAGTGGGTGGGTGTGGAGAGATGAAAGTATAGGTTGATATTGAGGGACAGACATAGTGGGTGTGTGAGAGATGAAAGTATAGATTGATATTGAGGGACAGACATGTGGTTGATGTGAGAGATGAAAGTAAAGGTTGATATTGAGGGACAGACATGTGGGTGGTGTGTGGGAGATGAAAGTATAGGTTGATATTGAGGGACAGACATAGTGGGTGTGTGAGAGATGAAAGTATAGTTGATATTGAGGGACAGACATTTGGGTGTGTGAGAGATGAAAGTATAGGTTGATATTGAGGGACAGACATGGTGGATGTGTGAGAGATGAAAGTATAGTTTGATATTGAGGGACAGACATGGTGGATGTGTGGGAGATGAAAGTAGAGGTTGATATTGAGGGACAGACGTGGGTGTGTGGGAGATGAAAGTATAGGTTGATATTGAGGGACAGACATGTGTGTGTGAGAGATGAAAGTATAGTTGATATTGAGGGACAGACATGGTGGATGTGTGAGAGATGGAAAGTATAGATTGATATTGAGGGACAGACATGGTGGATGTAGAGAGATGAAAGTATAGATTGATATTGAGGGACAGACATGGTGGATGTGTGAGAGATGAAAGTATAGATTGATATTGAGGGACAGACATGGTGATGTGTGAGAGATGAAAGTATAGATTGATATTGAGGGACAGACATGGTGGATGTGTGAGAGATGAAAGTATAGATTGATATTGAGGGACAGACGTGGATGTGTGAGAGATGAAAGTATAGATTGATATTGAGGGACAGACATGGTGGATGTGTGAGAGATGAAAGTATAGTTGATATTGAGGGACAGACATGGTGGATGTGTGAGAGATGAAAGTATAGGTTGATATTGAGGACAGACATGGGTGTGTGAGAGATGAAAGTATAGATTGATATTGAGGGACAGACATGTGGATGTGTGAGAGATGAAAGTATAGATTGATATTGAGGGTAGACATGGTGGATGTGTGAGAGATGAAAGTATAGATTGATATTGAGGGACAGACATGGTGGATGTGTGAGAGATGAAAGTATAGATTGATATTGAGGGTAGACATGGTGGGTGTGTGAGAGATGAAAGTATAGATTGATATTGAGGGACAGACATGGTGGATGTGAGAGATATGAAAGTATAGATTGATATTGAGGACAGACATGGTGGATGTGTGAGAGATGAAAGTATAGATTGATATTGAGGGTAGACATGGTGGATGTGTGAGAGATGAAAGTATAGATTGATATTGAGGGACAGACATGGTGGTGTGTGAGAGATGAAAGTATAGATTGATATTGAGGGACAGACATGGTGGGTGTGTGAGAGATGAAAGTATAGTTGATATTGAGGTACAGATATAGTGGGTGGGTGTGTAGGAGATGAATAAGGTTGATATTGAGGGACAGACATGTGGGTGTGTGAGAGATGAAAGTATAGATTGATATTGAGGGACAGACATGTTGGTGTGTGAGAGATGGAAGTATAGTTTGATATTGAGGACAGACATGGTGGATGTGTGAGAGATGAAAGTATAGATTGAAGACAGACATGGTGGATGTGTGAGAGATGAAAGTATAGATTGATATTGAGGGACAGACATGTTGGGTGTGTGAGAGATGAAAGTATAGATTGATATTGAGGGACAGACATGGTGGATGTGTGAGAGATGAAAGTATAGATTGATATTGAGGGACAGACATGGGTGTGTGAGAGATGAAAGTATAGATTGATATTGAGGGACAGACATGGTGGTGTGTGAGAGATGAAAGTAAGGTTGATATTGAGGTACAGATATAGTGGGTGGTGTGTGGGAGATGAAAGTATAGGTTGATATTGAGGGACAGACATAGTGGGTGTGTGAGAGATGAAAGTATAGGTTGATATTGAGGGACAGACATGGTGGTGTGTGAGAGATGGAAGTATAGTTTGATATTGAGGGACAGACATGGTGGATGTGGAGAGATGAAAGTATAGTTTGATATTGAGGGACAGACATGGTGGATGTGTGAGAGATGAAAGTATAGATTGATATTGAGGGACAGACGTGGTGTGTGGAGATGAAAGTATAGATTGATATTGAGGGACAGACATGGGTGTGTGAGAGATGAAAGTATAGATTGATATTGAGGGACAGACATGGTGGATGTGTGAGAGATGAAAGTATAGATTGATATTGAGGGACAGACATGGTGGATGTGTGAGAGATGAAAGTATAGATTGATATTGAGGGACAGACATGGTGGGTGTGTGAGAGATGAAAGTATAGATTGATATTGAGGTAGACATGGTGGATGTGTGAGAGATGAAAGTATAGATTGATATTGAGGGACAGACATGGTGGATGTGTGAGAGATGAAAGTATAGATTGATATTGAGGTACAGACATGGTGGGTTGTGAGAGATGAAAGTATAGATTGATATTGAGGACAGACATGGTGTGGTGAGAGATGAAAGTATAGGTTGATATTGAGGGACAGACATGTGGGTGGGTGTGTGAGAGATGAAAGTATAGGTTGATATTGAGGTACAGATATAGTGGGTGGTGTGTAGGAGATGAAACATAGGTTGATATTGAGGTACAGATATAGTGGGTGTGTGAGAGATGAAAGTATAGATTGATATTGAGGGACAGACATGTTGGGTGTGTGAGAGATGGAAGTATAGTTTGATATTGAGGGACAGACATGGTGGATGTGTGAGAGATGAAAGTATAGATTTAGAGACAGACATGGTGGATGTGTGAGAGATGAAAGTATAGATTGATATTGAGGGACAGACATGTTGGTGTGTGAGAGATGAAAGTATAGATTGATATTGAGGGACAGACATGGTGGATGTGTGAGAGATGAAAGTATAGATTGATATTGAGGGACAGACGTGGGTGTGTGAGAGATGAAAGTATAGATTGATATTGAGGGACAGACATGGTGGTGTGTGAGAGATGAAAGTATAGGTTGATATTGAGGTACAGACATAGTGGGTGGGTGTGTGGAGATGAAAGTATAGGTTGATATTGAGGGACAGACATAGTGGGTGTGTGAGAGATGAAAGTATAGGTTGATATTGAGGGACAGACATGTTGGGTGTGTGAGAGATGAAGTATAGTTTGATATTGAGGGACAGACATGGTGGATGTGGGGAGATGAAAGTATAGTTTGATATTGAGGGACAGACATGGTGGATGTGTGGGAGATGAAAGTAGAGTTGATATTGAGGACAGACATGGGTGTGTGAGAGATGAAAGTATAGGTTGATATTGAGGGACAGACATGGGTGTGTGAGAGATGAAAGTATAGATTGATATTGAGGGACAGACATGGTGGATGTGTGAGAGATGAAAGTATAGTTGATATTGAGGGTAGACATGGTGGTGTGTGAGAGATGAAAGTATAGATTGATATTGAGGGACAGACATGGTGGATGTGAGAGAGATGAAAGTATAGATTGATATTGAGGGACAGACATGGTGGATGTGTGAGAGATGAAAGTATAGATTGATATTGAGGGACAGACATGGTGGATGTGTGAGAGATGAAAGTATAGATTGATATTGAGGGACAGACATGGTGGATGTGTGAGAGATGAAAGTATAGATTGATATTGAGGGACAGACATGGTGGGTGTGTGAGAGATGAAAGTATAGATTGATATTGAGGACAGACAGTGGTGGGTGTGTAGGAGATGAAATATAGGTTGATATTGAGGTACAGATATAGTGGGTGTGTGTGAGATGAAAGTATAGATTGATATTGAGGGACAGACATGTGGGTGTGTGAGAGATGGAAGTATAGTTTGATATTGAGGGACAGACATGGTGGATGTGTGAGAGATGAAAGTATAGATTGAGAGACAGACATGGTGGATGTGTGAGAGATGAAAGTATAGATTGATATTGAGGACAGACATGTTGGGTGTGTGAGAGATGAAAGTATAGATTGATATTGAGGGGTAGACATGGTGGATGTGTGAGAGATGAAGTATAGATTGATATTGAGGGACAGACGTGGGTGTGTGAGAGATGAAAGTATAGATTGATATTGAGGGACAGACATGGTGGGTGAGTGAGAGATGAAAGTAAAGGTTGATATTGAGGTACAGATATAGTGGGTGGGTGTGGGAGATGAAAGCATAGGTTGATATTGAGGTACAGATATAGTGGGTGTGTGAGAGATGAAAGTATAGGTTGATATTGAGGGACAGACATGTTGGGTGTGTGAGAGATGGAAGTATAGTTTGATATTGAGGGACAGACATGGTGGATGTGGGAGAGATGGAAGTATAGTTTGATATTGAGGGACAGACATGGTGGATGTGTGGGAGATGAAAGTAGAGGTTGATATTGAGGGACAGACGTGGTGTGTGGGAGATGAAAGTAGAGGTTGATATTGAGGGACAGACGTGGTGTGTGAGAGATGAAAGTATAGATTGATATTGAGAGACAGACATGGTGGATGTGTGAGAGATGAAAGTATAGATTGATATTGAGGGACAGACATGGTGGATGTGTGAGAGATGAAAGTATAGATTGATATTGAGGGACAGACATGGTGGGTGTGTGAGAGATGAAAGTATAGATTGATATTGAGGGGTAGACATGGTGGATGTGTGAGAGATGAAAGTAAGATTGATATTGAGGGACAGACATGGTGGATGTGTGAGAGATGAAAGTATAGATTGATATTGAGGTACAGACATGGTGGGTGTGTGAGAGATGAAAGTATAGATTGATATTGAGGGACAGACATGGTGGGT